>CM076580.1:1503349689-1503903561 GCA_034641835.2 Pinus albicaulis | reverse complement strand
TTATATTTTTATTATTGTGCCCTTAGATTATTATTGTTAGGTCAACTAGGATTACATTGTGGCTCCACTAGGATTACATTGTAGCCACATGGACTTCTATATATAGAAAGGAGGTTTTTTCATTTGTATTATCCAAGAATTGTTCATTTATGTAATGTATTGGAGGTTTCCCCCTCGAAGTGGCTGATTTCTAAGGCATTGATCTCTCTTTTCTTCTATTTTTGGAGTTGGTTTCACAACAGGTCCCACTCATTAAAGCCACTACTCTCATGGAGACTTTCTGCCATTAACACTGCATTGTCTCTAATTGATGATCCACTCTCTCCATACCAGTGTTGCTGATCTGATCAAAATTGACCTTGTCCACAGGCTTTAGCCCCTGTTCACACATGAGGGTACTTTATCCAGCTATTAAGATGATCCCAATTCACATTAAGAGGGATTTTATTCCTACTAAAGAGATTAATGGGTCTCCCTACCCACTTATTCATCTATCTAAATGAAAAAAGAAAAAATTAATCTTCCAATTAGTTGTAAGCTAATTTTGGAATATTACACTATTGATTAGACCAAAAATGTTGGCAGAGATGGAACATGATATGTAGGTTATAAAGAGGAATTTGAAGGTAGAACAATACATGTAGATGATTTATGTAGAGTAACACAATGCATTTAAGGATTTTTGCGTTGGGTAGCATGTGTACTTGCGCATCAAGCCCAAGAAGAGCTACTTGAGGATTGGATCATGTTCCAAGTTGGCACCTTTGTATTGTGAGCCCTTTGAGATCCTTGAGAGGATTGGACCAATGTCTTAAAGATTTGCAGTACTGCCAATAGTGAAATTCCATGATGTTTTCCATGTTTCATTTCTTAAAATATATGTAAAGGATGTCGATCATGTGATTGATTGGTTTGTATTGTAAGTGGATCCAGAAGGAGAGTTCTAGATGGAACCTCAGTGAATATTGCAATGAAAAAAGTTCATGCTCTGGAATCGAGAAATGAATCAAGTTAAAGTGTAGTGGAAGCACTTTGTACTCGAAGAAGCTACATGGGAGATGGCTGATCAGATGCAGGATTTATATCCTTCCTTATTTGCTAGTTCAAGAAAATGAGATTTTGGTATATGTATATGTATATGTATGTATGGATGTTGTTATAGATAGCACAATGAGTTGTGTTATAAAGCTCCAATAAGCGGTATTTTTGTTTTTCTATTCAACAATATGCCATTGTAATTACTGCATCAAGTTGTGTTATAAAGCTCCATAGGTAGTATGTTTTGTTTTCAACGTTTTACTAGTCATACGTGTCATAGAACATAGAAAATTGAGGATAGTGTTCCCCCAAGAGGGAGGGTTTTGTAACAACCCCAAGTTAAAATTTCATGTAATAAAGGATAATAAAGGAAAAATAAGACCAATTTCATGGGACATGTATTCCAAACTAAAGGTTGGGAAAGCACTATAGTGGGCATCACTTGTTTATTATCTCTAAGGAAATTGGAAAAGGCATTGGAAAATGAAAAGAGGCAATAATTGACATTTTATTTATGAAATAAAATAGAATTGGAGAAAAGGGAGATGAAGGGTCACAAGTTTGCATGAGAGGTAAAATGAAGAAAAATTAAGAAAACAGAGGCCTCAACAATAAAAATACTTATGAGCATGAACTCATAGCTTTTGTAAATTTAGTTTTAGCTCTCATTCACTATTTCACACTTAGAGAATTCTTGGAGCACTCTAAAATTGGAGAAAGGGAGGAAAAATAAGGACAAGGAAAGAAAATAAAGGATAAGGAAAAGAAAGGGAGGTTGGATCAAGCAGCTTTATAAGGATTATTTTGTAGGTAATAGGTTGCATGTGTGATTTCCTAGATGAGGTGTGAATTCATGGTACATGCATTTGTTTATTTGGTTTTTTTTCTATCATTGGCATGGGTTTTTCCTGGTTTTGAAAGTGGTTTTAGTCTTTCCTTTCCATTTCCTAGATAGCCATGGTGTGATGGGATTCATTGATGGTTGATCTTTGGATTTCCAAAAGTTTTTGGATTTGAGGGAGATGGTCTCAAGAAAATTCCCAAGGGTGGGGGTTGGATATGATTTTCTCGAGGAAGTCCTCGATAGGTGGGTGGAGACAAGAAAATTCCTCAAAGGATGGTGAAGGAATTATAAGGCATCCAAGCTTACTTTGGTTTTTTGATCTCTTGACTTGTTTTGGAAATACCACGACAGTTTCAGGGTGAAGGTGGTTTAACCTCTGGATTCCCTTGGTTGTTTTTGTCTTGTTTTATCCCATGAGATTCCACATTAGAGAGCTTTTGAGGTCTAAAATGGCCCCCCTAAGAAAAATTTACAACCAATATAAAATTTACAAGAACCAATAGGATTCAAGATGATGATGTCAACCATGGGGGAGGATTGATCATTTTCAGGGTAAAAAAGTAAAAATATTAAAAAATAATAAAATAATAAAACTACTTTTTCAACTTGTGTTTTCAACATATCTCCCTAAGGTTTTACTCAAATTTTGAGTGTGAGTACTCATTGGATGAAAAATTTAATTCCTCATCCAAGGAGTAGCCATGTTGCATAATTCTAATGGACCTTCCTACACGAAAAATGAGAAATACATGAAAATGTGTGATTACAATCCTTCTTTTTCATGTATTTCTCATTTTTCATGGAGCAAGGTCCATCGAAAGTATGCAACATGGGCATTCCTTGGATGAGGAATCAAATTCAGCATCCAACAAGTATTCCCACTCAAAATTCGAGTAAACCCATAGGGATATAAGTTGAAAATACAAGTTGAAAAAGTAATTTTTTTCTTTTTTCCCTATAAAATTTGATGATGTAATCTAATACTATTTTATTATTTCCACTATTACTTTATAATTTCCTTAGGAGGCCCATTTTAGACCTTGAAATTACCCTAATGGATTCATTCTTGGAATATGGCATGAGGTCGATTGGATGAACACAATTTTTGGCTCAACACAATCTATGGTTGGGTGGTATGTGGAAGTCCCTGACTTGGTTGGATTTTCATTAGTATTTAAGAGCCATTTTCATAATTTGATTAATGAGTACATGTACTCTTTAGTATGTTTATTATATGCTTAATTTTTCATGGTTCTTATTCTGCTTATATGTTGGTTATAAGCATAGTTCTATGATGTGCTCTAGTTTTGGCTCGTGTTCATGATATGGCATGCTAATTATTGATTGATTAATGCATCGGCTAACAAGTGTTGTTGCATCTATTAAGAGAGGGAATTAGACCTTCTTGATGATTCTCATATGAGGTTCAAACTCTTAATATCGGATATGCTTTCCTAACTTGTAACTCACATGTTCACCATATGTTTCACGAAATGAATGTCATGGTTAGGCATGGTTAGGTTAAGTTATTTTTCAAGTTTTGTATGAATATATTTTTCATTATGCCATTTATCATTCTAAGAAGTTACATACAGTTATGGGCAGTGGTTTGGCTATTGGCCTAGAAAGGTGGCTCAGATAACGAGACTGCACCTTCTGAAATAGAGATTTTGGGCTATAACTACAGGGAAGGAGGCTTGTGCACATGGTTGGAGGGATATAACCATACCCTAGTCTATCCATGCATGCAGTTGTGGGATCAGGTTAGTGAAAAAGAAATATAACTTAGGGACTGTGCACCTGGAGTGGTTGTTTAACTCATGGGTGGTATATAACCCTTGAGGAAGGTGAGGAATATTTAAGTTTGTATCCCCTACTTCCTTAATTGGAATTTGGAGGTTGGGTCATTTCATAGTGGTGCTCTACTTCACATTTACCCGAAGGTCTTTTCAAAATCAAGAAAATGTGGGGTGGCGTTGTTACAATTTACTTTTCTTTTAAATAAGAGATTGTTCAAAACCAATCATGAATCTAGGATAAAATCAATTCTCTTAGGGACATTGGGGCATGCATAAGGCAAGACATTTCTACATGTTTCACAATAGGTATCTTTGTCCACTAATATAATATGATCTCGATTTTATCTATTAGGTATAATAGGATGTGTTTGTGATCCAAAATATATCTACATAGTTATAATATGAATTTATTTATTCTCTTAAGTTGGGAATATATAACTTGTGACCTAGAAGGGTCAACTTAGGCTAGACTCTAAGAATGCACATCAATGGACCAAAACCAGAAACTTTATAGTTTAAGATCAAATAAGTAGAATTTTAATGGGTATTTTCTTATATTGATGAGAAATAAAACTCCTATGTTAAGCTAGGTTGCAATATAAAAAGCAGTCAATAATTAGTTATGGGACCAAATCAAGAGTGATACTATAGAAAAATAAAACAAGAAAGCATGTATGTAACAAAACTACAAATTTAACCACTGGAATCCCATTTAACCACAAGAAATTGGACGGAAATAACATACCCATATATTAGTCCAATGGAAAATATTAAAATGAGAAAAAACACTTAGGGAGACTTTTTTGATGCAAATGGGTTCCAACAATGTCCTTGGGATGGACCCTTTTTATTCTTGAAATCCCACTCTAATAATGTTGAATGAAGAGCTCTTTGTATTTTGAAGAAAGAAAATAAACAAGCATGAAATAAATGAATGGTATAGATAAGAGAGAAAGATATGTGATCACCAATCTTATTCCTCCGACATTACCTTAAAATTATCCTCTTATTCAATTTATACTTCATGGATTTCGTTTATAGGGAAATTCTAATCCCCATGAAGAACTAGATTAAATGTGAAAAATATTCATTTAAAATTGGTTACCAATTCTTGAAAGAGACTTCCGGGGGCCAAAATACTCCTTTTTAATGGTGTAAGTGTTTGAACTTATCCTATACATAAATCTAGAGTCACCTGAGCTGGGCCTGGCACTTTAAATGCATTGACAAGGTTGAACTCACCCTTGTAAAGAGAGTTTCAGATGTTTTGAAGGATATCATACACAAGTCTCATGGTTTTTAGTGAAGGAAGGCCAATCAAGAGTATAATTTAACACACTTTCCAAGATTTATTTATTTCTCTTTGAGTTGATGTAAAGTATCCATGTGGTAGAGTTACTATGTTGTATTCTTTCCAATTGATGATGCTTCTAAAACTTTTATTGCATATCTCTTATTAGTGAAATTAAAGTGGTAATAGTTTCCCCATGATTTATAATATTAGGAGATTCCATATAATCCAAAATATCTCTTATGATTCAAATTAAGGTGGTAATAGTTTCCCCTTGATGTGTAATGTTAGGCGTTGACCAATAAAAAGGGACTACCCATGGAGAAGTAATGAAGCTCACTTGAGAAAATGACCAAACATATATTTGGTGGTGAAATATTATACAAATGAGATAGAAATTCCTATAGTTATGAAAATTTTAAACTACATTACAATACGATACATGGTCATTTGCAGTCATGTATGAACACCATTATCCATATATATGAATATAATTTTGGCAATGAATACACGATAGTGTTATAACTAAAAAAAACTTTGTGTGGAAAAATTTTCATCAATGGGGGATAAAATAAAAATAAAGGACTACTCACTAGGAACGGCCTTGAAAACTATAGGTGTTACACCATTTTTTGGTCATCTAACCTGTTAATATGAGATGGACCTAAGTACACCATGTAAGACCAATTTTACCCTAAGTAAAATTTCTTTCACTATGAAAAATAACTTAGTAAACCACCTTTATTAAGATGTTTATGGTCTAAACAGGAAAACCCATGAAGAAATATTAAATAAATCTACATTTGTTTGATTTTCCTCAAGGAATAATTAGTTAAACATCAGTTTAATTAATATTCCTGGTCATATTTAACCCAAAACGGGAAAATTAATTACTTAAATCACTATTTGTCTTATTATTTTCTAGGAATAATTATTTAAACCTGATTTAAATAATATTCCTAGTTAAATTTGACTAAATAATTCATAAATAATTAAATAAATAATTTTTTATTTCATTATTACTCAACCACATCTTTAAAATAATAAATAAATCATTTATTTATTTATTATTTACAAATAAAGGGATTTGACCCAAGTCAAATTCTTTTTCCCTCCAACAAATATAATAAAATATTCCATAAAAGTTGGATCTTGATTTGGTTAATAATATTTTAATTATGCACCAATATCTAGACTAACTCGATATTTTGTTATAAATAGAAGGGTTTTTCCATTCATTCACTACCTTCTGTTGCCTAAAGATCACTCTAGATCTATACTTTTGGTCTGACTGTGATCCATCATCATTGTCATATTTTTCTACCATTTTTCTTGTGAGCTCCCTTTGAGTTCCATTTTTGTTTGGGTTTTCTACACCATCAAGAGAGAGGGATTTTAGATCTGAAGTGCAGAGGACTTACAAGAACCCATCCCATTGAGGGGGACTAGTAACATATTTCTATGTTCCCTTCCCAAGTGTCAAAAATTACAAAAATTCTTTAAAACAATCTTGTCTTGTCTATTGGATGCATGGAACAACCCTTGCTTTTATTTACTGCTTAATATATTTTAATGCATAAATCTAGATTTTGCAGCATTTATATTAGTCAAATAATTGCAGATCTAAATATATTGGTAGCCATCTTTGCTGTTAGGGCCGTTTGTTATGCATGACTTAAGTGAGCCTTTTTCATGCGCTTACGATTAAGATTCATACTAACAATTGACGACTCTACAAGGGTTTACGATTACGACCTCTATCGTTTTTCAGATCCCTGCATATCCAGCTACTTCAAACACTAGGATTTATTTTCAAATTCTTGTTTTGCTTTTCCTAATGTTTTTTTCAACCTATAAAACCCTAAAAACATTGAAAATTCTAACTTCCGTGTGTTTTCGGACCTATTGCGCGGGTGAAAGGCATCAGTCGCAGCTGAGACGAAATTTTTTTCTGAAACCTGCTCCCGAGAGTGCCGGAAGTGTAGGTCGCACTTTTTGGGCCAAAATATGCAACCTGAACCTCCAATGTGCAGAAAACAGGCCAAAACCTGTGACCTCTGCAGAAAATAGGTCAGAAACTGCGACTTGGACTTTTTGCAGGAATTTTTTTTGAGATTTTTCTAGGTTTATCTGGGCCTCTATTTAGGGTTGTCTGACCTCCATATCTGCCCGTTTTAGACCTACACATGTTCTGTTTTACTCATGAAAGTGGGAACCTAGACCCCTAGGGCTTATGTACCATCCACCTTTCGTGGAAGAGTTTTAGCTGCTGCAGGTCGTTTGAAATTTCTGTGTTTAGCCATTTTTCAGATCTAATCCCTTACCTTCAGATCCACTTCAAATTGGTTATTTATCCATCCAAAACACCTCCTTTAGTTTTTTTTGGGTCTTCCTCTAGGGTCCCCTCCGCTTCCCTCTAGGTTGTAGCATTTTTCCATCTCATTTACAGCAATTTTTCCTCTGATTTTTTGTTGTTTGTCTGCACCTATTTCTAGCAGATCTGACCTCTAGATCATTGTCCCTCCTGAATTTAGATCTATTGGCTATTTTATTGTGTTTTGACTATATTTTTACCCACCTATAGACTATTTGTTGAGAGGCCCACCTCCTTGGGTTTATATTAATGCATTATTAGCTATTTATTTTCTATTATTTCAGTTTCATATACTGTTACTTGTAGGTTTATTTTCAGTTACACAACACACTTTTTATTTTTCTCTACAAACATCTGGGTTTAAAAATTAAAATTTACACACTTAACACAGACACCCTAAGTGAAGAAGAGCTTGGTTAACACCGCCAAGCAAAGACTTTAAACATTGTAATCAATTGATCCTGCACCTCTTTGCCCTTATTTCAATATTGTAATCAGTTGATCCTGCACCTCTTCACCCTTGTTGGTCTCTCTTCCCTCTATGTCATGTTTCTTCCGTCATCATTGCACCTCCAAGGTGTTTATCCCAAAGACTTCTTGGCCTTCATCCTCATTTTTTGGTAGGAAGACTTACTCCTCAGTGTAGGATTCAAGTTAGTTCTCCACAGAGTCCGCACTCTGACTCCTCTTCTGGTTCATTGGGTTTCCCTTCTAGTTCCACCCCCAGTTCTCCCCCTGTCACCTTCACCATGTCTGGTTCAGGACCTAACACTGGTGGTAGCCCCGACCCTAATTCTGGGAATACTACTAGTGGGACCGCAACAAAGAACTACCCCGGCTGCTCCCTTGCTCCCCTATATGGCAGGCCTCAGTCTTCTCGATTTTAACCAGTTGATCAATGAACCTATACGCCATGATGCTGGTTGGCCTGCTATGCCAACCAAGCTCCCTTATGACATCCCCAAGTTCAAAGTTCTTGCTAGAGAAGATCCTACAAACCATGTTCGATCTTTCCACATGTGGTGTTTGTCTAACTCAATTACCGATGACTCTGTCTATCTTCGGTTTTTCCAATGTACGCTTACTGGTGAAGCTTCTAAGTGGTATGTTGATCAGGCCTCATCCTCTCATACCACCTTAACGACTCTTGCTCGATATTTTCTATCTTATTTCCAGCTTCCCCTTCGTTATGACATTGGTACCAAAATTTTGACTTCTTTCCATCAATCATCTGCGACCTACCTATCCGATCATGTCCAGGAATGGAAGAGAAGAAAGAGACTATGTCAATCCCCTACCTTTGAAGACCATGTCTACATGGACTGGTTCCCTTTTGCCTACTATTAGAAAATATTTCGCATCGCATTTCCCTCAAACTGAAGAAGCTACTGTCTAGATTGCCTTAAAATATGACTTGTTCTACGCTCAGTCGAGTTATGTTTATATCGTTTTACCTGATCTTCCTAGACCTGGTGGTGGAAACGCACTGGGGGCATCTCATGCCACCGATGGTATCGTTGGAGCTCTTTCTCATCCATACGCTCAACCTCCCATGGGCTATGGTTTCCCTTAGGGAGGGGCCAACACCTCCTTTTCTTTTCCCCCTCCTAGTAGCATGTATCCAAGATATGGCATGCCTCCTCCTTTTTCTCAACCTCCTATTTACCACAATGTTACCCAACCTCCTTATTATCTGTATCTGTAGCCTGGTGCTCCAGATCCTTCAGCATTAGCACCTCCGCCTCCCTTTCCTTCTCAATCCCCACAACAACAACCACCGCCCCCTCAGGGGTAGGTGTATGCACAACAGGGTGCGAATAATCCTCCTACTTCCAAAAAGAAGAGGAAAGGCACTCAAAATCAATCTGCACCTGGTAATCTTGGACCTAATCCTCAAAATAATGCACCTAACACTGCTAACTAGCAACAAGGCACTCAGCCCAAGCAGGACAGGCCTGTTCGCATGAACAAGCCTTGTTCTTGTTGTGGTGTATATGGTCATCACATGCACGATTGTCCTCTTTTACCACAGATGCGATAGATGTGGGAGTCTCAAGTAGCATTGTGAGGACAACAAGCCTCCCCTTCCATCCCTCCCAATGTTGTGCCTAGTCAGCTGGCTGTGTTTACTAATCCTTTCCCTCAGCAAGGATTTGTGGCCACCCAACCACCTGAAGGTCAGTAAGCCACTCAACCTCCTCCATCTAGTACCTTTGATTTCTATATTCTCATGATGAACTCTGACCAACCTATAATCATTGACCTCAACCTTCAGAATCAGTCCTGTCAGTACAGCAAGCCTCCCGCTATGTCTGTCTCTGAGTCCCCTTCTTCAGGTTCTACAGAGCCAATTTTGACAAATAATGGTCCTTTGTAGATCCCTCAGCCTAAGTTAGAGGTTCATACTAATATCCCTAAGGGATCACTATGCCGAAATATTGCTTTTGGCAAAGCTGCCCATTCATATAGTATAGTAGATGATCTGGTACAGCTCCTGCTACCATCTCAATGCCGGAACTCCTCTAGTTGTGCCCTTCACAATGAGAAGCTCTACTATATTCCATGGGCACTGTATATCCTTTAGATGGTCTCTTGATCGTCTTCGATGTTGACCAGCCAGAAAATCCTCCTCTTCCTGCTTCTGTCGCCTTCCAAATCCTAGTCAAGATCTAGAATGCCAACATTTCCCATTGTATCATTGATGAGGGGGCATCCACTTGTGTGATGTCCGCTTAGGTTTTGAAGCAACTCGGATCACTTGAGTTGGCCCCTTCCCTGTATTCCAGCACTGCTAATCTACCTCAGGCTGAAAAAGGCAGAATCTAGGGTAACATCAAACCACGCTCAGCCTTGTAGCTAGCCCTACAAGGATAGGAGAGGGCTCTCTCTGTGAAAGAATATTCAATGGAACACAATAAATGAACTGATATTAGGCTAGGTAAAATGATGGGAAAAGAGTTTAATAAAATGAATGAATGAATTTCAGGGATGTGTGGGATAAAGGGACAGTTGAAACCGGGAATTAAATCAGGACACAGGGTATTTCATGGGGCAAGATAGGCAGGAAACTTAGAAAATAAAGCTAAATAAGGATGGGATTGAAAGACTGTTTGAGAAGCTGAAAAGGGCATGGCAAATGGATCATTTTCAAACAGAAGAAAAATACAGATGCATGAATGATTTCCCAAGGCAGAGCATATAAAATTGATTCTACCTTTCTATCTTGAAAGCATTCAAAAGGAAATGTTTATGGATGAATGGAACACATAACAATTCACATATGAAACAAAGGAGAAAAACAAATGCTAAATCTCATACCACATGGATCCCACAAATCAGAGCCGCATCTCTTATTAATTCCTGTCAAACTGTACAATGAGCGCAAGATGTTTCTTCCACACTATTTCCCCTACTTTCTGAGTTACTCACTGCTTACAAATGATTTACAATTACAATAAATAGGCTCAAATGTGGGAACATAGATCCATGAAAAGGGAGTTTTTCTAACAGCTCAAAAACTGAAATACAATCATAGAAAAGAAATACAACGATCTGCCCCTGAAAATAAGGGACAGCATTGCATTTGACCACTTGGAGATTTTGCTGTTAGGCTGTATGAAATAAAATAGGTAATCCGATGAACAGATTTCCTATTTTGCTGCTGCTGTAACAATCTTTGTTTTATATAAGCTTTCGGCCCTTTGACTGTTTCCTTTGCTTTCCGTTTGGGTAAACCGACTTTTTAATAAACATGCCTTTGAAATGAAACTTTGCCTTTAGTGAAGGGAAAAATAGTGAATAGGAGGGAAGGGAGAGGAGGCGGGACCCGCATTATAATCGCAATCGGAGTGAGCCGGGCGGAGGGATATCATATTAATAAAACAGTCGTAATATAACAATCGGCGGTGCCATCGTGATCAAGAGTCGGAGGTCAGGTGAAATTCGAGAAGGCCACACAAAGCTCCGATACGATTAGGGTAAGCCCGATGGGGGATATAACTATAGAGAAGGGAAATCATATAAAGGGGTGGAATGATTTTTATTGTAAGACAGAGGGCTAAAGGTAGGACCCACATAATCTAAATCGCAATCGGGCTCGGGAGTGGGGCGGAGTGATTTATATAAAACCGCCGATGCGATTAGCCCGATTGAATTTGAGCCGTCAGATCAGCAAGAAGAGATCAACAGTGGGGAAATCAATCGAAGGTTTGCCGTCGGGAGAGCGGATCGGGAGATCGGAAGAAGAGTTGCGATCGGAGGATCTTGCGATCGAAATGTTCCGATTGGTGGAGGACCGTCGGATCGGAAGACAAAGTTTGACGGTTGTGGGTTGATCGGGAGTGTTTCAATCAGGGGTCTGCAATCGGGAGGGAGTTCAATCAGAGAATGTTGCGATCAATCGGATCGGGGACTATTGCGATTGATCAGAGGAGGGGCTGCGATTGCGATGAGAAGCGGCGGGGTTTTATAATATAACACTTCAAATTTTATTATAAAGTTTCCGAAGCATGGAGGGAAAGTGGTTTGGAACGGCGGGGACTTGGTATGAAACTCTTATTATAAAGTTTCTATGGAAATGGTGGGGAAGTGGTTATAAACTAAATCACATATGTATTAAAATGACTTATAATGCGATTTTATAATCGGAAAGAGGAAAAAGGAATTTTATAAGGAAAATATAAAACTTTAAACATAAAGTTTTAAGGGAAAGTTGGGAAATAGAGATTATTTGAGGATATAGGGGATTTTACTTCACTTAAGCATAAATTTCAATCCAGAAGTCAGTTTTGAGAGTGTAGTATACCGTTGGAAAGCTCTTTCCAGGCTCTTGCTGATGGATCTGCTTGGAAGATGATTTGGCGATGATCATGCTAAGGAAAACTTCTCTGAAGGCAGGGTGATGACTTTGTGGAGATATCAGCTTCTGAATTGTGACTTATTACATATGATGATATAAAATTACATAATGAATAATAGTAATAAAGGAAAAATATCATGTTTTCACCTCAAAACGCAGTTTTGAGGTGAAAATTACATCAAGTCGAATAAAATGTCTCTTTGATCTTCCAGGTGCTGTGACTTTGAATTTATTTGACTTCCTCATGACCTTGCTGATATTATTGACCTTTGACTCATTAATTCGACCATGGTGAGACCCTAGAAACTAATGAGACCCATCCTATGACCTAATGATATGATTTTGAGATTGAAAGTGACTAATGACCTAAAACCATAGGAAGGAAAATCAACAAGTACCTTCTGAGGGAAAGCTAATAAAAAATTACTACCATCAGTGAATCCATGACCTAGTGGAATGGTGAAATTTATTCGGTATGAGACACCTAATATGCAAATGCAAAAGAGAAGTTTTGATCACTGATGGCAGTATGACTAGTGAACTGCACCATGATCACTCTTTGGTGTGGGATGGCCACGCCTCCTAGCCCATTGGCCTATTCCGCACTTGTCCTATTACTCTTGCAGGAAAGACTATTTGCATTGACGTATAATTCATTGACGCCCCCTTAGATTAAAACACTCTATTGGGTCGTAGCTACACCTATGCGATGTCTATTGTACCATCTGCAGTTCACCGCAAGATTTCCTTTCCCCATAATGGAAATATAGTCACCATTGACCAGTTGACATATTATGAACCGCAGCCTCAGACCTCCCTTGAGTCCATCATCTCTTCGGTGGCCAATAAGAAAACAGTCGATCCCTTGACCAGTGTCTCACTCGGAGTCTACAAATATTCCTATTTTTTTGTTACATTCCCTGGTCTTCCTACTCTTGTCTCTGATCCCATCTCATCGAATGTTTGCATGATGCAATTGTCTCGGGAATAGGACCAATATAAGACCAATTTTACCCCAAGTAAAATTGCTTTCACTATGAAAATAACTTAGTAAATCACCTTTATTAAGTTGTTTATGGTCTAAACAGGAAACCCCATAAGGAAATATTAAATAAATATACATTTGTTTTATTTTCCTCAAGGAATAATTAGTTAAACAATAGTTTAATTAATATTTCTAGTTATATTTAACCCAAAACAAGGAAATTAATTAGATAAATAATTATTTATCTTATTATTTTCTAGGAATAATTATTTAACCCTTATTTAAATAATATTCCTTGTTAAATTTGACTAAATCACTCATAAATAATTAAATAAATCATTATTTATTTGATTATTACTCAACCACATCCTTAAAATAATAAATAAATCATTTATTTATTTATTATTTACAAATAAAGGGATTTTACCCAAGTCAAATTATTTTTCGCTCCAACAAATATAACAAAATATTCCATAAAATTTGGATCTTGATTTTGTTTATAATATTTTAACTATGCACCAATATCTAGAATAATTCAATATTTTGTTATAAATAGAAGGGTTTTTCCATTCATTCACTACCTTTCCTTGCCTAAAGATCACTCTGGATATATAATTTTTCTCTGACTTTGATCCATCATCATTTTCATATTTTGATACCATTTTTCTTGTGAGCTCCATTTGAGTTCCATTTTTGTCTGGGTTTTCTACACCATAAAGAGAGAGGGGTTTTAGATCTGATGTGCTGAGGACTTACAAGAACCCATCCCATTTAGGGGGATAGGTAACATCTTTCTATGTTCCCTTCCCAGGTGTCAAAAAAAAAAAAATTCTTTAAAAAAATATTGTCTTGTCTATTGTATGCATGGAGAAACTCTTGCTTTTATTTATTGCTTGATGTATTTTAATGCATAGATATATATTTTGCAACATTTATCTTGGTCAAATAATTGCAAATCTAAAGATATTGGCAGCGATTTTTTTTGTTAGGGTTGTTTTTATGCACGAATAAAGTGAGCCTTTTTCGTAAGCTTACAATTAATATTCATACTAACAATAGGTATCCATCCATATAGGAATATTTCTTGATAGCAGTAATAGCCATAAAATAATACCAGTCTCAAACTAGAACTAAAATACTGCAACCATCATAATCTATGGCTCACTTTGATATGATAATCATTTGATGCCAAAAATTGGGGATCCCATTGAATTAGAGAGCAATGATGACTCTTTATTTAGTCCAAGGTTCATCTTGGTGATGGAAACATGATATAGGGTACAAACACTTCTAGAATAACATGAATTGATGTTAGTGAGAATGAATATGCAAGAGACAAGGAAACGATTTCTGGATAAAAAAAGAATAAATAAAGTAATCATTGTAATGGATTAGGAATCTAATAATGGAAAATAATACTTATCCAATGAAAATGAGACTTAGCCATTGGGTAGATAACATATAATACTAATAGGTGTTGTAGAAAAAACTAATCACACCTAAATAGAACTATTGTTAGTTATTTATGAAAGACTGGGATTAAAGGTTGGTAGATACAAATAATATAACTATTGAAGGAAACTATGGGGAATCATAATGAAGGATACTAGGATACAAGAGGTGTTGTGAAAAACTATAATCATTGTAGGAATAGGTAAATTAATAAAAAACTTTGACCAAGGGTGATGTTATCATCTTAATTTCAATCATAATAGACATTCATGTCATATTATAAAGACATCATCATGGAAAAAATACAACATAACAATGGTATCTCATGGCTACCTTGAATCACCTCAAAAGAGTAGGAAAAAGGTTATAAATTGGGTTTTTAAGCACTTATATGACCCTCATTCATTTGAATATAAATGATTTTTCACAGGTTCCTTAGCAAAAACCCATGTAAGTTTCCTTCAAAACCTACCCAAGTCTATTCGCATTGAGGAGCATGTCTTTTTTGGTGTAGTGAAGGATTAATGCATATCCAAAATACCTATCAGTCGATGTACAATTTTTTTTTGGCTTCATCTCATTCACAAAGAGTAATTTTTCACCCCAAATTCCCTTTTGATAATTTGGATATCCATTTCAAATGAAGAGCTTTCACATTGGAACTGGTTCTTCATGGAGCTCAAAATTTCCCTATAAATGAAATCAATGTGGAAACATTTGAAGACAAATAAAAAAAAGGATATTCTATAGGAATGGGATCAAATGTCACTCATCATTCTCTCTTATATTTTTAATACATAGCTATCTTTCTTATGTAATTTTTTTCACCAAATAATAAGGAAATTCTTTCATTAACCATTTGTGAGAGAAAGGGCTACCAAGAAGCAAAAGGACACATCCTAAGGAGAGTTTTGGAGTTCATTTGAAACTAATAATACTTCACAAGTGCTATTATTCATATTAAATCTAATCCACTGGATCAATACGAGTATTGTCTCTTCCCTCTATTTCACATTCTTTAAAAGGAAGCATCAATAGTCATACCATCTCATCCACTGGTGTAATGCACGCCATTTAAGGTTGAGCCACATAATAGTAAATTATATTATATAATATGAAATGAAAATACCTAAATCACATGTTACATCAATAAATAAATATATTGAATAACTTGGAATTTTGATATGATTTATTAAAAAACAATGCAATAGAAAAGAAACTCATGCAAACTAGAAATAAAAGATATACTTATTAATTAGAAATGCATTCATTGCATAGTGCATAAAAATAACATATATACATAACATTATATAGAAACTTAGCGCAAAGTAAACATGGCATGGATATATTTAACAAATAAGACTTATCTTTCTCAAAATATTTCACTGACTAGTTGTAGACATTAGAAATTATACCTTACCATAGTCTTTGTTACTCCAAATGTCTTAGTAGTAGTTGACCCCCAAAATGAGGCAATGAATACAAAATCCTTGAGTTCCTAAGAAAACTATAATACCTTAGATATGGTTAATACTCTTATGTTGTGATATTTTTCACAGTCACACAACAATGTTGTAATATTCCAAAATTTGCACACAGCAATTTTGAATATTAGATTTTGTTGCTTTCACCTAGGAGAGGAATAAATGGGTAAGGAGGCCCATGAACAATAAAAATACGAATAATTTCCACCTTAATAAGGAAGGGGATCACCTTAGGAGCTGAATTTTACACTTTCAGGTGTGAACAAGGGCAAAATAGATGTGGACATAGTTAATTTTGACTAAGTCAACATGCATTCTTGAGGAGGAAGAGATCGCCCAAGTAGACTAGCTCAATGTGAACAAGGATCAGCCTAGACACACATATGAGAACTGGATTGAAGTTCCCTTAGTGTGAAAAGAGGCATTGTAGTTGGATTAGTCCCATTTGACCAAGTCAACGGTGCTACTACAAAGGGGAGGGAAGCCAACAAGGACAACGCAGTTTTAGAAGAGGAATCTTCACTAGGAAGTCACCTCAACAATGTGTGGGGTCCGAGGTGAGGAGGCTCACTAAAGATAAAAATGAGGGCATAACATCAAGGATATCATTTAGTATTCATCTATATTTTTTCTTTTTACTACTTGCATGCTTTAGCTATTTAGTTGTGGTTGTAGCACTGTTTAGTGTAAGGAATTCCCGGGCGGGGATTCCATCCTCTCTTTGGATCAGCTTGCTTAAGGGATCAAAGGGAAGGATCAAATTTTCAATTTAATAATTTTTATTAGGGAAAATCAGCCATGTACATCTACAACATAGTTCCCTTTAGAAACTGTGTCTTCTATGTAGGTGCAGTAGTAGCAAGGTTGGACCCCTGGATTTTGTGCTAGTATTTGAGGAGGAGGTGTTTATTTCCCTCCGAAAGATCTAATAAGGAGGGCCTTGGGAAAATTTATGTATTGATCAGATATTTTATGTTGTATTCAGTCATTTTAAATACATATTTGTAGTATACTGCGTTATTTTTTTCAGTACTACTTTCCATACATGTATAATGTCAGGTGTCTTGTTTCTAATGTAAAAGAGGTTAAACCTCAATTTAGTTGCTACATGATCAATATAAACCTCTTATTCATATTATTTCATCATTTTATGTAGAAAAAATCATGGGAATTACGCTCTCATAGTATTCAGAAATTCTGCAGTTGAAAGTCATGGGATTGGGGTGTTTTTGAGCTATCTCTAGATGGGGAGATCTATTTAACTTAGATAGAATGATTTGTTTAAGCTAAAATTCGTTATGGAAGATGTATAATATATAAAACACAGGATACAAGTCCCATTTCCCATATTTATTGCGTTATTTTCTGAAAATGATGTTTTTATGGTTCAGAATGTTGCATTTCCTCATTCCGAGAGAGAATAGTGAGGCAGATCTCTGCTACTAATCATTAATTTTCTCATTTAATGTCCCTTGTGCATCTTATGAGCTGGTATAAATTGTTATTTCCATGATTTTTTGAAGCCTTAACTTTGGAATATCTTTAGATATTCTATTTGTTGCAGAAAAGCCCTATTTTGGGATATTACAGTGGTATTAGAGGAAATTTCTTGGCTCAGCCTATGAGTCTTAGCCAGAGAGATCAGAAGATAAGAAGAAGAGGATAATTTTCTCACACAAGGGAGAAGTTGTGCAGAAGAAACCAAGACATGACTCCATTACTTGGAGGAATGACAGAAGAGGAGATCTCCATGCTTCTTTTCCAAACCCTGGAAGGTATTGAAGAAGATCTCAAGAGGATGAAAGGAGAGGAGTGTAGAATATTTCTAAGGGGGTTTGAATTAATCCCTAGCTATTCACATGATGGGTGTGAGAATTCAGCCACACATGCAGATCCACAATGCAGTCTATTGCCCAGATTGACTGCAAGAAGGATAGAGGAAGAAGGTGCACCAAGGGAGGAGAACTTGGGTGACTACCTTCAGGAGTATGAATCTCAACCATGGAGATTCAAAGAGCAGTTATACTTCCAAGGTTTTTTCAAACTCAAGGAGGCAAGATCCAACAACCACAAGAAAGGTAAGGGAGGTAGAATCTTCTTATCTCACTTTGATGGATCAGCAAAGTGCTCAGCAAAAGCTTGGGTAGAGGAGTTGGATTCCTATTTTAAGCTACACCAAGTTTCAGAGAAAGAGGCCATTAGAGTAGAAGTGCTGCACCTCAAGGGTATGGCCCATGATTGGTGGTTTAGTGATTCTACTTCATTTTGTCATGCAAATGTAGAAACTTATGTTGATCTCACTAAAGAATTTGAGAGGAGATTTGATAAAGAACATTGTGAACCATCATTTAAAAAAAAAAAAAAACTCAAACACTTTGCATGAGTTGGAGAGACCTATGGAACCAACTCCACTCCATATTCTTAGAGGGGATAAAAACATGCATGATAGGTTTCCAAGGGCAAGATCCCCATTTCCTCAAGAGCCCTCTTCTATTCGTGAAGACATGGAGTCCTTTTCTTCAAGGGATGACTGTGATCAAGGGTCTCTCATTGAAGATGATACATTATTATACATGGAAGAAGAGGAGGAGGATTAGCATCAAGGGATGATGAGCATTCACCCTTACCTATTTTGGTGTAATGTTCCTTTTTCGGGAATTTATGAATTGTGGTCCTCAAGGACGTTGCATAAGGAAGCCAATGCAAAAATAAGCTAAAATAGGGCTTGGATCCCCTTTTTTACTCTTCATACATGACTATCCCAGAATATTATCTCAAATAAATAATCATATAGGACTTATACAGACCTCCCCAATGTAGATCTTTCAGGAAACACTCAAATAGAGAGCTTATAGCAATACATGAACATAATCATGAAACTCTACAAATATGAATACAAAATAAGATGAAATATAATATATCCATCATGTTCATTAAGATATCAGCTACAATATACAGAAATATAATGAGGAATAAATCCCTCATTCAATGAGAATCCTCCTCCAATGAGTAAGCAATGAAATACATGAGTGGCTGCAACTGCACAAAATGCCGGAGTAGTTGTGACAGCACTGTCTATATTATGGTAGTTGTTGCAATAGACACGTATACATGAAAATGGCTGATATATATATAAATAAATTCCCCAAAATAGAAGAATGGGCTCTAATACAAGATTTCTATCCAATCTAGGAAAGATTGCTAGAAATGCCAGAAAATGTACAATGTGACAATCTGAATTGTCACTGCAATTGAATCAACTATACAATTAGGCTATATCAGGTCTAAAATAGTGATGCCCTCCTCTGATAATTCTCTTCAGTAGAAGGCTGATCCCTCTACTCAAGAGCAATCCTCCTGATGAGCCCAAATGGCTCTCCCAGAAACTGCCTCTGAAAATAATTCAATTTCTGCCCAAGACTATGCTGTGAGAGATGGTGAGTGTTTGGCATGGTGCCAAAGATCTGAAATGATGCTTGAGAGTCTCCTCTATTTCTCCTCCAAATAATATACAAGATCTCCCCTGAAGAATAAGCCAAAGGATGGCTCTATGAGTTCCTCCTGTTGCTGCTCCCAACAACACAATGTTTTCTCCTACAGAAATAACACTGTAGCTGAAGGGATAAGCTTGGCCAAATGTTGGAATGAGTAAATGAAGCTCAAACCCTCTCCTTCCTTGAGGAAGAGGTAGGGATTCCTGACCAGGAACACCCTTGGGTTCAAGAACCCTACAAACCTTGCTAAACAGCCCGGGGATGCAAGTCTCTGCAGACCCTACAAAAATTATAAGCTAATGCATAATGAAAATGGGCTGCCATCTCCTCCTTATAAAGCAAAGAAACCTTTCTCACCATAGGTCCCATTCACACTTGCCTCTAGCTCAAGCAAGTGCAACCTCCACTAAAACTGCATTGTCCAAGTAGGTGCAATGTATCTGGACAGTTTTAGTTGACTTGGTCAAAATGACTAGATCAAGCTTGATCCAATCATGTTCACACCATGTGGTGCTCAATCCAGCTGCTTTATTATCCCTCCTTTCACATAAGGGGTGTTATTTCTCCATCAAAAGGGGTTAAGGTGTCTTCTTACCCATTTTATTTAATAAAATAAAAATATGCTAACTATAATGTTCCATTTTAGCTTGAGGCTAAAATTGGGAACATTACAGTCCTCCCCTTCCACATGTTGCTTGTCCTCAAGCAACTACATAGAGAGAAAAAATTTCTCCCCCTCTTCTTGTAGCCTCCTCATCAATAGACCCCACCATAGCTCATCAAGGTGTGCAATAAATTTGTCCTCCATGTATCCGTCCAAGTATGTAGAACCAAAGAAAACATCATGAGATAATAGAAGGTGCAAGTGGAAATCTCCTTATGGTTCAATGGCCTCCTCAAGGTAGGAGTGATGAAAAACATGGGAATTATTATTCCCAATGAGTGACTCCTTCACCCATGCAATAATCCATATGAAATGAGTTATCCCAAGTAGCTCAACAAAGCAGTCCTCAATCTCGGATCTATGCAATATGTTGGGGCTGAATGGAGAGTTTAGATTTTTCCATCCAAGTAGTTTCTCCCTCCATTTATGATAAGTATGCGGAGGTTGCTGATATTGGGCAGAAATTTCATGGCCTCTACAATTGGCCCAAACCTCTGCAAAAAATGAAACATCCACGAAATGCCTCCTCCAATAACGCATTCTCCTAATAGCTCCTCCTACATGGAGAGAAAAGTAGTGACATGGCAATCATGGCGTGCCCATTGTTTCTCCTGAAACATAAAGCATGTATAATGGGGAGAATAATACTCCCAATGGGTTTTCCCCATACCTCTAATGCTCTCCAAGTAGTGCTCCCTCTGAATATACAACCATCAGCAACACAAGGAAGAAATATGCAATGAAAACTACTTGTCACAAGACAACTAGAAAGTGGGTCACTGCTATACTCATGGGACCAGCACAGTGAACCTCCTTCTTGCATAAAAACTAAAAACAACAAGTGATTTTCCAACCACTTGTGTTTTTCTGCCACAAACATCTCATAAGATGGAAATATGAAAATACAAATTGGTGTCAATGGTGCACACCAAGAGATATGTGGCTTCCCCCATAAACCATCATTAAAATAGCCACTCCCATTGCTGCAATGGGCCACAAGTACATCATAATAAGGATAATAAGGAGATGTGATCATCCTTATCTCATAAAGCTTCTCATATAATGTAAATAAAGGTAAACCAAAATGAGAACACATACCTTTTTTACCATGTACTCTGGTCCTTGAGATGAAATGGCTCATCTGAATGCTCTCCCTCACCTCAAATGAGTAGGGAAATGGTTGTGCCAACATCTAAAAAATCATCCGGGCTATGCATCTGTCCATATGATGATATAAATCATGCTGAATTCCCTCCCGAATGAATTCTTCTAGCAAAGCAAAGTATGCATCATAGTGCATAGCTAGAAAGTCCACATGTGCTGCATGCAATAATTTCTCCTTGAGACTAGAAAATCTAGCCAAGAATACCCTGTCATTCATATAGATGACCATCACATCAATCATGTACCGATAATCTCTGTCTGGATCATCAAGAGTCATGCATGCATCTAGATCCTGGGAGTACCCTACCAAGAGCTGAGTCCTCCATCATGGATCTATCATCCTCATAGGAAGTGCTGATGATCTGCAATGTGATGCTCCCCTCATGTTTTTTCCAGCTAATTTGACATCCCTGATGCCAAATTCATCCTCTGAAATTCTTCCATGCCCATCATGCAGCTGCTCATGCTCAAATAGTAATGGGGATCCTGGAAAGCTAGTCTCCCATAAGAAACTGTCATCGAAAAGGAATCTCCCGATCCTGGGCAATGTAAGCATGAGTAACCTCCATCTACTCCCATGTGTGAAATATTTCTTCCCCAAAGGAAGTATCCTCCTTCTCATCAAATATGTGGAACAGTCATCCTGCATCATGAAGATTCCATCCTCCATCCT
Source organism: Pinus albicaulis (assembly GCA_034641835.2). Classification (NCBI taxonomy): domain Eukaryota; kingdom Viridiplantae; phylum Streptophyta; class Pinopsida; order Pinales; family Pinaceae; genus Pinus; species Pinus albicaulis. Next base: position 1,503,881,441 of record CM076580.1, on the reverse strand, counting down.
TGCAGTAAACTCTATTAGTGCAGTACAACTGATGAGAGTGGGTGATGCGGAAAATGAGAGAGTGTCTCTCTCCTCCCTTGGTCCATCCCAAACTCTCTGCACTGTGCTGGACTCCTCTAATGTATTCACCTCCCTGGAATCCAAGAGTGGTGAACCAAATGACAATATGTCTCTAATCAACTCTAGATTAGGTGGCCTCCCAGGTGGAATGCCTCCATATTGTGAGACATCAAGCTCAGAAGTGGACTGTATGTATAAGAGGATTGATTTGTCCCTCTCTTCTCTGCACTGTATAGTCTCTCCCTCATGTGTAAATACCTTCTGGAATAGATAAGGGTGTATCAACCCTTGTTGTTGATCCTTCTCTTCCTCCTCCACCTCACAATCCCCATAAGTTGCTACAAATAACTCTAGAATTGTGCCATGGTTCCTACATGTTAAAATACTTGGAATCCCTTGCATAGAAGCAATGGCTCCCCTATCATCTCCATGTGGTGTAGGATCTTCCTCCAATATGACAGCACTGTGGATTCTATCATGTACATTCTCTTCATCAATATGTGAGTATGTCTCCCCTTCAATGAGAGACCATGGATTTTGGTCTTCTTCAGAAAGAGGGATCTCCATGTTATCACAAATAGAAGAGTGCCCTTCATATAATAGGGATCTTGCCTCTAGCAATTCATCATACACATTTTCATCCCTTTCAGAAACATGGAATGGAGTTTGTTTCATGGTTCCCTCCCATGCATGCAAAGTGTTTGATGTTTTTTTACAAATACATTCACAATTATTTTCATCAAATTATCTCACCATCCCTTTTGTGAATCCATCATGTCATTTTACATTTACATGATAGCATGAAATAGAATTTCCAAACCATAAACCATTATCCATACCTTTGAGTTGCAGCGTTGCTCCTCCAATGGCCTCATCTCCTTTCTCCGTCATTTTGGCAGTGCAAGTGGGCAATGAACTACGTTGTGGATCTGCATGTGTGGTGAATTATCACACCCATCATAAGAATAACTAGGGCTTTCTTCATCTACAAACCCTCTCAGAAAATCTCTGCAATTTTCCCTCTCTTTCTCCTCAAGGTCTTCAATGATACCCTATAGGGTCTGGAAAAGAAGAAGGGAAACCTCCTCTTCCATCATTCCTTTTTTTCTGTATATCTCCTCTTCTAAATGAAAATCTTATCCTTCTAATGGAATTGTATCTTGGGCTACACAATTGTAAATTTCCCTTCTTAGGAATATCAAAATTGTATTCTAGAGATTGACTGCAGGGGAATTTACTGGATATGTCACCTTTGAACAAAAGATGAGATCCATAGGCTACCTGGCCATCTGCAGAATTTTTCTATAGAGTTTGAAATATTCCTCCTTCAAGGATTCAACACTTTGTCTTGAAGCAACGGGCTGAGCCAAAGATCATGCTCTGATACCACTGTAATGTTCCTTTTTCGGGAATTTCTGAATTGTGGTCCTAAAGGATGCTGCATAAGGAAGCCAATGCAAAAATAAGCTAAACTAGGGCTTGGATCCCCTTGTTTACTCTTCATACATGACTATCCCAGAATATTAGCTCAAATAAATAAGCCTAGAGGACTTAGACAGACCTCCCCAAAGTAGATCTCTCAGGAAATGTTCAAATAGAGAGCTTACAGCAATACATGAACATAATTATGAAACTCTACAAATATGAATACAACATAAGATGAAATATAATATATCCATCATGTTCATTAAGATATCAGCTACAATATATAGAAACATAATGAGGAATAAATCCCTCATTCAATGAGAATCCTCCTCCAATGAGTAAGCAATGAAATACATGAGTGGCTGCAACTGCACAGAATGCCAGAGTAGATGTGACAGCACTGTCTATACTATGGTAGCTGCTGCAATAGACACATATAAATGAAAATGGCTGATATATATAAATAGATGCCCCAAAATAGAAGGATGGGCTCTAATACAAGATTTCTATCCAATCTACGAAAGATTGCTAGAAATGTCGGAAAATGTACAATGTGACAATTTGACTTGTCACTGCAACTGAATCAAATATACAATGAGGCTATGGAAGATCTGAAATAGTGATTCCCTCCTCTAATAATTTTCTTCAGTAGAAGGCTGATCCCTCTACTCAAGAAAAATCCTCCTGATGAGCCCAAATGGCTCTCCCAACAACTTCCTCTGAAAATAATGCAGTTTCTACCCAAGACTGCGCTGTGAGAGATGGTGAGTGTTTGGCCTGGTGCCAAAGATCTGAAATGATGCTCGGAAGTCTCCTATACTACTCCTCCAAAGAATATACAAGATATCCCCTAAAGAATAAGCCAAAGGATGGCTCTATGAGTTCCTCCTGTTGCTGCTTCTGACCTTCTAACGTTTTTATTTGCGAAATAACATTGTAGCTGAGGATAAGCTGAGAAAAATGCAGAATGAAATGAGCTCTACGACCCTCTCACCTTGAGAGAAATTGTAGTATTCCTAGCCCAGGAACACCCTTGGATTAAAGAACCTACAAACCTTGTTAAACAATAGGAAGATGCAAATCTCTACTGCAACGAGACCCTACGAAAATAATAAGCCAATGCATAATGAAAATGGGCTACCATATCCTCCTTATAAAGCAAAGGAACCTTTCTCACCATGGGTCCCATTCACACTTGCTTCTAGCTCAAGCAAGTGAAGCCTCCACTAAAACTACACTATCCAAGTAGGTGCAATGTGTTGAGTTCCCTTGTTTTTGGCCGGATTGGCAGACCAAAAGATGGTGTTATCAGAACCACTTTTAGACCTCGGGATCGGCCCTCCCGGAGTCAGAGGGATCTCTCTATGATATGTCAAAGGTATACGACTTTGAAGCACAAAGTTTAAGATGTTAGGCTAGTTATAGGCACAGGGTTTGTTTGTTTGATGTATGTTTGGTTGTTGGTCATCAGGAAAGAAGGGTTCAATATAAGACAAGGATGAGCAAAGAGGATTTAGGCAGAGGTGAAATATTACAGGGAGCATTCAAGACCATTGGGAAATGGAGTCAGGAAAGGGTTTACTTGCTATTCAATGTGCAGGATTTCAGTTGGGCTAGTCATCTAAAACATTGGATCTTAAAGATGATAGTGTGATATGGAATGGTAAGGGAGGAGGAAACAATAAATATTTAGAACAAAAAGTTAAAGACCTGAGATCAGAGAGAGACTTTGAACTATCAATGCTTCGGCCTCTAGCTTAAGGGATCTTAGAAAGGTTCAATCGATTGAAAAGGATCCTAGTGAGATAAAAACAGAGTTCTAGACCTCCCACTGTTCCCAATTCTTTCAATTAAATCCTAACAAGAACATATAAGAACAGATTCATTTAACTCATACATCAGCTAGAAGGCAATAACATCCACTACATTGGTTAAATCAACTGAAATCAACTCTTAGATAACACATTTAGTAGAAAAAATCAAAGGCAAGGAGAGCAGAAACATAGGGTACCTAACAAGGGTAAATCCTATGCCATATTTTTGATGCGAGCCAGTATAAATGAAATGAAACAGAATGTAAGTTAAACACAAATACAGAGATTAAAAAACATCACCACTGCTTTAGATCAGGATCCAAAGAAATGTGCTTGTCATATTAAAAAGCAACACCAGTCAAGTACAACATTGCCAATAGCTGGATACTCAGTCAGAAAACATCTTCCTCAGCCTATCTTACAACTTTACACAGAGACTATGTCTCAGAAGAAACAGCTTGCAATTCTTTGATAACTGATCAAAAACCTTTACAATGAGCTTCTTCATGAATTTTATAGCTGTAGAGAGCAGAGGAGGTAGGTGAAAAACTAAATGAAGCATTAAAACTCAGAAATAATGAGGGCCGAAACCCATTCTGTTTTAAATCCAGGGCATTTATCTATGGCACTCTTTTGGGTGAAAGAGTGGTCTTCTCCAGGTTTCCAATTTCTCTGGTATGTCTCTGGTGTACTTTGCTGCAACACTCTGTAGTACTTCTGGTGAATTAACAAAAAGGTAAATAAATGATGCTAGGGTCTGCCATACTGTGAATCAAATGCTCTGATAGCATCAGGACTATTGTCAGGACCGCAAATATCCCTAGAACACGGTATAGAATACAGACTGTATGGGCAACTTGTCCTTAGACGGAATAACGTTCTGCTGATGTCAAAACCATGCTATTATGGTTTTCTGTGCACTGGACCTTCTGAGCGATCCACGGGGTCTTTGATTATGGTACCTTGCCCTTTAAACACTGGATTAAGGCTTAAGATCTTCAACAATGTGCCTTAGACCTTTAATTCTCTCACTGATACTCCTTGCTGCTTTGAACTGTCTCTGTTAGGGAAAAACTGAGCTTTAATGGGGCCAAAGAGGTTTTGCAGAGTTTGAAATCTGTCCTTTAATGAAATTTATGTTGCAGACACCTTTCCGGACATTTTCCTGTAATACCAGGCTCTAAATTTAGCTTCTTCTGCACATTGTGCCATTACAATAGTGCGTACGGATCATGGCGGTTATCCGCCTGTCTGTAACCCTGCAAAACATGCAAACACGTTAGGAAAACCAGGCATGGGGATGGATGGATGCAGTGAGGATGACGAGAATGGCCATGCAGACTGGTGAGATGGCGGAAAAGTGCAGGGTGATGGCGAAAAATACTACTTAACAGTGGAAGAATGGCCATGGTGAAAGCTGGCAGACTTCGGCGAAAAATTTAAATGCAAACCTTTGAAAAATGATCGCTGAATGAAATATGAATGAAATATAAAGAGGGCGGAGGACAACGTGATAAAAACACATGGAGGTGACTGTGGTGGGGTGTGATGGAGCGGGACATGTAATCGAATCTGAATGATCAATCTCGGGAGATCGACGGCTGGGGACATGGCGGAGGGCGATTGAATCTGGACCGTCCGATCTCGGGAGGAGATCAAAGGCTGAAAATGCATCGAAGGGTGATGGATGGTGGGCAAGGGGTACAGATGCCTTAGGTTATCCCCCGCGCAACTTCATGGAGTGATCACCATTGGATGGAGAGCTTCAGATTGAACGGTTGATATGCATATCGCGCCGGGTCAAATGCCGAACGTTAACGCGCAATGGGGGGGCAGTTTTGAAATAGTGACGGAGCCACGTGTCGGGTGGTGAGTGGAATCACTCCGAAATAAAAAATACCGCCCACCCTCCAACGGCGGTGCGACAGAAACCACCGGTTTTTGAATAGTACTCAGGCGCGGTTGCAGGGACCACCGGGTGGGTGAACGCAGACCGTTGATCGAAGGGTTAAATGAATGGTGGAGATGTGATCTGAGTGGTGAATGGGGTGAACGGTGGACGCTGTGGGGAATGCGACGACTGTCCAATCTGTACAGATCGACGGTTTAAAATTCTCCCGATACATACTCTACGGTAAACGCCTTCTGCCTTGGCGCCTGGTCTTGGCGCCTGGGTCACATGGTGGAAAAGGTTAAGGGGGCTAGCTGAAAGTGGCTAAGACCCATACCTATGGAAAATATGGTTTTTGGCCCATTTTTAGTGCATTTTCAGGCCAATAAAGGGTAACGATAGGGGAAAGAAGGGGAAATTAAACCACACCAGGGATGTGTGTATGGTTTAGAGGGGGTTTTTGGGAAAGTTTAGAAGGATTAGGGGAGGGATTTGGGGGTGAAAAGGGGAACTTTGACAAAGAGAAAAAGGGTCGAAAAGGGACATTTTGTAGGGATACAAGGGGCAAATGTAGGCCTTTGGGAGCACAATTTTTTGCAATCATAGAGGCAATATAATGGGAATCAGCAGAGGGGATTTATCAAAGGACAAAGGCACAAGGAGACTTCAAGGATGATGTGTTTTCAGAGGATATGCATTCCTTGAAGGCTCAAAAACATTTTAGCCCCTTGTCTGCTTGTAAAAAATTTATAGGGGGCTAACAGTGGCTCCACATGGGGATGGCTTCTTCTTGAAGGAGTCAAGAATTCAGAAAATAAATCTTTGGTGTAGGCCAGATGCCTGGTGCTTGAGCCACCTTTCTTCTTGATTTTCAGCTGCCACAATTGTGAAGACATCAATTTAGCAGAAAAACTACCCAAACAGTCTACCTACCCATCCTACAATCCTAGCATTTTTCTTCTAGGGTGCATTTGAACTAGCAGACCCTTTACATAATGTTTATTTTTTACAAACAAGAAAATAAACCTATTCTATTTCTACCCTTATTGCTCCATGAGACTAGATTAAACTGTTGGCCTCACATGTTTCTCTACCTAATCTAGTATCTGCTAGGATTAAGCTGTCTAGCAGATTTCTTCTCTACATTCTAGGACAGAAATTGAAAACAGTCAAGCCAGGATTAGAATGTCTGACTTGTTGGGATTTGCAGAAATTAAAAACAACTAACTACATGCTCACAGACTGAACTTTATTGAGATTTTCCTACCTACCCTACTCTAACTGGATATCTTTGATGCTCTAGGTGATACAATAATGCCAATGCAGCCAGTCAAGCAATAGCAAAAAAGGGAAGAAGAACTGACTGCTCATCAGAGATAACCGTAGGATGCTCTGCATGTGGATCTTCAAAACTGAGGCCACCAGCAGTGGTGACCAATTCTGATGTATTTGGCTCTTGCAAAAGATTAATGCTCGAGGGTCTGAGCCAGTCAGGGCCTCCATGTATTCTGCCATAGGATCAACAAAAACATGATGAAATTTTTTTTCTTCAAAGCCTCCCATGACTGGTAGGTTGTCTGCATCCTGGGAAGTTTCAATCATTGCATCTACAATGTGGCCTCTGTAATCACACTCCTCCTTTTCCTGGTTGGGAGTATTTGGCAGATGAGCATAAACTAGGAATACCTCTTCTTCCTCTGGATCAAGACAAAGATGTCTGTGGGAAAGAATATCTCGCTCATCTTCACTGCAGCCTAAGCTAGAGGGCTCATTATATTCGACAGTGTTGTCCTCTAGTAATGCAGGTTGGTTCTGCTGAAACGGACTGAACTCTGTGAAAAAATCAACGTATTCTTGAGCGGGGGCTTCTTTGATTACCTTAATCCTTTCAGGAGAAGGCTCAGGATATTCATTCTGCTCAAGATTTTCTTCATCTCTTTCCTCCTTGTCCTCTGCGCTGAAGAGCTGTTGGCTTCTGTCCTCTTGGAAAGTATAACTGATGTTTGGATATAAAGCAGAGAGAAGATTCAATGAATCTTCGTCTGCTATCATGCTTTCAACGCTTTCTCCATCAGTATCATAGATGGCCTGCATTGGCTCATCATTTTCTTGGAGCTGATGATCGTGATCTTCCTTCCATGAATCTACTGACGATGGCTCTGCAAGCTCAGTTTCCCTTTGGATGAAATCATCATCAGACAAATCATCATTAGATAAATCATAATTATAAGCAACGTCACCCATCAAATCTTCAAGACTCTCGGTAAGTCTTTCTTCAAAATAGTCTGCAAGTTCATTTTCTGATTCTAACTCTTGTTCATCATACATGCTTAGCATGCTTCTTATGTCTTGCAGTGATCTGATTTGTCTTTCTTGAGGATAAGGAGCAGGTCTTTTCCAATCATCATTTCTGGTTTCAGCCTCATATTCTTCCTCTTCTGTGATCAGCAGGGTATTGGCAGTCTCTATCAATCTTTCCATCTTGTTTTCTAAAGAGATCTGCCTTATTTTCTCTGCTCGGTCTTTCTTTGCAGCTTTTAACCTTTCCTCTCTGCACTTTATATTAAATTCGACAGTAATTTCTATGCTCTGCATTTCCTCCAGGCTCGAAGGCTCTCTTTCCCTTATATGGAATTCCACCTCGGGGTCAAAAGAACTCAGATAGTGCACTAGGGCCCCTCCTAGAGGTGGTTTTATATCAGAAGGTATTGCATGATATACCTTGTTGAACCTGGATGAAAATTCTTGTACTGTCTCACCTGGCTGCCTTTTCAAATTTTGATACTCTTCTAAGATGAGGAGAGCATTCTTTGGGGCTGCCCACTTATCAAGGAAAACTTGAGAAAATTGATGAAAGCTGAAAATGCTTGCTGCTGGAAGGCCTTTGAACCAAATCTTAACATTTCCTTGTAATGACAAAGCAAACATTCTAATGCACACATCATCTTCTTCTATTTCATACAATTCAAGTAAATCCTCAAGGTTTTGAACATGTTCTTCAGCAGTGGCCCTTTTATTTTCTCCATCAAAAAGAGGCAGCTGGTTTATAACTTCTGAAGGAAGGGGTTGGAAGATAAGAGGTAAAACTAGAGGCTTATATCTTTCTATGACCTTTGTAGGTGTAGGTGGTGTAACAATGGGCTCATGGCTGCTTGAAGCTTCTTTAAGGGTGGGAGATACAACATGAGCCTCTTTTTCCATTAGGTTCTTCACAGGAGTATAGGTCTGCTCATGGTCTGAAGACTGAGGCTTGAGATCTTTCCCATATTCAGTGTGGGTCTCATCTTTGTACATTTGATCAGGCTTAAATTAGGACAGAACATAGTGGTAGACAAAAACAATTAATTATTTAAACCAAATCCAACCCATGTGTTCTACCCTTCTATGAGGCCTGGCAATATTTCAAGTTCTTCCTCCAGTGGAGTCTTTGAAAGTTATGGAGTGTGAAGTCGCCAGGTGGATGTATATGAATGTCTGAAGCAGTATGTTGTCCACCACCAGCAATTGAATTCCAATCTAATCAGATATCTCGGGTCTTTTGAGTGCCTAAGAATGTTTAAGGTGAAATGCACTCAATTCCCAGCGGAGTCGCCATTATGTTTGGGTTCCCATGTTTTGGCCAGATTGGCAAGACCAAAAGATGAGACAACATAAGAACTGCTTTGGGGCCCTAGGATCTAGCCCTCCTGGACCCGGAGAGGGATCTCTCCAATGAAACAAAGAATGATATATCTTTGAAAGCTCAAATGAGATGTTAGGCTAGTTATGAGGCACAAAGAGGGGTTTAAAATTATTTGGTTGGTTGGTTGCTGGGTTGGTCATGAGATCATAGACTGAGAAAGTAATGGGAGAAAAAGAACAAAGCAGCAGGATGTTTCAACAAAGAGGATAGGACAAGAAAGTGCCATCCATTGGGATATGGAGTCATGAAAGGGAATTACATGCAACAACTAGCCAAGGCTTTCAGAGGGCAAGTCATCTACACTAAAAGATCTTTTTAGATAGATGGTGGGATGAAACATTAAGGATTGAAATTGAAAGAAGGAAAGACACCCAATTTCTGTCTATAGATCAGGTCAGAGGTCATTTAAATCCAGACCTGCTTGGACATACTCAAAGGCAACTTTCAATGGAGGGACAAAGGGGCAGCTTATAGATCGGACCAGAGGTCATTTAACTATAGGTCAGCTTTAGCATGCTCCAAGGGGAAAAACATAGATAAGTTTAACAGAGCTAGGGTCTGTAGATCAGAGAAGGACTTTGAACCTTCAATGCTTTGACACCAGCAAGAGATCTTAGAAAGGCCAGCTAGTCGCACAAGGATCCTAGTGGACGGGGCTAACTCTAATCCCCAGTGTTCCCAAATCTTCCAGCTTAAACCCAGCAAGAACAACTAAGCAGCAGAAAACATTAAAGGCAAGGAGAGCAGAAACATAGGGTACGTAACAAGGGTAAATCCTATGCCAATATTCTGATGTGAGCCCAGAAGACCAATGAACAGCATGAAAATGTAATTAAACGATAAGATAAGATAAACATCACCCGTAGTAATAGACCAGGATCCAAAGAAATGTGCTTGATTAATTGATGCAAAACCAGTCACATACACTGAGCTCAATGGCTGTTACAGTCCAGACTTTCTCTTCCCAGCCTACTACATTACAAACTACTCTGCTACTCCCTCCCAAGACTGTTCTAATAGTCAAAATGGATCCCTCTAACAGCAATCGGCAACAACCGAACAACAACAACCTTTTAGAATATGTTCTCAAGGATTCTTATAGCTCGAGTGGAGCAGAGAAGGTAGGTGAGGAACTAAATGTAGCATTAAAACTCAGAAGAGGGAGAGGGTCGAAGCCTCATTCTGTTTTAAATTTTGAGCATTTATCTCTAGTACTCTTTGGATGAGAAGAATGGTCTTCGTCAGGCTGTAATTTACTTCCAGGTATGTCTTTGATGTACTCGCTGTAGTGTTCTGGTGAATTGCACAAAAAGGCAGAATAATGATGCTAGGGTTTGCCATACTGCATAACTAATGCGCTGGTAGCATAGGACTGTTGTCAGGGCTGGAAAATCTCTCTAGAACACGGCATAGGATGAGAACTGTATGGACGCATTGTCCTTTATGGAAAGAACCTTCTACTAATGTGAAAACCCTTTAGTATTATTTTTGGTGCCTTGGACCTTCTGATCGATCCTCGGGGTCTTCGAACTGGTACCTTTTCCTTCTAAATCCCTAAAAAAAAGGCTAAAAAATCTTCAATTATGTGCCTTGAAATTTCTGTTGTTCCACTGATACTCTTTGTCTGCAAAGTCTGCATTTAAATGGCTCTGGAAGGTTTGACAGAGTTTTAGCTGCGTTCTTTGAATGCACATCCTATCATGGCTCCTTCCCAGGCTTTCTTCATAAATTCGACCCCTAAAAATGGTCTTTTCTTGCGTTTTGTGCCACTGCAACAGTGACTGTGAACCACGGTGGTTTTCACCATCCGAAACCCTGCAAAACACGTAAACACGTTAATAAATCATGCACGGGGAGGGTGAATTCAGCGGGGACGACGAAAGTGCACGTGCAGCTAGTGAAATGGTGGAATAGTGCGGGATTACGGTGGAAAATGCAGTGGGAGGCTTGCAGAATGGTGGTGCAGTGGGAAAATGCAGTTGGAGGGTGGCGAGAACGGAAATTTTAATGTAAAACATTAACATTTGACCTTTGAATGAATATATATACAGGGACGGGCGAAAGATGTGATGAAACACGTGGAATGGTGACATGGCAGGACCGGTCAACAGCGGGCGTGCGAATAAATTTGGACCATCCGATCTCAAGAGGAGATCGACGGCTGAGGACACGGCAGAGGGTGATTGAAACTAGACCGTCCGATCTCAGGAGGAGATCGACGGTGGAAAACATATCGGAGGGCGACGGATAGTGGGCTAGGGGTACGGCTGCCTTGGGTTATCCTCCGTGCAACTTCGTGGAGCGATCACCGTTGGATGGAGAGCTTCAGATTGGATGGTTGATATGAATATCGCGCCAGGTCAAATGCCGAACGTTAACGCGCGATGGGCGGGCGGTTTTGAAATAGTGACGGAGCCACATGTCGGGCGGTGGGTGGAATCGCTTCGAAAATAAAAATACCGCCCACCTCCCAACGGCGGTGCGATAGATACCGGCGGTTTTCAGATATGCGCGGCTACGTGGACCACCAGGCGAGATGTATCGCAGACCGTTGATCCACGGGAAAATGAAAAGTGGAGATGCAATGAACGGTGAAAGGAGGAGTCGGGTGATGGACGCTACGGAGCTCGCGATGGTTGTCCGATTGGCGAAGATCGATAGCTCACGACACTCCCGATACATATTTGAGATAAGCGCTTTTCGAGCTGGCAGGTGGTTCTAGCGCCCAGATCACACGGGGGGAGACTATTTTAGGGGCCAGACGAAGGGGGCTAAGACCTCATAAGGTGGAAAATGGATATTGGCCCATTTTAATGAAATTTGAGGGCAGAAATAGGTAACGATAGAGGGAAAAAGGAGAAAATATGCCAAACAAGGGGTGCATGCAGGATATAAAGGGGATTTTGGGAGGATTTAGGGGATAGAAGGGGAAATTTTGACAAAGGGAAAAAGGGGTTAAAATGGGATATTCTACAGAGATACAAGGGGTGAATGTAGGCCTTTAGGAACTAAATTCGTAAAAAACAGAGAGGCTTTTTTGGGTGGATACAGCAGTAGAAGTAAACCACACGGCAGAGGGCATAAGGAGGCTTCAAGGATGATGTGTTTTTAGAGGGAAATGCATTTCTTGAAGGCTCAAAAACATTTTAGCCCCCTGTTTTCTTGTGAAAAAATTCATAGGGGGCTAACAGGGGGGAAGGACGGGGGTACAGAAGCAGAGCGAGAGAAATCTGGACCGTCGAATCAAGCGGGATGAACGGCTATGATCAGATTAGGGGATCTCAATCAGAAGGGACGGAGGGGTGGCACAGCCAGATATTCCGATTGCGATTGGAGTGGCGATGCGATTATGTGATGGGCGTTGGATCAGAGTGACAGATCAACAGTGGAGATTCAATCGGGAGGGAAAATAGGCGGGGCAATGAGCGGGAGCGATGAGATCTGGACCATTGGATCTCAAGAGATCAATGGCTAGGATCCAATTGGGGAATCGCAATCGGAGGAGGCGGAGGGGCGTCACGGCAAGAAGTTCCAATTATGATTGGAGCGGGGATGCGATGGCCGTCCGATCCGACAACGAATCAACGGTGGAGATGAGCATCGAAGGGGTGAAAGAATTGGGGTGATGGGAGTGATGTGATCAGCGCTGGACCGTCATATCTATATAGATCGACGGCTCAGATCGCGGCGGGGGTCTATAGAACCATATTACAATCGCATCGGAAGTTTTTCGTATAACACAGAGGTGCGCCTCCCGAAAGTTGCGATTGCGATTAGCGCCCAGGCCTTAGCGCTTGGTCTTAGCACTCGGGCGCATGGAGGGAAGTGGTCAAGGGGCTAGGCCGAAAGGGGCTAAAGCTTGTCATATGTTAAAAGATGGATTTTTAAGCCAAAAAAGAGGATTTTTAAGGCTAAAGAGGGAAACGGTAGAGAGAAAAGGGTTTATTAAACCAAACAAAGAGTATTTGAAGGGTTTAAAAGGGGAATTAATATGGTTTAGAGGGTTAGTGAGGAATTTAGGGAGGGGAAAAAGATGAGGAAAACAGAGATCTAGGGGGAATGAAATAAGAGGGAAAGGGGGGCCTTTTGGGCATTTTCTTCACAAACGGAGAGGCTTTTAAACTGGAAACAACAGTGAGGATTCATCAAAGGAAAAAGGCACAAGGAGGCTTCAAGGATGATGTGTTTTCAAGGAAATGCATTCCTTGAAGGCTCAAAAACATTTTAGCCCCCTGATTGCTTGTCAAAAAATTCATAGGGGGCTAACAGACATGACCATGATGTAGTCTCACCAATGTAAAAATTACAAAACAAAAATCAATTGCATAAATAAAAAAAATGCTCACCCATTGGAACCCATGCCTTGTCTGGAGGTAACACTATCTCTTGATCACCATGGTATTCCATTATTAAATAAGGATACTCAAGGATGGTCTAAGGTATAAATCCCACTACTCTTGGTGCCTCACAATGAAACAACTTCCAATATACCCACCACCTTCACAAATTAGAAGTCATCCCTAATGCCTCATTCGAGGATCCCTTGACCCACGTAGTGCTACGTACACCTGCATGCATAACATAAACACTCATTCATAAAAGAAAAAAAAATGATATATGGACCCAAAATTGAAGTCCCTTCTACTACCTTACCATCATAGGGTTAGCCAAGAAACCATGCTCTCCCTTAGTAGGAAGCCTCATATAATCCATTGCTCATAAATCGCCTCCTCCAATATTATCAACTACCCATCAATGATCTAGTGAGTCCTTGTGGATCCATATATTTGGATCACCATTGTAGTAATTTTTTAGACAATCACATTCTAAATCTCCCCCATGGAAATCACCCCATGAAGGAATACCTTCAACCTATTGCAATACAAGATTGTTATCTCCTAAATGGTCTTGCCCACTAGTTGTTGTAGATGCTACCTCTCACCCTAAATAGGGAAACCAATCAGAAAATAGATGTACACCTATACTAATATAGGCACCATCATGCCTCAAACATAAAAAGTCTCATAATTGGGTATCCACAAGTTAAACAAGTTCTCCAGTAATAAGGCTTGGGATTGAATGAAAGGGAACTCAAAGAACTTGGTAAGGCCATATTCAACCAATGCAACCCTGCCCTAAAATTCCCACAAATCCATGTAGTCACATTCCCTTTAGTGGTTAGCCATCTAATCGTCTAAACCCACCAAAACACGACAATTTCAATTAGAAACATCTCTCTAGCCTTGTTTAATGACCACACCTTTCATAATCATGTAGGTGTATTCTTGCATGATTGTTTATCCAAAAATCACACAATTGGTTGTGCAATTTTCATTTTCGTAGTTGCACAAACCTACACAATCATTAGCTCCACAGTCACACAAACTTTATCATCTGTTAGACTGTAAGGTGTACAACATATTGTGGATTTCCACCCAATTTGTGTGTAATACTACACACCATGTGAGATCGCCTCCTTGATGCACAAGATTGTGTACCAGTTCAATAATTTCATGTGCAATTCTTGGGTTAAAAAAAGAGAGGAGATTATACATCCTCCCTCCAAACCCTACCGTAAAAATTCAATGATGAAATTAACACGATGTGGGAAGGGGGGCGGAGGAGGGGGGTTATGATTGATTTGATAACTCTCTCACAAATAAAAACCATCACTAGATGCAAGAAGAATAACCTCTCAATCTCAATGGCGTCCACCTAGTCATTATACAACTCACAAAAGTACATATGAGGTGGCATGTGGGACCCAACCCATTTTATATGCCCCATAACCAAACTTCCCAAGGCCCATTTTGGATCTTAGAGCATTCATTTCAAATTTATTTTCACCCTTAAATTCTTGCATTCACTACCTCTAGTGCACTTCCATTCATTTAGTTCACCATGTTGTCAACTCAGTCCCTTGTATCAACACCCACTTGTTAGGTATGCACATACGCTCCTTGTGTTTTGATATTTCAATTACCTTAAGAATTTATTATCTCATCACTACTATCACTTCAAATATTTGTTTTCATGTGTGCAGGTAAACTCATGGGGCATTTTTGAGATTGCATGATACTCTTGACAATTCACTTGTTTACTTTAAGTATATACTTATTTAAAAATTGGTATGTTGTCCTCTCCCTTCAAGATCATGCAATAACTAGTGTTTTCCCCATATTTATGCCTTTAGGCCTCTCTCAATCGAATTTTCCACATCACTTAGTTCCACATGTATTAAGTTTCAATCAACTAGTAGAGCTCCACCTCCATTGGTTTCCCTATTACATAACACCCTTTGAAGTTTTTGAACCCATGTTACTGAATCCATTACCATCAAAATCTTATTTACAATTTCCATCAAAATGGTGAACCTAAAATGGGACAAGAGAGTCATCATTTCTCTCTACTTCCATTGACTTACTTGATGTTTGAATCAAACATATCTCCACATTAACCTAAGTCATACCTTGCGACAATTACATCCATCATTTTAGTCTATGACCCCTAGCTTGATAAGGCTATTATTGCTAATACATCATAACACTTTTTCAATAATGTTCAAATTAGGTTCTAGGGATTGTTCCTCTTTGAGCAATTATTTATTGCTATTTACAACCACGAGGGCTATGCAAATATGCATAAGTTTTCTAGTTAGAATAACATCATTCATATTTTGAAATTAATGTGCATACCAACCCCTTTTCCCTCTTGTATGTCATTGTAAATCACTTTTGATAATATCATGAGCATGGGACATACCCAACCCATTTGTATAGAAGCGATAAAATCACTAAGAAGATTATGGTCTTGTAAGCGGGTTCTTCCATTTTCTCTTGGGCCATCATTAGTTCATATGATCCCTCTCTCCATGGTGTCATTTCATAGATTGTTAGCGAAAATAAGAAAACAACGATGTATTTTGGCCATACAATGCTCCTAACCTCACACATCAAGGGAATATTGTTATCACCTAAAATTTGCTCATACCAATACAACCAAGCAATGAAATCATCATCACTAGAAATATGTACCATGAAATTAATATGCCCATCAAATGAATTTCTAAAAAACTATGAAACATTAAATTTATGTACACTTGTGCGGGTTTCCTTTAGAGAACTTGTGTAATTTGCACAGACTGTCCTTCCATTATTGTGCAAGTTAGTAAAAGCGTGCAAAAGTGACTCATTTTGTTTTGAAATTTTTTTATCCATGATAGTGTTGTGGCCATGACAACCATCCCTTTTATTTTGCTTAGATAACTAAAATAAAGCCCTATCCTAACTTTTTTATTTCTAATGCCTAGTCTTGTAAGTCTACTATCTATTCTTTGACTACCTTTGGTTTTCAAGATTGGATCCTTGGGAAGTTTCATTTCATCTCTCAAGAAACCCAATGTTTGATTTCACATTTCATTTCTCTATATTTATTCATTTTTTTCTTATACCTATCAACCTTTATTTTAATTTATTATTTTGATATGATAGTCATTATTGGCCATTTGATTTTATATTGCTTTGCATGTTTTGGTGTTGAATTGGATATGTAATATTTAATGTTCTTTTTTTTCGACTTTGCTTACATTCATTAGTTGTGATAGGTCATATATTGGCATGCAATTTACTTTTAATGAACTAAGTAGTGTTTGTTCAAATCATTAATCCACTTATCCAAACTCCATTGTAACACATACACACACTAGTTCATCTCGTGGAGAGTATATCAATTTTTTGCTTCACTCAATTTCATTATTTCCTAATTTCGAGGTCACCATTATCTTCTATTTTTTGAGAAAATTTTGGCAATATAAATTTATCTCAATATAAGTTGAAGACATAGAGTTATGGCCCCAAGAAGTTTTTGTAATATCGTCAAATTATGATGATTTGGAAAATGATGTGCCTCCTAAATCCACATGTCATAGAAGATTATTTCTTAGTCAACATAGATGCCACATGTTGCTACTAATTCAAAAATTGGTGGTGGTAGATAATGTGTCATATGACATGTGTTGTGTGTGTCTTACTTTACAGATGAGTTGGAAAATGAGTTTGTAGTGTCTACTGGTGTTTTATTCTTGTACATATCTAGATCCAGATGTCTCGTGGATGTCTCATATCCTACTTATATTTGAATATGAATTTCTCAAGGATGTCCCAAATCTTACATATTTCCAGATCCACATGTCTCATGGATTTTAGTGATCTAGATATATCTAGATTCTAATATGTTAGGTCAGGTTTGGTAACTCCACAAATTGTGATTTTTATTAAGAATAATTTTAATATATAAAAATAGAGGAGAGACTTTTTGTATTCATTTTCCAAGATCTATACCTATTTTCCTTTTTGTATGTACATATTTACAAAATATTTTCCCAATCCCAAAGGATTAGGCGTCAACATTCCCCCCCCCCCCCCCCCTCCTTTAATCTAAATGGATGTTTGTAAGTCCAAGCATCATTTTAAATATTTAAAACTTTTCCTTTCCAATCACTTTGGTGAAGATGTCTGAAATCTGCTCATTTGTGGAACAATGGTGTAGGTGAATAGTCTTAGACTCAACATGATGTTGAATCAAATGGTACTTTGTATTTATATGCTTGGTTCGATCATGGAACTTTGGATTCTTGGCCAATTTTATTGCAAACGTTTGTTAATTAGAAGAGTAATATTGCACACTTGTTTCTCTTGCAAATATTCAAAAAATTTCGTGAGCCACAAAATCTCCTTGGTTGCTTCTGAAACTGCCACATATTCTGCCTTTGTTGTGCAATATGCAAGAACTAACTATTTGTGTGATCTTCAAGAGACAACTCTTGATCCAATAATCATAACATAACTTGAGGTAGATACTACATTTTCTTTATATCCATCAAAGTCTGAATCAGAGTATCCAATCAAGCTGAAGTCATCCACTTGTGTATATTTGAGTCCAAAGTCTTGAGTTCCCTTCAAGTGACATAGAACTCTTATTACAACAAACCAATACCCTCACAATGTTTTTGCATAAACTTGGAAATGATTCCAACAATGATTGAAATGTCTAGTCTAATAGTAGTGAGGTAGTTAAGACTTCTTACGAGTTGTTTGTACTTAATTGCATTCTCAAATTCATTTCCTTCCTTCTATGTGAGATTTAAATTTTGTTCCATTATAGTGGATAAAGAATTGCATTCATCCATGCCAAATTTGTTCAATAAATCTCCAATATACTTATTTTGAGAGAGGAATATAAAAAAAAATTATGGGCTACTTCAATACCCAGATGGTAGTGAACATATCCCAAATCTAGCATCTCAAAACTTTTCCTAAATTCTTTCTTTATGGATACAATATAATTTCCATTGCTCCCTGTCATCAATAGATCATCTATATACACCATAATACAGACAACATTTTTTCCAAATTTCTTGACAAATAAAGTTGCATCATCAAGATAACAATGTTTGAAATTTAGTTTCAGAATATGCTCAGTCAATTTCTTATACCAAGCTCGCAGTGCTTGTTTGAGGCCATACAAGGATTTGGTAAGCCTGCATACTTTATGTTTCCATCCCTTCACAACAAATCCTTTTTGTTGAGACATAAAAAAAAATTTTATTTTGGATTCCAATAAAGAAGGAAATTTTTACATCCATTTGATGGACTTTCCATCCATTATGAGTTTCCAAGGCACAGGGAGTCTGGAGGTAGCCCGTTTTTCTATTGGGGGGGAATTCTCCTTGTAATCAAACCCTTATTTTTGTGCAAAACATTTTTCCACGATCCTTGATTTGTGATTTTAAACTGATCCATCTGATTTATACCTTTTATTGAAGACCCACTTACAACCAAATAGTTTGGTTCCAAATAGAGGGTCCACCAACTTCCAAGTTTCATTCTTTATCATAGCATCATACACCTTCTGCAATACTTCTTTCCATATATAATGAGAAGCAACTTATTTAAAGGAATTTGGTTCAAAAATAGATAAATTCAATTCATAAGAATAAGAATAATCCATATCCACATCTGAATTAGAATCATCTACATCACCTTAATTCTGTCAAGTAGAACATCTCATTCTTTTCTTTCCAACCTCATCCAGATGAACACATTAAAGCATCTTGGAGAGCCATTTTGGAGGACCTTTTTGAGATGGCCTAGGTTGTTCAGATGACTGAGATTGGGTTGAATTAAGATTTATCCTTCCAATTCTCTCAATCACATCAATTAAAGTGTCTTATTAATTAGTTGTTGGATCTTAATGAGGGGGAGAGAGTGATTCAGAAGGAGATTCCACATAATGATATAGGATAGGGATCCCCCCTTCAAGATGTGGAATATCATGATCAAATTTCTGAAATGATTTTTCATTCTTGAATCTATCCAAGCAATCAAGTTTTTGATCAACGACACTGTCAAACTTGGAAGATTCAAGAAAAATCACATCTCTATACGATATAAACTTTTTATTTACTTCATTGCGGAGATGATATACTTTGGATGTATTTAAGTACCCAAAGAAAATACACTTTCAACTCTATGCACCAAGTTTGTTTCTTTGTTCCTCAAGTATCGAGACATAACAGGTGGAACCAAAAACCCTGAGATGCCTCACTAAAGGGATATGGCCATACCACATTTCATAAGGAGTCCTCTTTTTGAAAGCATGAGATGAATATATATTTTTAGTATACATTGCACATAGAACTACATCATCTTAACATTTTGAAAAACATCATTGAACATACCATATTTAATATTGTCTCGTTCAGTCTCTTAGCTACACCATTCTATTGAGGACTATAAGTTATAGTTGTTTGATGTTGAATCCCATCCTCGCAAAGATAGTTTTCAAATTCACTTGAAATATATTATTTTCCGTTATTAGTACAAATAGAGCCAATATGAAATTTTGTATTGTTTTCATTCCATGCATGCTTTAGATTTGTTCTTCAACAATTATACCCAACACATTCTGGTTTAGTCATCAATAAAAATCATAATGTATTGATTTCCATTTGCAAAAGGAACATGCATAGCGCCACACAAGTTAGAATGAAACAATTCAAGCTTTATGCATGATCTTGAAAGAGAATCATGAAATGATTGTTTTCTATGTTTTCCTAAGATATAAGCATCACATCTCTTTAGTTCCCTAGGAATGGCCGACAAAACAGTAACACCATGTTTCTTCAATAAAAAAAATATCTTCATAGTTCAGATGTCCAAATCTAGCATGTCATAAGAGACTAGATGGTAGTGTACCTTCATCATACTGAGAACTATATACATAGTTATGTGCACGAGCAGAGGTTCCTTGCAACTTCAAGAGTCTTTCTTCTTCTCTTCGCATCATGACAAGTGAGTTGTCTGATGCTTTTATCACCTCAAATTTGTCATCAAACATGTGAATAGAGTGTCCTTTCTAGCGGATGTGAACGAAGTTCAACAAGTTTCTCCACAACTATTGGAGGTAGAGAACATCATGTAGAAGAAAGTCAGGGAAACTAGGTAGTTTGAGCATGATGGTGCCAAGCCTAGATTGCTTGATTTTTCACTTGTTTGCAAAGTAGACAACTCCATCTAAATTATCACTAAAATCGTCAAAGAAGTCCTTTCGAAAGGTCATGTGGTAGGTTTCCCCTATATCAAGCAAGCATGCATATTTCCACGAAGAAAATGAAGTATTAAACAAGTCTTTTGTTACTCTAACATTATAATATACCACAATATAATGAGTGGATTAAGGTGCTTTAACTTTCCTTGGATCTGGTGATTTACCTTTCTCTTCACTTATTTCTTGTTTGATTTTGTCCCAGGAGAGCTTGCATGTGGAAGCATCATGTCCATTTCTTTTACAGTGTATACAATAAATATGAGGTCTTCCTCCTTGGTAATGTTTGCCCCCCTACCTCTATTATTCTTCTTTCTATTTCCTCTTCTGCCACCTCTTCCTCTAAAATAATCTTGTGCATGATTCTTCTATTTATGTGCAAGGCACATAGCTTCTTCAGAAGGCTGAGCAAATGTCATCCTCTTTCCAAAAGTTTTCACTCTTTTTGTAAACTTCTCCACAAGAGACTCAAAGGTAATCTCTTTAAGTTTGCCACTGACTTGTAATGATTCAAGATAATAAGAATATGTGGGATATAGTGCCTTGATGAAAGTAGTGAGAGGAACATCCATTTTAACACTGGTGGCTTCTACATCATGCATAATAGCTATGATTTTAGAGGCTATGGAAAGGGGATCATCATCTTTCAATTCAATATTACAAAGTATGATCTTGAGTTGGACTACTTCGAGCTTTGCGTTTGAGTCATATAAGTCTTTCAACTTATTTAAAACACTAAAGGCATTGGGAAATGTTGCAATGTGATGACTCACCTCTTCATTTATTGATGCAGCAATTAAGGCATAGGCCTTGCTATTATTGTTCTCCAATATGGAAATATCTTTGTTAGATGTGGGATTTTCAGATGGATTTCCAACTTCCCCTTCACATATTCCTTTCCATAATTCATTGAAAATGAGGGCATGATTTATCTTTATAGACCATTCATGGTAGTTTTGTTTGCCAGTGAGAACTACTCCAACTATGGAGATGATTGAAAGCATTATTAAATGAAATTTTGACTTGGGCCTTGTTACCCACCACTTGTGGGTAGTGTATATAAGATTATTTTTTTCTCCTATATGGTCCTCAGTCAGAAATCAATAACCCCTTGTAGCCACCAGATAGATTGATGTACAATTTTGTTCGCCATGTGAGCTAGCCATGTGGACCCTCGACCACTTGTCATTAATGTATGTTTGAAAGTGGGCCTTTCATCCCCAAAGGTATGGCTTCTCATTGGTATATTTGAGTAATTTTCCTTAGTTTTCATGGGAATTTTTGGCCATGGATTGGTGGGGGTATTCAACAGAAAGAGTGGGTTAGGATTGTATTCTTGTCTGTAATGCTTGATTTCATGGTTACCCCTATATCCTAGTCCCACGGGATCTCCTTTCGTGACCATTTGGATTTTGGGTTGGCACTACATGGGAAATCCCGATTTGGGTTGTGTGGTCCTGCTTCTCGATACCACCTACATCACTCCCCTTCCACTCATTTTAGCCCCATTCACCGATTTTCCCATCCAGGTCCACATGTGTCCACTGGGTCCATGTAGGGTTAGCCTCCCCCTCCGCGTATCCACACCTTGGGTCGGCCCTAGAACGATGCCCCGAAGGTTGATGCAACTAAAAATAAAAGAAAAAAACATGATTTGGCCTTTATCAATAGGAAATGTGCCAAAAAATACAAAATATGGTTAGGACATATAAATTTAACACGTGGAAAAAATCCAAACATGAGTTGTACCCCTTATGCATGGTCACCACCTTGGTTCCTATGGGCCCTATATGATCCCCCTCTATCATAAAGGAACCCATGATTGTCCCAACCCCAGGGGGTGATGAACCACCCCACCTTAAGCGGGTATTCACTGCTACATATTACACATAATGCTCTCATCCCCTGGAGCCCTGAGCAGTTATGAAGAAAAATCAATAAAGGAAAAAGGCATATGAATAAGGGTAGAAAAAAAAATCAGAATAACTCATGTAATGCAATTTTCTCCCTCCTAAACTCATATACCCAGGTGTGGGCTTCCCTTATTTTAGCTACCCTGGCTCCTTAACATGTGCTATGGATGTTTTCCCTAACCCCCGCTCTGTTCCATCATTATATCATTTTCCACCTACCATTTGAAGGATATACCACAAACATGTCACCCCCTCTAGAGGTTGAAACCACCTAATAGGGTCCTTGACTAACCCCCTATTGAACTTGGAGACACTTATACATACCAAATCCCACTATGGAAGGGAACATCACCATGAAGTGCCCCATTGATTTTGAGGCTTGTAAGCTATTTTACTTGATTATCCTAATTATTTTTTGTATTGGAGGGCAAGGGGATGGATTGGATCTTATGCAAGATTGCAGATGGATTTCCATTTGGGGCTTGGTCTCCCTATACGGGGTCCTAACCCTCCAGAGGGCCACATTGGAACTTGTAGGGTGAGCGTTGAGAGCCATGGGCCTCCACCATAGCTGAGATTACTTCATGGATCCCCAAAAATGCTCCTTGATTGATCTTATTCAACCTTTTGGATGAGAATGATGCATTTGTTTCACCATGCCCAACCGACTCCACAAATGCACCATACACTTGGAAGATGTTCCAGGGTCCAGAGGATTGTTCCCCATTGTAGAGGTAGGACTTATGTCATCATTACAAACCTTGCAGATGGTCTACAAGAACTTTTGATCCATTGGATACCCATGAGGATGGCCTTGTGCCCCCACACCATAGGTTTTTGCTTGGAAAACAAGGGGCCACCCCCTTGTCCACTATGATGGGAGTCCATTTCAACATTATGGCACTCGTTGGACTTCATTAGGCCCCCTCAAAGACCAAAGACACTTTATTGATCATTCGACCCTCTTGAGAGGCTTATTCATGTATTATTTAGCTATTTGGTGGGCTTGTCACCAAAAAATATTGTTATTATGCACATTATTTTATTCTAAGGGATAAATTAGGCCTAATTAACTAAATCAAATTCATTAGGAAGTGTATAAATATAAGTGTGATGAATAATCTGGATCATCATCACTTGGATTGGATCATTATCTCTTGGGAGATTTTCATTATTCTTTTTGGAGGACGAAATTGGATGGATAGATGAATTTTGATGTTTGGATCTCTTCATTTTTGTCTTGGAGCTTCTATATTGACATATGATTATGATTTCATATACTCGTTCTCACATGTAAGCTATTTTTAATGCTATTTTTTCACTCTTTTTATGTCACATGCATGTTGCTGGGGATTTTCACTATACTAGGCTAAAATTTATTGCTTTTCTTGTGTGAAATGGTGGAAATTTATCTCTTTACAATGTTGCATCATGTCGTGGGCCATGTTTGAATAAGTGAATGTTCCTAGAGATATTTTGTTGAAATTTTATCACGATAAGTAAACACATATTTCATATTAAATTGTAACTACCTTGAAGCAATTGTCCATGCCCTAATTATTATGTGAAATTGTTTTATAGGCATCCTTGACTAAGTGAATCCATTCCAATCATCGAAATATCCTTAGCTCCATTCTCCCCAAAGGATTAGGCACTAGTCCTCCATAGGTGATCACATAAAAGCATATTTTTCTCACGTTCTCTCTTTATTTCTAGGCCTAGCCTACATAGGTCACCTAGGGAATCAATTATCTCACAATCTATCCATATAAACAATTCGATTTTTGGTCCACAAATGCGTTGGATTTTTCTCTATATTCCCTCCAAATTTGAATTAAATCTAATGGTGGGATCTCGATATATTGCAAGTCCTAGCTTGAGGACCATTTCTTGCCCTAGGTTTCCCTTGGCTAGTGACCTCATTGGGATTATTGTATCAAATTCAAAGAAAATTTCTCATTTAATCCCTTTCTCCTCCGCAATTAGGTCAATCACACCCTTGGTTTATAAATTCCATCCATTTGACCTAATTATAGGTCCACTTGGTCCCGTGTGGTCTCACAACCTTTTGAAGATAATTCCATAAAGACCACTTGGAATCCAAGTTTCCACAAGGATTCTAGGGTCTAGGAATCTACGTGCAAAGTCATATACTCAAACCCTAACCCTTGAAATTCTCCTAATACCTTCCTAAAGAGCCTTTCATCTTGCTTTCTAAGCAAGCAAGCCACATATTTGAGCCTCTCTTGTGAATAGGCTTCTAGGATCACCTTTCATCCTATCACTGATCCATTCATCTCCATGATCCTTATTATACCGAGTCTCCTCCCATCGGTGAAAGTCCGTAAAGAGCAAGGAACCTTAGCTAAGGTGACAGTGGGCTATCGCTCCATTGTTGCCTTTGACCTAGTAGTTTCCCTATAGGCACCCCTCCTAGGACCCCTGATATTTTGAGTAGTAACATGCCTTAAATAGTCAAAATACTTGCACACCAATCTAATATGTCTCTATAAACAATAAAAAACCATCATACAAATTTGTCTTCAATTCTCATCAAAATAAATCAAAAAAATGATGCTAGAATTTGGCTTCAAGTTCTAGATAAACACTCATATAAATAAACTAAGTGGTTTATTATATCAACAATGGAAAATATATAAACAACATAACTCTATAAACAATGATGTTCTATAATATAGACATTACTAAAGAGTATTCAATGCATACACCAATACTCGTTTTTCAAGGCATGCAATTTACCCTCTAATGCACATTCCAAAAGGAAATTCAATGCACCATTCCCACTAATGTTCCATTCCCATGTTGTATATGAACCAATGCACGAACTTCAATATAGTTTAACCAACACACAAAGATTGAACTACTCACGAAGCTCCACATAATTCACTACTTTAATGCATTTTTTTTCAAAAAGAAAATCTTTGGCTTATATAGAGTGCAAGTTCAAATAACCTATTTTTGAATATCATACAGTGATATTCAGTGATCAGTGAAAATGTCTAAATGGAAAAAAACCTTTCATACAAGTCTGTTCAAAAACATTTGCATGGAGTCCTAGCTATCAACATGTAGAAGATCAGTCCCGGATGCGGGTGTTTGATGAGCATGGTACGATGGCGCGTGGACAGACATGGGCTGGCGTGTGGACTCACACCACCGCCACCCAGCTCCGCGCAAGGCACAACATTAAACTCCCTGCCAGTGACTTCAGTGCTACAATTACGCAGCTCTTCCTCTGACGC
Source organism: Pinus albicaulis (assembly GCA_034641835.2). NCBI lineage: Eukaryota > Viridiplantae > Streptophyta > Pinopsida > Pinales > Pinaceae > Pinus > Pinus albicaulis. Next base: position 1,503,855,789 of record CM076580.1, on the reverse strand, counting down.
CAGCCCGTTAGCATTTCTACCATGTCGCCCCAATCCAGATTTACTGCTACCTCTCCATTGCGCTCGCATTGTTCTGGTGTTGCAGCGGAGCCCCGCTCTCGAACCAGTACTGGGATGTGGTGTGCTATGGCTTGATGCATTGAATTTATGTCAGGCTTTCACTATACTCACATCCCTTTCTGCATGTTTCAGTCCAATTCACCTTTTTATTGTGTCTCGGCTCTCCCTGTTGGTGCTCCCCTGCATTTCTTTGTGGACTCTGCTCCCAACCTTCGCTCAACCGACCCTTGCATCTCTTTTCCAACTCGCATCATCATGCCTCGTCTCCGACAACGAATGCAGTGCAGGAGAGGCACCAGCCATGGGCAGGTCGCTCGACAGCCCTCTTCTTCCACCTCTAGCTCGACCTCCCAATCCTTGGAGTACCTCTCTGGTCGCTATCTTGCCACCAGGAGTGGTCGTGGCCGTGGGTCTGGTCAGTCTACTCATGCTTGGGGCTCCCTCCACATTCCGGTCTCTCCACTTCCCCTCCCCGATCAGTCCCAAATAGCCCAGCTCCGCCTGCCATGTGTTATCTGTCATTCCACCTTGATAGCCAAAATCACCTTTTAATTCCATGCAGATTCTGAGACTGAGGCTGTCCAGGCTCCGGCAGTGCCTTTGGAGAAGAATATCAACGAGCCACATTGCAATCCACCCTCTGATAGCAGGCAAAGTGAGGAGCAATGTCGCAGCGGGAATCCAGTCACCAGCATCCCTGCAGGTCCGAGCGATTCGCAGCACGGTGGCTCCATTGGCAAAGAAGACCTTCAGGCGATGGATGAAGACCCCTATGAATATGGATGCCGGATTGTGGAAGAAACGCCTTCTAACTCTCATGATTCCTGAATGCGCTTTTACTCTCAAGTTTTTGCCTCACAGTGGCTCGTCTGGGTTTGATCATTTGAGTTTTTGTTTTCACAATTTACATGTTCAGAAACTTGCTTCTTTGTTTAATAGTTGGTTTCCCCTGCGTGGGCAGCCTTCTATGTTGGGAAAGATACTGAGAGAGGGGGGTGAATCAGTATCTTGATCTGTCAATCAACTTTTTACTTTTATTTTCTCAAAAACCCATACGCTACTTTACAGAACAAAACTAGCGTATATACGCGGATATCCTTAAGGAAACTCGTGTATGCTCAGATCTCTTATTATGCAAATAATTATTATCTTAGATTATTGCATCATTCATTCATTAGATGTTTAGTAAGCAATAGACATGTGCAGTAAGAATAGAAAAAGTCAATAAGCATCACACATGAACACCAGGATTTTTAGGTGGAAACCCAATTCGGGAGAAAACCACCATTTTCGTCGTCTCAGTCTTCAATATTTATTATAAAGAAAACATCTTACAACAATGTACTGGCGCAAACTCATACCAGCACGCATGCACCCACCTGCAGAAGGCTACAACCTTCTCTCGTTTACCAGCCTCTCCTGGAAGGGAGCTACAACCCCCTGCTCTCGTTTACCAGCCTCTCCTGGAAGGGAGCTACTACCCCCTGCTCTCATTTACCAGCTATCACTGGAAAGGAGCTACTACCCCCTTACTGAAGGCTTCGACCCTCAGCACCACTGCAGACCACGTTTCATCAATTTTCAAACTGGATCAAACAGCTTCAACACAACCCTTCACATATCAACAAACATACTTTGCCTATTGCTTCTAACAGAACAGTGAAACCACTGTAACCAGAATATCAGAGATAACCCAGACTTCAGGATAAATATGCAGAAACACTTTCAACCTTGAGCAACCACCAGTTCAGATATCATACGCGCTTTTATTTAATCATACCTGCGTATACACGTGCTTTTCATGAAACGAACCTGCGTATACATCTGTGCATTTTACAAAAAAAAACCCTAACTACCCATACGCGCTTTTATCTAATCAGATTTGCGTATACACGCGCTTTTCACGACACGAACTTGCGTATGGATCTATAAAATATAAACTTTGTAGAATAGACCAGATCTATTAACTTACCCATATTTCTTCAATTTCTTCAACAGATTTGCGCCAGGTCTTCATCACTTCTTTTCAAATCATCCTAGAGATTCACCATTTTCAGATCTAGAGATTTTGAACCTTCATCATATTCATAGGTGCATCATAGATTCAGATCTATCAATTAAGAACAGAATTCAACCATGTAGATATACTTCAGAGTGAAGTATTCATTAATGCCCAGACACTTGCACACCCTTGCACAATGATCTTCTTCTCCTTATATAGATTTAGCCTTTATCAATACCATGAGTCAAAACCACCCAACTACTAATGGTATTCCTGGACGGGATCAAATAGATAATCTAGCGCTCAATACAATGGGTCAATACCATGGTAATGTCCCCTGGTTTCCTAAATTTAGAGCGCAAATGACCATACGCGACTTGGCACGTACTTTTCCGCGTGCATACGCTACTTATCCTTAACAAACCCGCGTATGCCTTGTGACATAACATATTTATCATTTTTCTGACACTTATTGAAATTCCTTTCTCCTGTTACATCAGATTTACATTATTAACAACTCATCAAGTCAATTTTCATCAAGGACAACTTCATCAGGCAGGTTGCCATCAAGGACAACACTCTTCATCATATTGCCAACAATCTCCCCCTTTGGACTTGATGGCAACCATGATGGTGTTTGATCATCACAATAGATAGATACATTTATTATAACCATTATTCAAATACCATGTTACTCTCCCCCTTTGACATCAAGGGCAAAGGGCGGATCAAGGAAGAGCTCTGCAGATCTGATGAGCATTGAAGTTACCATGCTCCCCCTGAGTTCATGCTGAATCTTCGAACATTTTTTTCAATGAAGTACATGACTCTATGACCTTTCCTATCACCAAGGACTCATACTTACATCAATGAACCAACCAAGTGGATTTACTTATGTGACTCAAGTACCCAACCAAGTGGGTTTACACATTTTGACTCAACTACCCAACCAAATGGGTTTACAAATTTGACTCAAGTCCTTACATGACTAAATATTACAATTTTACATCATAGGTCTCAACATGACCTTTTCATCAAATTACAAATATGACCTTTTACAACAAATACCAAAAGGAACTCAAGAAAGAGATCATATTTCAGAATCATCATAATGCCAACAATGCATTACATTCAGCAAGGCTAATGCTCCCCCTGAAATTGTGCATCCAATGCATCCTTTCCATATGACCAAAACTCCTCCTTAGCTTGTGCAACCTGAATACTTTCAACAGCCAATCATCAAGGCATCTTTACCCAATATCAGAGAATAAAACAGAAATATAAGAGCTGAAACATCATCAGAGATATCATGCAGCACTGCAGCTGTGCTAAAGAAAGCTGACCCCAAATAAAATTTGTCAGCAATTAACCATACGCAGTTTTCTTTGTATAAACTCGCGTATATACGCGACTGTATTTCAGGAAACCCGCGTATCCAATTTAATCTTTTGAATTTAAGCAGATCTGATATTCTGCATGGCAGAGACTACTCCCAGCTTCTGTCTGAGATATTCGAACGCTTCCCTGGGCAGAGGTTTGGTAAATATATCAGCCACTTGTTCTTTGGAGGGAACATACTCCAGCTTCACCTTTTGTTCAAGCACTTGTTCACGTAAGAAGTGATATTTGATGGGAATGTGCTTGGTCTTTGAATGCATAACAGGATTCTTTGAAATATTGATGGCACTTGTATTATCACACATAATGGAGATAGGAGGTGAGCACTTGATTTGAAAGTCTTGTAAGGTTTGCATCATCCAAAGAAGTTGCATGCAACATGATGCGGCAACCACATATTCTGCTTCTGCTGCAGATAAGGCAATAGAGTTTTGCTTCTTGCTGAACCAAGATACTAACTGGGGCCCCATATAGAATGCTCCACCACTAGTGCTTTTCCGATCATCAACATTTCCAGCCCAATCTGCATCAGTGTAAGCATGAAGAGTAAGATCAGCATTCTTTGGATACCATAGACCAAAGTCTTGAGTTCCTTGTAGATATTTGAATATTCTTTTGACAGCCTAAAGGTGAGACTTTTTTGGATTAGCTTGGAATCGTCCAACAATCCCAACAGCATGCATAATGTCCGGTCTAGTCCCAGTGAGATAAAGTAGACTTCCTATCATAGATATGTATTCTGGTTGATTCACCGTGGGGGAATCATCATGAGAACTGAGATTACATCCAGTCATCATTGGTGTACTTACAGGTTTGCATTCTTCCATGCCATACTTCTTCAGAATTTACTTAAGGTATTTTGCTTGTGATAATAATATACCATCTGTAGTTTGATGCACTTGTAAACCAAGAAAGAATGTTAGTTCCCCAAGTAAAGACATTTCAAATTCTTGCTGCATGACAGAAGCAAATTTCTGACTCGTAGATTCTTCATTACTTCCAAAAATGATATCATCAACATATAAAACCACAATCAAAAGTTTATCATTTTCAATTTTTGTGTATAAGTTGCTATCAGTAGACCCCTTTGAAAAACCTTGTTGATGAAGATATTTGTCAAGACGATAATACCATGCCCTTGGAGCTTGTTTGAGACCATATAGAGCCTTTTTAAGTCTACAAACAAGATTTTCATCATTTCCCAAAATGAATCCTTCTAGTTGTTCTATATAAACTTCTTCTTCTAGATCACCATTGAGAAATGTAGATTTAACATCCATTTGATAAACTTTGATTTGTTGAAAGCTTGAAAAGGCAAGAAACATTCTTATGGCTTCAAGTCTAGCTACAGGAGCAAAAGTTTGTTCAAAGTCTATACCCTCTTGTTGAGTATACCCCTTGCAAACAAGTCTAGCTTTGTTTCTTACAACATCCCCATTCTCATTTAACTTGTTTTTGAATATCCATTTAGTTCCAATGAAATTTTTGTTATGAGGTCTTGGTACTAATTCCCAAGTGTGATTCTTTTCAATTTGATCAAGCTCTTCATTCATGGCTTGAACCCAACATGCATCTTTGCTAGCTTGATTGACATTGTGTGGCTCAATAGTGGATAGAAATGCCAGATAACTAGAAGATCCCACAAGAGTCCTTCTTGCTTGTACACCTGATCCCTTATCTCCCAAAATTTGAGATTCTAGATGATTCTTTTGAACATATCTGGATGGAGCTTTTTCAGATAAATCATCTTCAGGTTCTTCATTGGGTTCACTTTCTATATCATTTCTATTTGATGTAGAAGGCCATATGTCATCATTGTCTTCATTTGTTGTTTGTTTTTCTTCTTTTGGAGCTGTAGGAGACTCATCAATAACAACATCAATACATTCAACAATCTTCCGAAGTCTTTTATTGTAACATTTATATGCTCTACTCCTAGAGGAGTAACCAAGAAGTATTCCTTTATCTGATCTGGGTTCAAACTTGCCAAGTTTTTCATCATTATTTTTGATAAAACATCTGCTTCCAAAAACTCTAAAATGCTTCACAGTGGGAGGATTACCATACCAGAGTTCATATGGAGTTTTGTCACTGTTTATACGAACATGTGACTTGTTAAGAATATTTACTGCTGTATGAGCTGCTTCTCCCCAAAATGTGTCAGGTGTTCCAAAATCGTCAAGCATGGCTCTGGCCATTTGTTGAACTGTTCTATTCATTCTTTCTGCTACGCCATTTTGTTGTGGAGTACTGGCTATAGTAAACTGTCTTTTTATGCCATGTTGTTCACAAAAATCAAGGAATTCATCTGAAGTATATTCTCCTCCTCGATCAGATCTAAGATACTTGATTTTTAGATCTAATTCATTTTCAACCATAGCTTTGAAATTCTGAAATTTCTCAAATGCTTCATCTTTGTGTTTAAGCAACCCAATCCAACACATTCTAGAGAAATCATCAATAAACAAGATATAGTATTGTTCACCACGTGGTGACTTTTTCCTCACAGGTCCACATATGTCAGTATGAATAAGTTCAAGAGGCTTACTTGATGATCCTTCCTTGGCATTAAACTGTACTCTGGTTTGCTTACCAAATTGGCAAGATTTGCATATGATATTTTCGGGTGGAGTAATATTGGGAAGAACACGGACAGCTTTAAGTCTGCTTGATTTGTTGATCTGAGAGAAGCTCAGATGCCCCAACCTTCTGTGCAATAGCCAGTTTTCTGAAGATTTACTCAAGTAACATTATTCTTTGCAGTTCTTCAATACATACAAGTTGCTTGGAGTCCTTTTTCCTTTTATAATTTTTTTACCTGTATCAAGATCACGTACCACACATTCTTTTGAACTAAAGACAACTTCAGTTCCTTGATCACACATTTGACTTACACTTAACAGGTTATGCCTTAATCCATCCACATACATGACATCACTTGCCTTCACCTTCTCTTTTAGAAACACAGACCCTTTTCCCTTAATCACAACTAGAGTATCATTTCCAAATGTAACTTTCTTTTCCTTTTCTAGAGCATTATATGCAAGAAGTTTGTGTTTGTCACCTGTCATGTGTCTTGAGCATCCACTATCAATGTACCATTGATTTTCTTCACCTTCTGCAAATAACGCTATGCCACATTTTTCAACCTACAATTCCTTCTTTTTCCATACTTTGGAGCTTGAAGGAACATGCTCTTTTGGCTGAATTTTGCTCCTGCATTCAGATTCTTCATGGCCAAAGTTATTGCAATAAGCACATTCAACTTCATTTAGAAGAGGAGAAAAGTTGTTATAAGTATTCTTCTTTGTTTCAATATCAATCCTTTTCTTTCTAGCTTCCCTTGTCATGATGGTTTTATATGCAACACATTGAACAGCTTTATGACCAAAATTGTGACATGAGAAACATTGTCCATTGAAGAAGAAATTTCTATGATCATGAAATCTTCTACTTGAATTTACCTATTGATTGTTGTTTCTTTGAAAGATATTCCTGTTGGTGTTTTTTGAATTGAGATGATCATGCTTTACTGTAATGATTCGTCATTCCCTTGCTGAGTGGCAGAATTTTGTAAACCAGTTGTAGCTGCTTTTAGATAATTTGGTGCTGAAGCCTGAGAAGATTCTCCGGTATATCCAAGACCTGTCTTTATAAGAGGAGAACGTTGTACCTTGATAATCTCATCTAAGGTTTCAGATCCTTTAGCAAATCTAAGATTTATAGTCTTTACTTTCTCAGAATCTTTTCTTAGACTTACCACTTCACATTCTAATTTCTCAATGTGTTTCTTTGCTTCTTCAACCTGCTTTTCCAGAGTCTCTATGGTTATTTTCATTTCTTCTAAGAGTATTTTACTTTCTTTTAAGCGCATTTTGAGTTGATTGTTTTCTTCAAGAAAGTCATTGTCCTCTAGAGCATCCATAAAAGTATCATTTTCTTCTCTAGATTCAAATGCCATGAGGAGTCTAAGATCTTGTTCACATTCTTCCTCACTATCAGATATCCCATCACTGTCTTCATGAGTATAGTAACTTTTTCTAGTGTTAAATCGATTCTTATTCCTTCTTGCTACTTCCTTCCCTTTTGCAGGTGTTTCTTTATGAGGACACTTAGCAGCATAATGACCAATTCTTCCACACTCAAAACATTTGAAAGGAAGCTTACCTCTGAATCGTCCTGTGCCAAGTTGGAGTTTCTTTACAAAATTTGCCTCATCTTCTTATGAGATATATCCTGATCCTTCTCCTTCTTGTACTTCTTTCCCTTTTGTAGAAGCTCTGAAGACAGCCTCTTTGACTTCAGATGGTCCTCCTCTTCTCATTTCATATGCGGTTAGTATCCCATGAAGTTGTACCACAGTAAGAGTTTGAAGATTCTGTTTTTCTTCAAGAGCAGAAACTTTTGACTCAAATTTTGTTGTTAGCGATCTTAAAATTTTCTCAACCAAAGTAGATTCGGTTATTGTTTCTCCTAGATTTCTCATACGATTTACAACATCATCAACACGTAAAAAGAAACTGGCAATACTCTCATCACTATGCATCTTCAAATTTTCATATTCAATTATGAGAGTTTGGAGTTTTGCACTTTTTACCTTTGCATCACCTTCATAACTTAGAATGATTTTGTCCCACATTTCCTTTGTTGTATTTAGCTACATGACTTTGACAAATTCAGATTCATTCAGACTTTCCGTTATAGCATTGACCGCCTTTTCATTTGATTCATAATTATCTTTTCAGTCGGATCTGTTGGTATTGTAGCTGGATATTTATATCCTTGTTCAACAATGGCCCATAAATTTGTTCCCATAGACTGAAGATAGGATCTCATCCTTGTTTTCCAGAAGATTAAATTGCTTCCATTAAAGAGCAGAGGCTTGATAGATGTTGTTACATCTTGATTCCTCATCTTTCTTGATCTTCCTTCTAGCGGCTAAGCTTTTTCAGAAGGACCTGCTCTGATACCAATTGTTGGGAAAGATACTGAGAGGGGGGGGTGAATCAGTATCTTGATCTGTCAATAAAATTTTTACTTTTCTTTTCTCAAAAACCCATACGCTACTTTACGGAACAAAACTAGCGTATATACGCGGATATCCTTAAGGAAACTCACATATGCTCAGATGTCTTATTATGCAGATAATTCTTATCTTAGATTATTGCATCATTCATTTATTAGATGTTTAGTAAGCAGTAGACATGTGCAGTAAGAACAGAAAAAGTCAATAAGCATCACACATGAACACCAGGATTTTTAGGTGGAAACCCAATTCGGGAGAAAACCACCGCTGTCATCGTCTCAGTCTTCAATATTTATTATAAAGAAAACATCTTACAACAATGTACTGGCGCAGACTCATACCAGCATGCAGGAACCCACCTACAGAAGGCTACAACCTTCTCTCGTTAGCAGCCTCTCCTGGAAGGGAGCTACAACCCCCTGCTCTCGTTTACCAGCCTCTCCTGGAAGGGAGCTACTACCCCTTACTCTCGTTTACCAACTATCACTGGAAAGGAGCTACTACCCCCTTACTGAAGGCTTCGACCCTCAGCACCACTACAGACCACGTTTCATCAATTTTCAAACTGGATCAAACAGCTTCAACACAAGCCTTCACATATCAACAAACATACTTTGCCTATTACTTCCAAAAGAACAGTGAAACCACTGTAACCAGAATATCAGAGATAACCCAGACTTCAGGATAAATATGCAGAAACACTTTCAACCTTGAGCAACCACCAGTTCAGATACCATACGTGCTTTTATTTAATCAGACCCGCGTATACACGCGCTTTTCATGAAACGAACCTGCGTATACATCTGTGCATTTTACAAAAAAAAACCCTAACTGCCCATACGCGCTTTTATCTAATCAGATCCGCGTATACACGTGATTTTCACGACACGAACCTGCGTATGGATCTATAAAAGATAAACTTTGCAGAATAGACCAGATCTATGAACTTACCCAGATTTCTTCAATTTCTTCAACAGATTTGCGCCAGGTCTTCATCACTTCTTTCCAGATCATCCTAGAGATTCACCATTTTCAGATCTAGAGATTTTGAACCTTCATCATATTCATAGGTGCGTCATAGATTCAGATCTATCAATTAAGAACAGAATTCAACCATGCAGATATACTTCAGAGTGAAGTATTCATTAATGCCCAGACACTTGCACACCCTTGCACAATGATCTTCTTCTCCTTATATAGATTTAGCCTTTATCAATACCATGATTCAAAACCACCCAACTACTAATGGTATTCCTATACGGGATCAAATAGATAGTCCAGCGCTCAATACAATGGGTTAATACCATGGTAATGTCCCCTGGTTTCCTAAATTTAGAGCGCAAATGACCATACGCGACTTGGCACGTACTTTTCCGCGTGCATACGCTACTTATCCTTAACAAACCCGCGTATGCCTTGTGACATAACATATTTATCATTTTTCTGGCACTTACTGAAATTCCTTTCTCCTGTTACATCAGATTTACATTATTAACAACTCATCAAGTCAATTTTCATCAAGGAAAACTTCATCAGGCAGGTTGCCATCAAGAACAACACTCTTCATCATATTGCCAACATTCTATTGTTTGCATGGCTCGGAATAGGGTAGTAGGTTCAGTGTTTGAAAATTTTTGGATAGACATCAGTTTTTTTGACAAAATGCTGCAATTCTGGGCAAGATCTTATGAGGCTGGGACCTCCTTGTAAAAAAATTTGTATCAATAATAGGAGTAGACTTATTCAGAAAAAATAAATAAATAAATAAATAATTATAAAAAAAAAATGTAGAAGATCAGTACAGTAATTCCACACTGGATCAAAAAGTCCCCAGTCAACCCAGTAAGGGCATTCTACAGCAAATTAAACTAGTTCATTATAGTCGCCCAGCTAAGAATTATGTACTACATTTAATCAACAAATAGGAGGTCAAAAACCTCCATTCCCAGAAAAAACAAACTGCTCCCTAAAGGCGTTGATAAGGTCCCCAATAAAGCATCATGAGAGAACTGGTAGACGATAACCTATCATAGCCTGAAAATCAACAAAATGAGTAAAAATGAGATCATGAAAAGTATACCGTGCCAACTGCTCCTTGCCCCTTAGCATCCACCAGTTCATACTGCATAATACCAAACACCCCCATCAATCCTTTCTTAGATAACCTGTCTGCTTGGAAATTCTTCTCCCGGAAAATGTGTTGACAGCTAATATTAGAGAAAGAGTCCCTTAAGATTTTTATGCGCTCTAACCAAGTCACAAGATAGCCAAGGAAGATTTTGGTTCCCTTGTTGAGGTGCTTAATGAGTACCATTGAATCACCGAACACCGAGATCTTATCGATATACATCTGAGAAGCGAACCATAATAAGCCCCATAACACCACCACTTCCGCCCTCATGTTAGTTCCTTCACCATCAAAACAGTGGATCTTGTAGTGGTAATGTGGTGATATTAGCAGCCACGCTCCACACCCACAAACAGAATGTTGTGAAGCACCATCGAAGAAGCCGACAGGGTATTGGATCTCAAATGGCCACAGTCTCTTTGACAGGTCCACTAGAGGCCTCTGCTCAGTTTTCAATTTTTCCCAGAGCTTAATGATGTTATTAGAAGTCCCCTTAGGGTTTCTCTTAATCTCTTCAAAAATAAAAATGTTCCTACTGTTCCAAATGTACCAGTGGTATATGGCTGGTAAAATTATGAGATTGTGACTTTTCTTGAGGCCCCAAGATATAAAGTCAACTGTGTTCTCGAAATATAGAAATTTCACCTTATAAAATTTACATAATTCCTGAAGTACATTCCTCGTAAAAGAGCATTTGTAAAATAGATGAATATTATCTTCTCCCTCCCTCATACATAAGCAACATATACCAGGCCCAATCTTCCCCTTTCTCATTAGGTTGTCCCATGTGAGATTTCTATTATTTAGCATAAGCCATAGGAACAAATTCATTTTTAGTTGAGCAGTAGTGTCCCAAATGCCCCTATAGGTTCTGATCTCAACCTCCATGAATTAATGTAGTTGGATTTTGTTATATAAATCTTTCACAACCAGCATACCATTATTAAGCGGCCCATCCCATGATACACTATCACCACCATTGTTCCATAAGAAACCCCGGCTTCTCAGATCCGCAGTGTAAGCCCCCCACTCCTCTATATACAGTTTTGGTAGCTGTAGAGCCTCTGCCGAAGTCCATAATGGAATACCTTTGACCTGATCCTGCATAATTTGGCTGAAATAAAAAAGACCCTTTCCATTTAAATGGCTAATGAGTTGTCTGCTGTAGGGGAGTTGTTTCGAGTCACCCCATAGTCCTGCTTGACCGATTAAGATCTTATCCCCTTTCCCAGAATTCCATCTTAGGAACATTACAAAAACAAGCCAGATAAGCTTGAAACCGTTCCAAATAGTAGAAGCCCCCTTGATATTTTTCCACCCTAGCATTCAGAGTTCCTCCAATCCTGTTGTTTTTAAATACTTAAACCTAATTATCTCACTCCATATACCCTTTGACATCAGTGCCCTTCACAAGGATTTCATGAGGAGAGACCTCCCAAAGGTGGCCAAGTCCTTCAAACCCCACCCACCTTGATCCTTTTGTTTCGTAATCATTTCCCAGCTTTCCAAGTGATACTTACCCTTCTTATCTCTTTCGTTCCATAAAAATTGCATCATGACTCTTCTAATGCTATTTATAGTCTTTTTTGGGATGAAAAATATGTGAGCCCAATAAAACATTATTTGTTGTAATACTACCTCAATCAGAATAACCCTGTCACCCAAAGATAGCCATTTGGTGGACCAACCCCTAATCCTCTTCTTTGTTTTTACAATCAACCAGGACTAGTCTTTAGAAGCATAGTTGTTAGGTTTCAAATTAAAACCAAAATATTTAAAACCCAAAGACAATGGCGTTGTGTTGAAATTGAATAAATCACCAACCGCAGAGACGATCTCATCTCCTTCCTCCTCATAGTAAATGTAATATTTACTGATGTAGCCATCATTCCAGTGGCTACACAAAATCTGGTAAATATATCATGAAAAACAATCCAGACAGATCTAATGATCATACCAAAAAGTAAGACATCGTCAACAAACAAATTATGACTAATCTCCCTCAAATATGACAGCTTGATACCCTTGATGTGGCTCGTTGAAACAAATTTACTGATTTTGGTACTCAGAGGATCCATCACCAGGATGAAAAGGAGTGGTGAAAGTGCGCATCCCTGTCTCAAACCACGTCCTGGCCTGAAGAAACTTGACGCAACCCCATTGATGATAACCGCCATGGATGTATTGGTCACACATCCCATTATCCAATTAACTGAATGCCTGTCAAGTCCAATATTAAATAAAACCATTCTAAGAAGCCTCCAATCAACCCCATCATACGCCTTACAGAGGTCGATCTTCATGACCATAGCCTGCAATTTCTTTGTATGGATAGAGTGTAATACTTCTTGTGTGGATGCCACCGCATCATGAATACACATATCTTTCAAAAATCTTGACTATTTTGGTGATATAAATATGGATAACACCCTTTTAAATCTTTCAACAATAGCTTTCGAGAGAACTTTGTAGAGCGTGTTGCATAAAGAAATTGGTTTAAAATCATTAAAGGATTTTGCACCGAATTTCTTTGGGATCAAAACAAGAAATGTGGAGTTAACAGCCCCACTGACCTTCCTAGACCTTCTAACATCATCAACCATTTCTGTAATATGGGAAATGAGAATCTCAGCAAAGTGGAGAAAAAAATATGGGGTCCAGCCATCTGGTCCCGAACTCTTGTCCACTATGAAAGACTTTAAAACTGATAAAATATCCAAATCACTATACGACTTGTAGAATTCCTCTAAAATCCTTTCATCATACATAAGAGGAATGTCCTCAATAGCCCAGTTTTATTCGTCATAGAAAACTGAATCTCGAGCTTTATAAAGTTCCTCAAAATGCCTGATAGTCGCCTCTTGAATGTCTTCAGAGGAAAAATAGGAGGTACCATTTTCCTCGATCTGCTAGATAGCATTCGAGTTCTTCCTTCCCTCTGCAAATACATGGAAATACTTGGTGTTCTTGTCACCCTCGCTAAGCCAGATCACCCTGCTTTTCATCCTCCAGGACTGCTCCTCAATCATAAGAATGCGCCTCTTCTCTTTCTCCACCTCCTTTAGTTTTTGCCAGGTACCCTCTTTTGGATTATCTTCTTCCAGCTCTTTTAATAGGCAGCTAATCTCCAATTCGAAAGTAGCAAACCAGACTTTCAGTTGCAACTTTTTATCACATTCCCAACACTTTACTACCTTCTTTAAACTCCTCAGGGTGTCCATAGGGTAGTCCATCTCAGAGGATTCCTTATCCCGCAGATTCATTCTGAAATGTTCCTCCACCATTTTGATAAAACTCGAGTCCCCTAACCAAACTCGATTAAACTTGAATGGGACACCCGACCAGCCATAGAAAAATCCCAAGCGAGAACAATACGTCAGTGGTCGGAAAACAGAACAATCCCAATCTTCGCAGTCCATTTCCCCATCTGCGTCAATAAGTGAGTGGTTACCAAAAAGCAGTCAATCTTCTTGGAAATCGAAGCATCCCCCTACCTTCCATTAAACCAGGTAGGGCCATTCTCCAACATCCTCAAGTCACTGAGATTGTAAGAAGTGAAGAGATCCGCAAGATGACCTGCCAATGGATCAGCACAACCATGTGAGCCTCATATTTCCTCATCATGTAAAGTAGAGTTGAAATCTCTGGAAATTATCAAATGTTCAATGCAGCATACGTGCAATACATTTTAGAGTTCATAGATACCAGAATTCCCACATACCAGAGTTCATACATTTTAGGGTTCACATTTCTCTTCTTCATACTCTAAAATACCCATTTGTACTCTATGCAACTAATTTCAATGGTGATTCAACATGTCTTCATTGCACATACCAGAATACAAACTCCTCCTTGTTTAAGTGATCTGAAATTTTGAGGGCCACTTTGCATTTTCTTTGCTCACAACATTTGCTGCTATGAAAATTCCAATGCTCATTTTGACGCAGGCTTAATGTGACAATCTGGGAAATAATGGTAGCACTAGGACCTATCATTGTCAAGTCGTGATTTATTTACATTTCCAAAATGCAGAGATGATTTACGATGTGAACAAATGGAGAGCACTATTTTCAGAAGAGTAGGTGATATCAATGATAAAGAAAACGTTCTTTTTAGTAATGGAGATATGTCAACACAACGATTGGTAGGGAGAGGATGACAACATAAGGAGTTACAAGGGCAGTGGAATGCTAAATTGAGACCTATGCTCTAATACCATGACAGGATATGTTCGGTAAATCCATGTTACCATGAATTTTGATTTCTATTAAGAATAAATTTAATATATACAAATAGATGAGACTCTTGGGATTCATATTCCAAGATCTTTTGGTATTCTCATTTTGTATGTATTGTTATTTCTATTAAGAATAACTTTAATATATACAAATAGACGAGAGACTCTTGGGATTCATATTCCAAGATATCTTCGTATTCTCATTTTTGTATGTACATTTTTACAAAATATTTTACCAAACCCTAAGGATTAGGCTTCAACAAAATCGATCAAGGATGTCTCAAATCCCAAATATATCAAAATCTAGATGTCTCATGGATTTCCAAATCCTAGATATATCCTAAGGTTTTGGATATCCTAATTTTGATAAAAAATATATCCAAATCTAGATGTTTCATGGATGTCCAAATCCTAGATATATACTACGGTTTTGGATATCCTATAAACATATAAGCATCCACGTATCTAAGGACTTCAATTATGCTAGATTCCAGATTTTATGGATCGAAGATGTACACATATGTGTGTCTGGGCACTTGATCCACTCTCTATACTTCCTATAAATTCACATACAAATAATTATGGGTGGGAAAAACAAGATAAACACCACATAATGCCTTCTCGCAATGCATGTGGGATCACGAATTAGCCTACATGTTAATGGTCCAAAATTAATTAAGGGTGAAATCAATGGCAAATAAGTGCTAACTTCTAAGAACCATATATTGAGATGTCCAAATAAAGTAAGAATTGACTCATTGGAAAACTGAGAATGTGAGGGAACATTTGAGTAAATTATTTTGATTGGATCTTAAATAAAAATAAAAATAAGAAAAGAAAAAAGAATTAAACTCTCATAAAAAAAAATGGCCACAAATTTACTTTATCAATAGAAATATGCCATGAAATGCTTGAGAATTAGATTCTCAATGTAATTGCTATTTGAAAGCCATCAAATTAATTTGTAAAGAAGAAATTAGTAAAGGTTATAGGAAATTTTGTAAATTTTAATCATTATAATTTTATTTTTCATTGTTATTTTGTTTTATTATTTCAAATAACAAATTGTATTAGTTTTATGTATTGTTTGATTTAATTAATATATTGGTAAGCTTGAGATGATAGAAATTTATTCTAAATAGAATTAACATTATTGATATGATAGGGATTTTTTCAATTACTTAAGGAAAATAAAAATAGTAATCCTAAGCAAAAAGTTTGCGATAAGGTTACTTTAATTAATTTTCATCCATGGATATTTTTTTGTCAAATATAGATCTTAATAATTTATTTAAATTGTTTGGTTTAGGGGTAAGTAAACGAAAAAGAAAAAAGAGAACAAGTTCATAGTCAAATAAAAGAAAATATAAATTCAACATCCTCGATCATGCAAAGTCACATGTATAAAAAATTGAAATTTGTGATACAATGAGAATCCTTGGATTAGAAAATGGAAAAACTTGTAATAATTCCATTGCGGGAAAAAATTAAACTTGTTTTAGCATATTGTTCCAACAATATTTAATAAAATTATCAAAGCATGAGTTGGAAAATAGGGACAATGAATAATATTTAAGAAAATTATCAAAGCATGAGTTGGAAAATAGGGACCATTGTAAGTAAGGGGGGAAATATAAGGAAGGAGATTGGATTTAATGTGTTGAAAGAGAGTTTAAAAGGAGGCTCTTTCTATGAAGAAGTGGTTGGATTTTATTTCCAGGAGGATGGAACTTATGGGATTCTATATGTGTATTTGTATTAGGCTGAAAGGGATGAAGAATACAAATTCCTTTGTATTTTTCGGGGATGTTTTTATCAGGAGAAAGAGAGATATGTTTTATTTGGTGGAAAGAGTTCGTGCTATCGAGAACTCTTGCTAGAGGTCGAAAAACTTACATTTGAAGACTACATATTTTTATGAAACTTTTAATAAAAAGTGGAAGCCTATATTTTTTTTTTAGAAATGTGTTCAATTGAATGTAAGACTATATTTTTCAACATTTTTATGAATTATATAGGTAGATCATTCATGCTTTTATATGAAAATATTTTTCACAAATTATTAAATTCTTTAATATGATCATACATCAAATATGAGATTACATTTGTTGTAATTTTTCTAATGATTATTTATTTGAAAAATAACGATATCAATATGCGTGCTTATAATGTTATTGAATGAGTGAATTTTTCCTTATATTCAATAATAAATTATTTAAAATCTTGTCTAATTTCTAATTTCAATAAATATTCACACACACACACACACCATTAGATTAGATGTATTATCACTTAGATGAATATTATATCGTATCTAAAATTTCTTTTGATGGCAACCAAATCTACATAACGATGGAAATCACTACACCAAAGGAAAGTGAGTCTAATTGGGACTTGCCATCAGATGATCCTCTCTCATTATTATTGGCGTAATTTTTTTAGCCATTAAAGGGTAGTTCATGTCTGAGTTCAAAAAATCTGAGGTTCATTTCACGTTTAATAATAAAAAAGCGTGAAAAAGCTTCAATTCACTCTAGATTTTGTGATCAAAATCTGAAAGTCGTGGATTTCATGAACTTGCATCGTTCTTGTTACCAAATCTTCACTTTACAATAGAGCCATGAGTATGCATTAAAAAAATAAGTTAGAGTTCATAGGCATTATAACGTTGACAATTTTTCCTTATATCCACTTTCTTGAGAGCCATTGTCATTTTATTAACACACACACACACACACAGTGATCTGAAAATGGGTGGATAAATTGAAATGCTTATGTGCAAGCACCTCCCACTGAGTTAAACAAATAAAAGATCTTGCTTATACATGACTGTGCTGAATTTTATACTTGAAACATGTGTATGTTTTTTAACTGTTTAAGTGCTTTAAGAACATTTGTTTTTGCTGATATTAAGCATGTGAAACAACAATAAAGTGTAGCAAATAAACATCCACACATAACAACAAATTTAATAAAAGAGTTCACTCGGATATCGTGGGCTACGTCTCCTTGAGCCTATGACAACTGACTTGGCTCTTTGGGATTATGATGTGAAATTTATTTTACAAGTTAATAACTCAACTCCAATGGTTATTTGGGATGTAACATTGGGTTTAGAACATCATCATACCCCTGGAATGGTTGAAATCTCTCTGAAGATGAACCTTGGCTCCCTTAGACTTCTCTCCTTGAGTCGGTGCCCTTAAGCCTCCCTGAGCTTCTCTGTGGCACTAACTCCCTCAGAAATAATTTTATGTCCTTGAAACTTTTTCTATTGTCTCCATCACATATCAGACATCCAAAATAGGTTGATTATTTGCTCAAAATGAGATCTGGCTCCCCAATGTAGGCCTCCATCCACTAATGGTCTTAGGCTGCCCAAAAATTACATGTGGCTCTTCGACCTTCAGAAGTCTTCAAATGGCTCTAAAAATCCTTTCATTGGATTCAAAATGTCCAAAATAGTCAGAATAAACTATTCACTTGCAGAAATTGGCCTCTGGTTGCTCCGGTTACGCCTCCAACACCTGGTGGCACCCCATGGCTCTAGGTTCACTGAAAACTTATCTGAAGTATCTTGACATTCAAAATTATTCAAAAGCTTCTAAAAATCCCTCCATTTGATTGAGAAGACTCAAAATAGTCAGAATAGACTACTGGTTTGCTGAGAATGGATATTGGCTGCTCTAAATAGGCCTCATTCTCCTGTTGGCACTTGGTGGCCCTAATGGCCCTTGGAACTTCTCTGAAGCAACTTGGCCTTTAGAAGTCCTCTACTAGCTCTGAAAACCTCACCATTAATTCCAGAACGTCTGAAACATCCAAAATTTACTATTGGATTACTAAGAAAGGCCTATAGATGCACTGGCTAAACCTCTTTCTGTTGTTGGATCCTAGTGGCCCCTAGAACTTCTCTGATGAAAAATATCACTTAGAAGTGCAACCCTCACCAATGAGTCTGTAATGTCTGAGATAGTCGAAATTGACTATTCACACTCTTAGAATGGTCGAATCTTGCTCAAGATACAGCCTAAACAACTTTTGTCCATTGACCCCTAAATCAACGCCAATAAAAATGGAGCACTTCATTTAACTCCAATTAGAATAGGGATTTCCACCAATTTGGGTGTGCTAGCCAACTATCCACCGATTTAGCCGCAAATTTAAATATTAAGTGGTTGCATGTGAACAACCCCCAGAATGTTGGTGGATGGCTATTAGAGTTAACAAGCCGCAGAGTTTTCAGTTTTAAAACTGTTGGCATGTGACAACGTGTTGAAAGTGGTTGGCGGTTGCGGAGTTGTCGTCGGAGTTAAGCTCTTGGGTCTTCGATGTTGGACATATGGGGAGGGGCTAGCCCCTTTGCTTCGACATAATTCAAACGTTTAAACAATAAATAAAACGTGTGGGCTATAGTTGTTAAGAACCACCATAGGGGAGATGGTAAAGTGTTGTGTATGTGGGCGAGAGGTCTCGGAGTTGACTCCGTTCGGCTCCACCAAAAATTTTAATACACCAAACCTGGGCCACATGGTGGCCTCCGGGCTTGCCACATGGCAGCCTCTAATTGGCTAATAACAAATCGTACAATAAACTTCCCAGTTATATCATGACACTTGTCAGCCTGATACTGGTCTGAAAGGAATATTTCAAGGAATATTCTTTTTGGTGAACTTTCAAATGCTCAGTCAAAACCGGTCAAAGGCCAAAAATTACAGTTTACTGGACTTTTCAAATCGCGATAACTTCTTCATATAGTGTCGGTTTTTCGAATCGTTCGCAGCACTAGAATCAGGAAGAAGAGATCTATCTGGTCGCTCAGGTTCGACACACTTTCAAACACTTTGAAATTTGAGCTATCACTTAGGTCCTTGATCCAAATCTGATCACACCTCCCCATTGTGAATCTTTTGGACCCCAAAATATTGATTACCTGATCTATTCAATAGATGAGAGTACAACACCCTCACATTTCAAGCCTCCATACACTTTGACTTGCATGGCTTAGTGCCTTTGAGCCCCAACTCGAAGGTAGTCGACACTTCCCTTCCTGAATGCTCTTGTCCTCCTGTCAAGAACTGTAGCTTCCTTGAACTCGCCCAGAAATTTCTGGCAAGAAATTTTCAATTGAAGGTAGCTAAACATCATGTCCTTGATCATCGATCAAAGGTGGCTCAAAAAAACATAAGTTTCCAACATAAATGCATACATAACTGAAATTTGCACATGATGAATGTATATCTTACTGAGTCAAGAAGTCAAACCAGTTCTTACCAAGCCACTTCCATGGCAATTTTTGCTACTGAAAATATTCTTCATGTGAAACATCTGTTCTCACATCAATGATGGAATCTTTGGTTCCAATTTCTCCAGTCTTTCTATCCTCTTGCTTCATGTGCTTGGGATGATTAGTTGAATGCAATGTCCAACATTGGGCAACAAAATGTCCCTTTCTCTGGCAATTTGTGCAAGTCTTTTGCACCTTATTTTCAAGTTTCCTTCGCTTCAACTGTTTCCTATATGCCTTCAACCTCTTCCATCATTTTGAAACATCATGGTTACATATACCACAATAGGAACATCAACTCTTTCTTCCATTCAAGCATGCAGATTTGTCATTCTTATCAGAAACATAATCAACTTGACTATGGGAAGAATTATACCTCAAATGTTGCTTTGCATGTCCATCTTTTTTACCTTCTTGAAGAGATGAACTGGTAGATGTTCCAACTTTCTTTTGAAGACTAACATCAGTGTTCATCTCTTGATAGTTGTCCGAACTCTCATGCTCGCCATAAGCTGCAAGTCTACAAACATCTTGCTGCAACATAGGCTTTAAACAATGGAAATCAACTTGAAAACAAACATGACATGTTTTTGGTTTATAACTTGGAACAAAAGTTCTTTTTGAAGTTGTCTCAAAATCCTTCATGGCTGTAGAGTTTTCGCCATAAGATTGAACATAGCCTAGACCAAACTTCTTAGGTCTTTCCTCAACAAAAATAGGATCAATCATGCCTTGTGCATGTTTGCTTAAACCCTTGCCTTCATAGCCCATTTTTAACATCAACTTGGCCCTATACCTCTAGTGTTCTTTTAAAATGAACCTACACATCTTTATGAAGAGTAAATTGAAGACAAATTAGAGTGTTTTACCTCTGCTTCAAGTATGTTCTTGGTTAAGGCCTCTTTGGCTTGATGGAGTTGCATCTCCATCTCATGCATTTTTTGGAGAAGTCCTTCTTTCTCTTGCTTCACATAAACCAATTGCTCATGAAGTCTAGTGCTTTCCCTTCTATCTTCATATACAATTTGCACCATATCCTTCAGGATGTAGAAGTCTCACTTCATGTCTTCATCGAAGAATCTTGTGAAGGAGGAGGATTTTGAGACCTCACTTGAAGAAGTTGTCATCTTATGAAAATGAACCAAAGAACTTAATAAAAAATTCACAAATCTTTCAAAAAAATTTGATAAAGCTTCTAAACAAAATGGTTGTAGAGTCAAGTTGTTTTTCAAGTAGCTTTTTGCAAACAAACCCTCTTGTGCTTCAAGGGTTGCCTTGAGGTCCTTTGGGTAAGGATAATGCTTTCATCCTTCTTCCTTCTTGTCCTCTTCTGGACTTAGCTAACAGTATCTTTCCTTCACCTCTAGAAAAATCAAACTTGTAAGCAACAATCAATTTGCAAACAATCAAATTCTTTGCACTGTTGAACACCTTCCAAGTCAAACAAGCAACCTAGTGCTCTGTCAAGAAATCAACCTAGTGCTCTGTCAAGCAAGAAACCTAGTTCTCTGATACCAAACTGATCTGAAAATGGCTGGATAACTTGAAATTCTTATGCGCAAGCACCTCCCACTCAATTAAACAAATAAAAGATATTGCTTATACATGACTGTTCGAATTTTATACTTGAAACAGGTGTAAGTTTTTTAACTATTTAAGTGCTTTAAGAACATATTTTTTTGCTGATATTAAGCATGTGCAACAACCATAAAGTGCAGCAAATAAACATCAACACGCAACAACAAATTTAATAAAGGGGTTCACCCAAATATCGTGGGCTACATCTCCTTGAGCCTATGTCAATTGACTTGACTCTTTGGGATTATGATGTGAAATTTATTTTACAAGTTAATAACTCAACTCCAATGGTTATTTGGGTTGTACCATTGGGTTTATAACATCATCATATTCTTGGAATGGCTAAAATATCTCTGAAGATGAACCTCGGCTCCCTTAGACTTATCTCCTTGAGTTGGTGCCCTTAAGCTTCCTTGAGCTTCTCTGTGGCACTAACTCCCTCAAAAATCCTTTTCTATCCTTGAAACATTTTCTACTATCTCTAGCACATATTAGACATCCAAAATAGGTTGATCATTTGCTCAAAATGAGCTCTGGCTCCCCAATCTAGGCCTCCATCCACTAATGGCCCTAGGCTGCCCAAAATTTCCTTGTGTCTCTTTGACCTTCAGAAGTCTTCAAATGGCTTTGAAAATCCTTTCATTGGATTAAAAATGTCCAAAATAGTTAGAATAAACTATTCACTTGCAGAAATTTGCCTTCGGCTGCTCCGATTACACCTCCAACACCTGGTGATACCCCCTAGCTCTAGGTTCACTAAAAAATTCTTTGAAGCATCTCGGCCTTCAAAATTATTCAAAATACTTTTCAAATCCCTCCATTGGATTCATAAGGCTCAAAATAGTTAGAATAGACTATTGGTTTGCTGAGAATAGATACTGGCTGCTCTGAATAGGCCTCATTCTCCTGCTGGCACCTGGTGGCCCTTGGAACTTCTTTGAAGCAAATTGGCCTTCAGAAGTCCTCTAATGGCTCTAAAAACCTCACCATTAGTTCCATAATTTCTGAAACATCCGAAATAGACTATTTGATTACTAAGAAAGGCCTCTAGCTGCACTGGCTAAGCCTCTTTCTATTATTGGCTCCTGGTGGCCCTAGTGGCCCCTAGAACTTCTACAATGAAAAATTTTGCTCAGAAGTCCTATGATGGATCTGAAACCCTCACCAATGAGTCTGGAATGTCTGAGATAGTCAAAATTGACCATTCACACTCTCATAATGGTTGAATCTTGCTCAATATAGAGCCTAAACAACTTTTGTCCAGTGACCCCTAAACCAGCTCCACTAAAAATGGAGCACGTCAGTTAACTCCAGTTAGAATAGGGATTTCCGCCAATTTGGACGTGTTGGCCAACTATCCACCGATTTAGCCGCAACATTAAATATTAAGTGGTTGCATGTGAAAAACCTCTAGAATGTTGGTGGATTGTTGTTAGGGTTAAAAAACCCGCGGAGTTTTCAGTTTTAAAACCATTGGCATGTGATAATGTGCTGAAAGCAGTTGGCGGTTGCGGAGTTGTCGTCGGTGTTAAGCTCTTGGGTCTTGGGCGTTGGACATATGGGGAGGGGCTGGCCCCTCCACTCCCCCAAACTTCAAACGTTTAAACAATAAATAAAACGCATGGGCTATAGTTGTTAAGAACCACCATATAGGAGATGATAAAGTGTTGTGTATGCGGGTGAGAGGCCTTAGGGTCAACTCCGTTCGGCTCCACCAAAATTTTTAATACACCAAACCTGGGCCACGTGGTGACCTCCGGGCCTGCGACGTGGTGGCCTCTAATTGGCTAATAACCAATTGTACAATCAACTGCCCAGTTATATCATGACACTTGTCAACCTGATACTGGCCATTCCAGGAATATTCCCTAGAATATTATTTTTGTTGAACATTCAAATGCTCAGTCAAAATTGGCTAAAGGCCAAAAATTGCAATGTAGTTTACTGGACTTTTCAAATCGCGATAACTTCCTCATACGGTGTCGGTTTTTCGAACCGTTCGCGGTGCCAGAATTAGGAAGACGAGATCTATCCAGTCGCTCAAGTTCGACGCACTTTCAAACTCTTTGAAAATTGAGCTATCACTTAGGTCCTTGATCCAAATCTAATCACACATAGCCCATAAAGGACAGCCAAGGAACTTTTTGAGGAGAAGGATAACAAGTTCATTGTTTGTCAAAATTTCTTGGTGTCTCAGAAGTCCTTTTGCCTTTCTTGGTGGTAATAGCTTGTTTCAGTATGTTTCTTTTGGTTTATTGTTCATGTCAATTTCTTTATTATGGTTGTGACGCAAGTTACTTACCCATTAACCATGTTATTTCTCAATGTTTTTAATTGTTAGTAATGTTCAATATTTTCATTTCTTAGAAGAGACTCTTTTGCTTTCATTAGCAACATTTTTCTCTAAACCCTCATATTCATATTATAATGGTGATTTTTTTTTGTAATTTGCAATACTTTAATCCATTTAAAATTTGTATTCCCTTCCACAATTAATTACCTTCAACTTTGATATATTTTCAAAATCTATTCAACTCAAAATTCATTCCAATATTTTTTACACGGGGTTGATTCAAAGCTCTTAAGTAGACTTAAAAAATAAAATACCAATCAAACTCAAACTCATACTTGAGACTAGCTTATGAAGATAAATTTTATGTGCTCACAAAATTTCCATTGCAAAAAAATGGTAAATTTGGAAGTCCTAGCCAAAGATAACATAGCAAAAATTCAACACATAAAATCCTTGTAGAATGACACTTGGAATTAACTTTCCTTCTTATTTTTACAAATGTCGCCTTGGATAGTGATCACAACATTAAATTTTTTACTAATTACTAGATGTGCATCGGAGAGAGCAAAACGAAAACTCAAGGAACTTTATGGTGGAATGGAGAGAAGTATAATCAAAGGGAAGGAGAGGGAGGAGTGGACAATGAATATGAATATGGTACAAACCAGTCTAGAATTTGGTTACAATACATTTAGGTGGGCCTATATCTATTCGTTTTTTCTATTAAATGTAAATATATATTCTATTATATGAGATGTTAACTCTTCCACCTGGCTTCAAATACCACGAGGGTATATCATTGGTATTATGATAAGGCTCAAGGAGTATGCTCCCCCACACTTGTGGAGTCTTAGATCTTGATAAGTAATAAATTATCGATATATATGGCTTATGCGTCGTTAGATATACTCTTGGTGTTATAGTGGCAATTGTTAGGTTTCATCTTGGGCTTCACCCAGATTAATCCAACGAGTTACCAATTCATAATGGTTAAAAAAAAATTAAATATATATTCTACCATAAATTAAGTCTTTTTTTTAATATTTCTCTAGGGATACTTCAAATCATTTTTCACAAAATAAAGTTGTGACATCTTCACCAGTGTCTAACTTTGTTAGGTGACTATGTGAGTGGATAAGACTGTATTGTTTTCCATGTGAAATTCTTCTTGAAATTTTTTTATTATATATAATTGGATATTATTTAGAGTAGTGAATAAGCTAACACACTTTTCTAACAACAATAGGAGGCAAGGCTTCTCAAAGAGCACTTTTTTTTTAATATTCAAATTACACACACATTATTTAGTTTTTCGTTATCTGTGAGGAACTATGTGTTGAAATATGTAACTAGCTTAGATATTCATAATTTATATTGTAATCATGATTTTATATACTTGATATTAAAGAGAAAATAAATTTATTATTGTTTTTCTTGATGCATGGGTTCCATGCTCAAGATAAATATATTTATAGGTCAAGCACCCATTGAGTGCTTCTAGGTTTGTCATGGAGTTATAAATTCTAAAGATTAATTGGCATACATGTAAGACACCTTTGGGAATGTTGTATCTTGTAAATTTTTTTTATAAAGTCAAAAATGTCATAAAGACCCTCTGAGGCCTTGTTAAACAAGTGGGCTTACAAGAAGGATCAAGTCGGCCTCATGGACAACAATTTGATCTCCTAAGAAGCCTATATATAAGGTAACCTCAAATTAATTTGAAAAGACATTCATTCAAGCAATAAGAAAGTTTGATATCCTCAAGAAAGAAGCTAGAATACAAATGAAAATTACGAAAATCAAGGAAAAAAAGAAGCGAAGTAAGATTGAAGTTCTAGAGCTTTCTCTCTCTCATGTTAGGGTTTCTAAAGTAGCTGTTAAGTTGAAGTTGCAAAAGAAATTTCTAGGGAAATCGAAGTTGTTGAAGAAATTGTTTGGCAATTCGAAGTTGCAGAAGAAACTGATGGGGAAGTCGAAGTTGCAGAAGAATTTGTTGGGGAATTCAAAGTTGCCGCTAGCTCAAAGTTGCTGGAAGTTGTTGGGTCAAATTTGTTGGAAGCTACTAGGTCAAAGTAGCAGGAAAGAAAATCTCATCAAGAAGGAGAAGTTTGAGTTAGTGTTGGAGGGGTCTCTGATAAGGTTCTTAGGTCTTTGAATTCGTCATCTAAACATTTATAAGAAGAGAATAATTCTTGTGGGTTTTCCTCTCAACATGAGAGGGTTTGGCCCTGGCTTATACTCTATATCTTGTGTCTTCTTGTCTTATTGTATTTCATAGTTTGGTAGTTGTTTGATGATAAGAACATAATAATAATCAAGTGAAAGAAGAAGATAATCAATTTAATTAAAAAACATCACAAGTAGTTATAAAAAAAGAATAAATATCACCTAATGCAACTACCCCTAATTTTTTCAACATGGTTTCATAGCTAAGGTGATAAGACAAGGAAAGGAAACTTGAAGAATATCATGAATTGAAGAAGGATACGTAAGGGTCGAGCACAAATATATCATTAAGAAGGACTAATCCACACATCATCTTGAAGGAAGGAACTAAGGAACATCAAATAAGACTACCCATCTCATCACAAGGATCATACCATCTATAAGAAACAACACTTTGAATAGCAACAAGACCTTAAATACCATACCTCATCAAAAGAAGGACTATACACTAAAAGCACTCCTGGGAAGTGATGAGCTCCATAATTAGGTACATTTGGAGGGGTTAATGGTCCCATTTTTGCCTTATTAAGTCTATTTTTCTTGCATTTTAATTATATTATGGTATTATGATGCTAGTGTAGATGGTGATTGAGGCTTATCATACTTCAAGTACCTAACATGAGTTAAATGCAGGAAAATCATGAAGATATTGCATTTTTTGTGAAGGTTTTGTCGTTAAGACTCGGAGTAGGCAACAAGGAGAGATTATAGGAGGATTTTCCACCCTCCTTAACTCCCAAAGGCAACCAAGGGGTCCTCGAGATTTCCTCCAACAGCTCGAAATCAAGGGCAACCAAGCGAACTCAAGATCAAGTGCACCAAAGCTACACTTCACTTGCAGTCAAGTGGACTCATCACCTACTTTTTAGGGAGATGTTGGTAGCTACCCTTTAGGTTAAATAGGGTTGACCAAGAGCTCATTAGGATTCAAACTTTGGAGAAATTCATTAGGCTCTTTGCTCTTGTAATAAGTTTTTGAGACTTTCATGTTGATGTAATGAGACTATATTTTGCAATAAAATAAGTATTCGGATTGTGCTTCACTAATCTAGTTTCAAAGAGCTAGGATTTTGGGTTAGGGCCCAATCCATGCGCCTTAGTTTCTCTTGTGTAATCATTATTTACTTTCATGTCATTTTAGCTAGTTTTTCTTATGATTATTTTGCTAGTTTTCTTGCATTTTCATTCATTGTTTTTAGTTTGCTTCCGTTTGTCTTTTTTTGTAGATTTAGCTTACTTCCATGTTGCTAGAATAGGTTATAAATTTAGAAAGTTGTGATTCAAGCCTCCCCCTCTCATCTCTTTCATTGGATCTTGAGGAGGTTAGATGTTCCCCACAGGCCAAAATTGCTTTTTAGTTTATAATTTCTTGGAATGGATAAGTTAGGTTGATGTAGTTCCATGGATATGTTTAGAATGCCGTGTTAAATCTCTATTTGTAGGTTAAAGTATTTTTTCTTTCCAAATTCAACTCATCTTTTCCATTGTCTTTATCATGAATTTGTCCATCTTTATTGCATGAACAGGTAGTTTTCTTACAGTTTGAGGTAGCACAGCCAAGGAGAACTTCATCAACACCTTCATCTTCATCCCTCACCCTTCATCAACCCTCTGTTCATCAAAATCACCATCAACCTTGTTTTCAGTTTTTTCATCCCTACATCGTGAGCAAACCCTAGGTGTGCAAGACTTGCCTCCCAAGAGGTTCTGAGCTTGGCCAAAGGTGGGCCACCTTCCACTCATCTAAAACCACCTTCACTCCACCTTCCCTACCCTTTTCACACACATTTTTGGCCTCGGATTGCCCTCTGACGGTTTCCTATAGCAATTTAGGACTTTCCTGGAGCACTACAAGAAACCTGCAGCAACACTTGAAGCAGCACCAGTGGGCCCCGCCTTAAGCCCAGAAACCACCATCCCATCCTCTAGACCTTCCAAACCACCCATAAACCTTCAGCCTTGTACCCATCTATTCAAGCCTTCCATAATCCTCCTTAGTGATTTCTTCTCCTAGTTGCGAAACAACACATTTACAAGCATAATTAGGTCATGATTAAAAGCATGATAGAAAGAGCATAGAGTGAGTAGAGTGTGTTTAGCCATTTGTCCCAAAAAAGTGTGATTAGGTTAGTTTCCTTTATGCAATTTCAATTCAACAATTTACTTCATGCAAGATGCCTAGTTTGCTTTCATTTCTTATCGTAGCTCAATGTGTAGATTTCTTTCATTGCAGAGTAGCTATATGTACTTGCTTGTTGTAGTGTAGTTCTATACTTGCTGATAGCGCCATGGCTTTGCATCATTTGTTATGCCTAAATTCAGAAGTGTGAAGGACTTCATGTAAAAACCTTGGAAGTAGCACCCTTTCGTAAAGCTTAGAAGAGGATGACATGAGTAGAATGCATCTGTTGTGTATATAGCACTGACACCTCCAAGTTTATACAAACCCCGAGTTGATAAAGTAAAGTAGGGTAACCTCTAGGAGTTGCAACATCCTTAGTGCAATACTAGGGCTCAATGCTTTTTAGCGTCGTTGTCGGGGAGGTGTCTAGTAGATGCTTCAATTTTGTTTTAACATTCTTTTATGCTTTCCTTTTACATGTCATTTCAAAAATATTGAAAAAAATACAAAAAAATATGGTTTTCATGCATCGTAGGAGTAGGGATACTCAAGGAAATTTTTTACCTAAAAACCCCACATCACCACATGGTCACCCTTCACTCTTCTTCATTGGTTGTGAGGTTGAACACACCATAGGTGAGCCTTATGAAAATCTTGAAGAACCTATTGAAGAAGAAGAATATTTTGTTTCACCTGAGGAACCTGATTCACCTATCTCAACCATGGATGAGACTGAAGCCCAGCGAGTGTTTCTCATTAGAGAGGCGGATGGGGAAACTAAAATGTAAAACATTAGCCCCTCGGCCCTTCCACACTTTCATGAAGTTACCTCGAAAGATCCTAACACATTCATGTTTGAATTTGTTGTTGTCTGTAGGACCTATGACTATGCCTCAGATGATTAGAAGCTGAAGTTATTCCCATCTACCCTTAAAGAGGCAGCTTTGCGCTGGTTCATGGGTATACCTGGGAAAAACATCACTACCAGGGCACATATGCAAGAAGCCTTCAACAACAAGTACAGGGGCTACTCTAGGTCCAAGGAAACTAAGGATGAGATATTCAGGATGAATCTAGGGCCTAATGAATGACTAGAAGACTATGAATAAAGGTTTCAGTTAAACTATAAAAGAGCCAACTGTACTCTTGATCTTGGATCCCTTAAACTAGTACTTCTTCGAGGGATCAAGGAGGAGGTGATAGAAACCCTTAATATGTTATCAGGAGGAGATATCTACCAACTGCCTTATGAAACAATAAAAAACGTCTTCAGGAACCATTATAGGGTAGCTAGGAAGAAAGGCAGAGCTGGCCAAAGTACAACCAATACCCCTTCCTCTTCCACCTCCATTAAACATGAGATTGGAAATATGTTGGAAGACTTCAAGAGTGACATGATGCACACCTTTGCTTTGCAAATGGACACCATGTGGGTCAAAAGGAACCAAGAGGAAGTAGAAAGATTCTTAGCTATATTGTGCCCTAGATGTACCAGAAAACACCCTAGATATGAATTTCCACTAAATGTCATACGGGTTTACTTAGTTTGTGAGGAGAATCATGCCACAGAAAAGTGTCACTCCTTCCTGGACTCAAAGTTGTATATCAAGGTGGGGAAGTAGGACTATAGAAACTCTGTTTCATCAACCAGAGAAGGCCTCAAGGCCCTAGGTCATATCAGTTGGGTATGCAAGGTGCACCTTACTCTTACTATCACAATAATTAGAATGCACCAATGAAACCCTGGTACACCCCCACTCCTCCATCCTAGCCTACACCTCCTACTTGGCCTTACAACCATCCATATCATCCTTAGCCTTTGAACCAACCATTTTAGTAGTATGTTCCTCAACAGCCTCAGTGACACAATCCATCCCAAGGGTGGAGGCCTCAACATAATCAACCACTTGCTCTAATGCCTCCACCCCAACCTCAACCTCAACTTACTCATGTTGCTCCACCTAATTTGCCTCAGATGCCTACACAACCCAATCTGAACCCGAAAAATAGATGGGCACAATAGGTTTATAATGGAGAGACATCTGTTGAGCCCCAAGATTGTTCTTTCTTTCATCATACTTCACTCCATTTTCTTTTGTCCATTGTTATCCCAAGCTCAAATGATCAATGAAATTAGTTAAAATTACTTTAAGAATGAGTATCATGGCTAACTTGCTAAGTTTTGTGATTTTGTCATTGTAATGCATTTTGAACTGAAACTAGCTACAGAATGCAGACATTCCGTAGCTAGTTGCCAATTCTGCAGTTGTCTTCACGTTCAAGCATGTTCCAGGTGTCCTCTCAGGAAAAGCCACACATGGGTGTATTCCACATCATGTCCTCAGCGTTTGTTGCTCACCATGAAGAATGAATGGAATTCTGGACGTGGTTTTGTACGTGGGAACTCACACAAGGAGGCAGACTCCTAATAGGACAAGGACAGTCCAGATGTCCTTTGTCACTTTATGCTGCCATATTTAGAGTTCTAGTACGATTTTGATATGAAAATACAATGATCCTCGTATTATCTCAAGTTCTGTTATGAATATTTGTTATAAATGTACTCGGGAAACCGAGAGACAAGCTCTAGATTTTGATTAGATTTCGTGGATTGACTGCTATATTTCTGAAGACCGAGAATACTCTGTTTTAAGTTATTTTCCTTTAATGAAGAAGACAGCATTTCTTTGAACGCGTTGAGTTGATCTTGAGTTAGATTTCGTGCTACTCTGGTGGTAGAGGGCCCCTGCCTCCTGAGCGGCTTTACTTTTGCAATTTAGATAAGTATCTTAGTTCGTTTTCAAGTTTTTGAAGTTTGCGTTCATAGTTAATTTCATTAGTCATTATAGCTATACTTGTTCTAAGAAACTCTTCCAAAAGATCATTATAATGAATGAGAAATGGTTGTAGTGTTATAGATTTTATTTGCAATTCCTTTCGTTCATTATCACAGTTAAACTTACTCTAGTAAACTCTTCCAAGATATCATTATGATGACTAAGGTATAACTGTGATACTGTAGGATTCAGTTGCTTGTTTACACTAAGTAGCATAGCTAATCTTACTCTTAAAAGCTCTTCCAACACATCATAATAATGAGTAGGAAATAGCTGTGATGTCTTAGTTTTTAATTGTAATTGCTTTCAGTTTTCATGTTTGCATTCAAATGCATTGAATTGTACAACCAGGATTGTTCTAACAAGCTCTTCCAAAATACCATTCATGATGAACGAAATAGGCTGTAGAATCCCATAGATTAATTGCATGATAACTTAGTTAGGGCACTCCGGAGGCAAATTGCATTTAATTCATGCTCTGTTATTTCATTTCAAGTTTGATAATGGCTTTTTAATTTAGCACTGATCACTATAGACTAGTAGCATCCTAGTTCAGTTCCAGCTTAGCTCACTGTATTTACATTCCAAGATTAGTTTCCATCCATCGCATTTTAAATTGCATTAGTTGTTAGACTTAAATACCACGGTCTTCATTATTTACAAAACTTCTTTTGTTCTAAACCTATATTAACTCATAATCATCTGGACAGAAGATAGTATCAGTCCAAGGCCTGGAGTAATTTTGCAACCTTTTTACCATTTCACAAACAAGACTTTCTTCAAAAGACTATTCTAAAAGGAAATCTATAACTTTTGAGTGAGGTTTAGTGGTGTTAAACTAAGTTGCAGAATATAATTAGGAGCTAGTTTTAGAGTAGAGATCTTATGATGTTACAAATTTTTTTTTTCCAAATATGTTTCAACCAACCTTTAATCATGGATGAGATGTTGTATCATTATAATTTGATTATTTAATTGTTTAGTTAGGAGAATTTTTACACTTAGCTGCCCATTTTTCAAGCTCTTCCAAAATATATTTAATGAATGAATTGGACAAGTTAAGTTCATGTTGTGATTTATTTTCTTGAAGTCATTATCAAGCTTTGTATTTTTCTAAGTCATAGTTTAGGTTTGGTTCTGTCTCAGTATTTGCATTTGTCATTTGTCATCAACAAATTAGGCTTCACTCTATTTTTAACCAGTAGCTTCTTTCCACCAGCATTTAGTTCTTTCCCTTGTGAACATAAAACCATAAAAAGACCAAAAACATCATAAAACACTAGACACAACGCAGTAAGAAACAAACACCTAGGCACATACAGTGCACCACACTTCAGCAGTTTACCAACCCTGGTTGACAATTAAATGAACTCAATTTAGGAGACTAGGTTGAGCACAAACATTTTGGCGTCGTTGCCGGGGAAGTGAAAACTAGGTAACCTTTGTTTCTTAACTCCCAAAAACAATGATATGCGTAGAGAGAGAAACTCAAGGGGTAGATTTATAAGAAGCAGAAGCAGAAGTTTGATTCCTATAACACCACTTGTTTCACCTAGACCAAGAGCTAGTACACCTTCAACTCATACCCACATTCCATCCTTTACTGATCCTAAACTTCTAGAAGACCTAAGATCAGATACTCCATTAGAGAGACCTTCCACTCCATCCACTGAACCTGTCTTAGAAGAAGATCCAAGGACTCCTGTTAAGGACACAAACTTTTCCACTTCTACCGAAGAATCAACCATGGCAGAAGAAGGGGGAGGACGAGTCTTTAAGGGAGAACACACATTATTTGGAGGGGGTAGAGGTAGAGGTAGAGGAGAAGGAGGTAGAGGTGCAGAAGGAGGAAGAGGTAGAAGAGAAATGGGAAGCTCTTTTGGGTTTCCTATAATAGATGAAGAAACCAATACAACCATGAAAAATATTTCACCCTCTGTCCTTCCAAACTTCTATGGACTTAAAACTGAAGATCCCGAAACCTTCCTATTTGAATTTGAAATCCTGTGTAGAACTTATGACTACTTACAAGATGCTCAAAAACTTAAACTATTTCCTTCAACATTGAAAGGAGCAACATTGAAGTGGTTTATGAGTTTGATTAACAGTTCTATTA
Organism: Pinus albicaulis; assembly: GCA_034641835.2. NCBI lineage: Eukaryota > Viridiplantae > Streptophyta > Pinopsida > Pinales > Pinaceae > Pinus > Pinus albicaulis. Next base: position 1,503,822,476 of record CM076580.1, on the reverse strand, counting down.
GGACATGGGAAGACATGAAACAAGAATTTCTAGAGAGGTATTTGGATTATTGTATGCCAGTCAATCATAAGGAGGAAGTGTTTAAGATGTTACAAAAAGAAGATGAAAACTTGGAAGATTTGTTGGAGAGATTTTATTACAACATCAAAAGAGCAAAAATGGAAAACTTAGATCAAGACACCTTAAAAGCTCTTTTGTTGAAAACAATTAGGGATGAATGGTTGGATATCCTTAACATGATGGGAAAAGGGGATATATCACACCTCACATTACCTGAAATATCTGAGTTATGTATCAACCTTTCAAGAGGGAAATCTAAAACTGTAAAAGGTCCAAGAGATCCTGCTCTTGCAAGGGCAAGTAAGTCTACTTCTGGGACAGTAAGTAGGTCAGAAATAGGACATATGCTCGATGATTTCAAATCTGACATCTTAGGGAGTCTTAGTGAACAAATAGACACCCTTAAGATACAAAACAAGCAAAAAGCTGAATCTGATGCCTTAGCAATCTTTTGTCCCAAATGTAGAAAGAAACATGCCTTGAGAGAATGTCCTTTGGATGTAAAATTTGTAGAGACCTGTGTCATTTGTTCTGAAAAACATGAGACCAAGAATTGTCTTTCCCTTCCTAGTCTCAAAGTTGTCTTTCAAGAGGAAACTCCCACAAATTCCACAGAATCTCTCAACTTTGTCTCTAGAAGGCCTTGGCAAGGACCTCAAACACAAGGATTCCATGATCAAATGTATAATCAATTTCCACCAAATTGGAATTCTTGGCAGCAACCTTGGCCTCAATTTCAAAATCAATCTCAAGCTTGGGCACAAGGAGCACAAAGTCCCTATGGAAGATACTCTCAGTACTATCAGTATCCACCATTTTATCCACCATACCCACATTTTTCTCCTCAAAATCCTCAACAAAATTTTCAACAAAATCCTCAACAACATCATCAGAACCTACCACATCAAAATCAACCACTTCCATTACCATTTCCTCAAAAATCAAATCAGTTGCCTACTCAACCCATACCAAACCCCAATAATAAAAATCCTCATAACACATACATGATAGAAGGCCAACAGTTTCCAACTTATTTAATTACTCCTTTAGACCTTAGTGATGTTCAACTTAGGTCTGGAAGAATACTTGAAAAGAGGAAACCTTCTATAATCATACAAGAACAAGATAACTCTGAGGAAGATTCTCTACGGGTGAATAAAAGTCTTGAGGAAGATACATCTTTTCAAGACCCAAACATTGAAAAATTAAAACAAAAAGAATCAATAATTTCAACTCGTGTATTAGAGCAACCATCAACATCTACTTCTATACCTCCCTTTCCAGAAAGATTACAAATTGATAGAGGTGTAGAAAAACAAATTATGGTGCCTAATTATGATTTCCTAGATGAGCTGAGAAATGTTTGCATTAAAATTCCATTATTACAAGCCATCAAGGAAATTCCAATTTTAGCCAAAACAATAAATGAGTTGAGCATGAAGAAAACAAGAAAGAGAATAAGAGAAACAAAGAAAATTCAATTGGCAGGAAAAATAACAGACATTATGATGGGTAAGATTGCTATTCCAAAGTATCTTGACCCAGGAAATCCAGTTGTTAAAATTCACATCAATGGAATTGAAATCCAAAACACACTCATTGATTTAGGAGCAGCAATCAATATCATGAGTAGACACATCATGGATAAACTGAAACTTCCTAATATTCTCTTTACACCCACATTATTACAATTAGCAGACAGATTTGTGATCAAACCTGATGGGGTAATAGAAGACATTCCAGTGTCCCTAGATTCTTGGGAGTACCCTGTGGATTTTATGATCCTAACTCCTAAGAATAATCTAGGAGGGCATCCTGTTATATTAGGAAGACCTTAGTTGGCTACAGTTGATGCTTTCATTAGTTGTAGATCTGGTGATATGTACATCTCTGATGGTAGTTCAACTAAGAAATTCACTTTGTATCCTCTAGCTAGGACAATTACAGATTTAGATGATACTCAATGGATAGAGGATGAAGAAGATTTACAACCTCTCTTCACAATTTCAGAAATTAGTGAAGATAATCAAATTTTGAATACTCTAGAAAACTTTGAATCCTCTTCAGAATACAAACATGAACCATTTCAAGAAGGATCCAACATTGAGTTTTTGTCATCAAGGCAGATGTCTCTTCATTCTATGGATAAATTTGGTAGCTCTACAAGTGAGATATTTCCAGGCAAAACTTTGAACATAAACAAGAACCTAGAAAAATCTCAACAAGAAGAGTTAGTCAAGGTATTACAGAGACATTCTTCTGCATATGCATGGGAGTACACTGACATGAAAGGGATAAGCCCCAAGACTTGCACTCATCACATATATATAGAGGAAAATTGTAAACCAATCAGACAACCTCAAAGACGGATGAATCCAAATCTTAGGGAGATTGTTAAGGAAGAATTGCAGAAATTGTTAAATGTTAACTTCATCTATCCCATTTCAGATAGTCAGTGGGTTTCTCCTTTGGTAATTGTGCCAAAGAAAAATGGTAAATGGAGGGTATGTATTGACTACCGAGAACTAAATAAAGCTACTCTTAAAGACCATTTTCCCTTACCTTTCATAGATCAAGTGTTAGATACATTAGCTGGCAAAAAGTACTTCTCATTCCTAGATGGGTTTAGTGGTTGCAACCAAATCCAAGTAGCACTTGAAGATCAAGGCAAAACCACATTTACCTGTCCTTGGGGTACCTATGCTTACCGAGTATTGCCATTTGGATTATGAAATGCACCTGCAACATTCCAAAGGGCGGTATTAGGAATTTTTTCAGATCTAATACATGATTGTGTAGAGGTATACATGGATGATTTCACAGTTTATGGAAACACATTTGAAGAAGCCTTAGCAAACTTGGAAATTTTTTTAAAGAGATGTCAAGAAGCAAATCTTTCACTTAGTCATGAGAAATGTTTCATGATGTTTACTGAAGGTATTGTTTTGGGGCATCACATTTCAGGGGATGGGATTAGAGTTGATGAGTCAAAAGTTGAAGTCATCTCTAACTTATCTATTCCAAGTTGTCAAAAGATGTTAGGAGTTTTCTAGGATTTACAGGATATTATCGGAGGTTTATAGAAAACTTCACCAAGATAGCATCTCCACTCTTCAAATTACTTACCAAATATTGTGAATTCAAATGGAATTCTGATTGCCAGTTAGCCTTTGAAACCCCGAAAACAAAAATTTCTGAAGCACCTATTTTAAGGGGACCTAACTGGAAGTTACCTTTTCATATCTCAACAGATGCCTCTGATACAGCTCTAGGAGCAATATTGGGACAAAAAGACCCGATTCCTTATGCCATCTACTATACCAGTAAAAATTTGACTCTTGCAGAGTTAAACTATAATGTAACTGAAAAAGAGTTTTTAGCTGTTGTTCATGCCATAAACAAATTCAGACACTATATAACAAGCTATGAAACTTTTGTTCACACTGATCATTCTGCAATTAGATACTTAATGAAAAAATCAATTACTAATGGCAGAATCATAAGATGGTTATTGCTTTTACAAGAATTCAACATTACCATTCTAGATAGGCCTGGAAAACAAAACACAGTAGCTGATTTCCTATCTAGACTCCAAAACATCAAAGATGACACTCCAGTTGAAGATCAATTTCCTAATGAATATATTTTTGCAATTTCTACTCAAACTCCTTGGTTTGCTGACATTGCTAATTATTTAGTTTCAGGAAAATTTCCTTCAATAATGAATGCAAGAGATAAAATAAAAATCATTCATGACAGTGCAAAATATTCATGGGTCGCTAATGAGTTGTACAAGACAGGACCAGATTTGATCATTAGGAGATGTGTTCGGGAAGATGAGATGCCTGAGATTCTTAAAGCATGTCATGATGAACCTTGTGGCGGACACTTTGCTGATAAGAGGATAGCCTATAAGATCCTTCATTTAGGATATTATTGGCCATCCTTGTTTAAAGATGATAAAGAGTATGTCAAAAGGTGTGACAGTTGCCAAAGGGTAGGGAAACCTTCTCCTTCAGGTGAGATGCCATTACAACCTCAGGTACATATTGAACCTTTTGAAAAATGGGCCTTGGATTTTGTAGGACCTATTAGTCCTCCATCAAGACAAAAGAGATATATATTAGTTTGCACTGATTATGTTACCAAATGGGTAGAGGCCAAGCCATTACTTTTTGCTAATGAAGCATCTGTAGCTAATTTTCTTTTTGAGGATATTTTTACTCGCTTTGGTGTCCCAAGGGAAATTGTTACAGATCAAGGAGCTCAATTTACATCAAGGCTAGTGGAACAAATGATGGAGAGGTACAAAATCAGGCATAGAAAATCTACTTCTTATTATCCACAAGCAAATGGTCAAGTGGAATCTACTAATAAGGTCATTGAAGGAATCCTAACAAAGACTGTTCATTTGCATAGAAAATATTGGGTAGATAGGCTTCCTGAAGCCTTGTGGGCCTATAGAACTACGTGGAGAAACACAACAGGTCATACTCCTTATGAACTTGTTTATGGAAAGCAAGTTTTGTTTCCCATAGAGTTCCAGATTCAAACTTTCAAAATGGCAGTTCAGCTAGGACTTGATTTAACGGAGGCACAAAAGCATAGATTGGAGCAAATTAATGAATTGGATGAGATCAGACAAGATGCAGTTCAGAAAACAAGTCTAGTCCAACAACAAAGGGCTAGATGGCATGACAAGTACATCAAAGAGAATAAATTCAAAGAGGGTGACTGGGCTCTCTTGTTTGATTCAAATTTCAAGGATTTTCAAGGTAAATTTCAGACACATTGGCTTGGGCCATATGAAATTGTTGAAATTTTTGATAATGGGGCAGTAAAAATCAAGACAATAGATGAAGAAGAGGTCACTTTTCTTGTGAATGGTCATAGATTGAAGTTGTATCACAAACCACTCTCAAGAGAAGAATTTGTCAAGAAGTTCCAGGAAAACAGTGATGTGAAGTTAATGAAGAAGAATCTTTCTTCTTCATCAACTTGATTGAATTTTCTGAAAGCATTTCTTAAAAAAAAAAAAAGTATAAACATGAAAAACCAATCACTGATTGGCATGCTTATACAGAAAAGATAGGGTGAAAATCAGAGTCTTTCTGACACTCTAACTTTTCCATTTTGTTTTTGCAAGCAGCTGTTACAAAATCATAAGTTCAGATTCATTTTACTTATGATCCATTTCATTTCATTCCATTCACCTATCCATCCATACTCCATTTCATTCATTCATTCATACTTCACTTCATTCCATATTTCATTCATCTCATTCCATACTTCATCCACCTCATTTCCATATCAAAATTTAAAGTTTGATGTCTTTTTGCAAATGAATAACACATGTCATGAATTGCAGGCCATTTCTTATACTTTTCCACTCCATTTCATAAATTGTAATCCATCCCACTCCATCATTCACTTCATACATATCCCATTATACCATGTTTCATCATCTATCTTCACCCATTCCATATAATATTCCATGTATATTCCAAACCACTCCATTCCATGATTAAAATTCTCTACAGGCACATTCTGCAGCTAAACAGACATTCTACAGCTAATCAGACTTTCCGCAGCCAGACAATCATTCCGCAACTACAGATCCTGAAGGCACTGATCAACAAACATTTGAATTGCAACAAGATGATCCAGTATATCCATGAACAAGAAAAAATCAAGAAGTATTATGAAGACTCACAAAGTAATGATTTCCAGAGGAGAACAAAGTATACAAAGACCACAAAAAGCAGATGAAAAGCAAAGGTAAAAAGTTCTGATTATAATGGCATTTCATGAAAAACTTTAGTATAGTCTAGTTATGAATCATTCGAAAAGTTGTTTTGATTAGTTTTATTGATCATGCCAAATATACCCTCCGCAAAACTTTGGATAAAAATCCTTCATTTCAAATTCTATACCCGATCATCATCTAAGCGGTTAAAATGCTGAAGTGATTGATTTTCTCACGTCACCCAGCCAAATCATTTAATGATGATTTTCGAATCCGTTGTAAAAAAAAAAAAATCTCCATAGTCTTTTCACTCATTGATTTGTTTTCTTCACCTCACTTCATTAACTCGTTCCGTAACCACTCCCTATTACTCCATCCCGTAGCCAACCCTTCATCATTTCATTCTGTAAAACAGAGGTATCTCTATCACCGTGAGCAGAGGTATATCAGTTTGAAATTTGAAGCCACTGTCACCAAGAAGCAGAGGTATATCAGTTTTAAATTTGAAGCCATTGTCACTGTGAAGCAGAGGTATATCAGTTTGAAGATTGAAGCACTATCACCGTGCAGTAGAGGTATATTAGTTTGAAGGCTGAAGTCATTGTCTCCGTGAGCAGAAAGAGTACTAATCTGAAGATTGAAGAAGAAATTATGGGCCTCATCGTGAGAACTGAACCAGTGGGCACAAAATACCTGGAAGGATACCCTCAAAGCAGAGAAATGTTGCAACAAGCAGGATGGCTGCAATTCCTTGAGAAATTTAATGGCTTCCACAAAGAAGTTACTAAAACGTTTGCAAGGTCATTCAAAGGAGCTGAGGTTGAAGTTGGAGATATTAAATTCACTATCACAGAGGTTTTTATTGCAGAAGCAACAGGATTGCTTAGACATGGAGAAATATGGTTTAAGAACAGATAATTTCATAATGAATCATGGAAGCAAATCCTCAAATCACCAGGTATGGATGTCACTATGTTTAAAAAGGGAATTCCAAGCTCTGCATTAAAGAATAAATGGATAAACATATTGCTTATCCTACAAAAATTTATCACTTGTGAAGGTAGATATGGTACTTTCTATGTTTACCATATTAGGTTGATAATGCATTTCTTAGAAGAAGAGCTTAATTTGCCCTATTTCTTGCTTCAAAGTTTAAAAAAGATGGCTTCAAGTGTTCAAAGGAGAGTCCAATTCCTAGAAACAACTCTATACCATCATGGCTTGGTTAAGATTCTAATTGAACACCATTTAGCCAAAACAAAAGATACTTGGGATAATTTCTTGGTGAGAAATCACTTTGAGGAACCAAAAGAGCCTTCACCTGAACATCAGCCTACAAAGAGAAGCAGAAAATAGAGAGTCTCTAAAATTGAAACTGACAAAACAATACAGGAAAGTAGTGAAGAAATAATCTTTGAGAAGTTGACTCAGATTAAGAGATAGCCTAAGGAAGAGAGGGTAATCAGAGAATCTGCCACAGAAAAAGGAGAGGGACCATCCTAGCCGAGAAGGAGCCATAGAATCAGAGGGAAACTAAGGAAAACACAAATCAAACAAACTGGGGTGATAAACATAGAAGATGAGGGAACATCTATTGAAGAAGATGTTGAAGAAGATTTTGATGAAGAAGCCCCTGAAATTGACCCTGCACAACAAGAAATTTATGACTATGTTGAAACATTGGAAAGGAAAGCTTCAGAGAGTAGAGATAGAACCCCTAGTCCTCCACTGTCCGAAATAGATGTGTTAAGAAGAGATAGGTATGAGTTGGAAGTACTTAATAGACATATCAGAACTGAGAATGATATTCTGAAGGAACAAATCAAACTAAAAACCAGTATGAACTCAACCCTGTCTCTACAAATGGACAAAGTGGAAAAGGCTAATGAAAAGTTGAAAAAGAGGAACAAGAAGCTAATCAGGGCAGTCACCAATCTAAGGTTCAAGTTAGTCATCAGGAAGCCCAGAAGACCTTTAACCTCCAGGCAAAGAAGAAGAAGAGGGTTGGATGTTCTTGCAGAAGTCTCTGAGTTTATGGAATAAGTTGCATGAGGACATGCAAGAAGTCAGCAGTGGGGGTATGTTGAGCCCCAAGATTGTTCTTTCTTTCATCATACTTCACTCCATTTTCTTTTTTCCATTGTTATCGTAGGCTCAAATGATCAATGAAATTAGTTAAAATTACTTTAAGAATGAGTATCATGGCTAACTTGCTAAGTTTTGTGATTTTGTCATTGTAATGCATTTTGAACTGAAACTAGCTACAGAATGCAGACATTCCGTAGCTAGTTGCCAATTCTGCAGTTGTCTTCACGTTCAAGCATGTTCCAGGTGTCCTCTCAGGAAAAGCCACACATGGGTGTATTCCACATCATGTCCTCAGCGTTTGTTGCTCACCATGAAGAATGAACTGAATTCTGGACATGGTTTTGTACGTGGGAACTCATATAAGGAGGCAGATTCCTAATAGGACAAGGACAGTCCAGATGTCCTTTGTCACTTTACGCTGCCATCTTTAGAGTTCTAGTACGATTTTGATATGAAAAGACAATGATCCCCGTATTGTTGCAAGTTCTGTTATGAAGATTTGTTATAAATGTACTCGGGAAACCGAGAGACAAGCTCTAGATTTTGATTAGATTTCATGGATTGACTGCTATATTTCTGAAGACCGAGAATACTCTTTTTTAAGTTATTTTCCTTTAATGAAGAAGACAGCATTTCTTTGAACGCGTTGAGTTGATCTTGAGTTAGATTTTGTGCTACTCTGGTGGTAGAGGGCCCCTGCCTCCTGAGCGGCTTTACTTTCGCAATTTAGATAAGTATCTTAGTTCGTTTTCAAGTTTTTGAAGTTTTCTTTCATATTTAATTTCATTAGTCACTATAGCCATACTTGTTCTAAGAAACTCTTCCAAAATATCATTATAATGAATGAGAAATGGTTGTAGTGTTATAGATTTTATTTGCAATTCCTTTTGTTCATTATCACAGTTGAACTTACTCTAGTAAACTCTTCCAAGAAATCATTATGATGACTAAGGCATGACTGTGATACTGTAGGTTTCAATTTCTTGTTTACACTAAGTAGCATAGCTGACCTTACTCTTAAAAAGCTCTTCCAAAACATCATAACAATGAGTAGGAAATAGCTGTGATGTCTTAGTTTTTAATTGTAATTGCTTTCAGTTTTCATGTTTTGCTTTCAAATGCATTGAATTGTACAGCCATGATTGTTCTAACAAGCTCTTCCAAAATACCATTCATGATGAACGAAATAGGCTGTAGAATCCCATAGATTAATTGCATGATAACTTAGTTAAGGCACTTTGGAGGCAAATTGCATTTAATTCATGCTCTGTTATTTCGTTTCAAGTTTGATAATGGCTTTTTAATTGAGCACTAATCACTGTAGACTAGTAGCACCCTAGTTTAGTTCCAGCTTAGCTCACTGTGTTTACATTCCACGTTTAGTTGCCATCCATTGCATATTAAATTGCATTAGTTGTTAAACTTAAATACCACGGCCTTCATTATTTACAAAAATTATTTTGTTCTAAACATATATTGACTCATAATCATCTGAACAGAAGATAGTATTAGTCCAAGGCCTGGAGTACTTTTGCAACCTTTTTACCATTCCACAAACAAGCCTTTCCTCAAAGACTATTCTAAAAGGAAATCTATAACTTTTGAGTGAGGTTTAGTGATGTTAAACTAAGTTGCAGAATAGAATTAGGAGCTAGTTTTAGAGTAGAGATCTTATGATGTTACCAATGTTCTTTTCCAAATATGTTTCAACAAATCTTTAATCATGGATGAGATGTTGTATCATTATAAGTTGATTGTTTAATTGTTTAGTTAGGAGAATTTTTACACTTAGCTGCCCATTTCTCAAGCTCTTACAAAATATCCTTAATGAAAGAATTGGACAAGTTAAGCTCATGTTGTGATTTATTTTCTTGAAGTCATTATCAAGCTTTGTATTCTTCTAAGTCATAGTTTAGGTTTGGTTCTGTCTCAGTATTTGCATTTGTCATTTGTCATCAACAAATTAGGCTTCACTCTGTTTTTAACCAATAGCTTCTTTCCACCAGCATTTAGTTCCCTCCCTTGTGAACATAAAACCATAAAAAGACCAAAAACATCATAAAACACTAGACACAACGCAGTAAGAAACAAACACCTAGGCACATACAGTGCACCACACTTCAGCAGTTTACCAACCCTAGTTGACAATTAAATGAACTCAATTTAGGAGACTAGGTTGAGCACAAACAACATCATATCCATATTTTGTTGTGGAGATATAAGAGATTAATCTCAGGTCAGGAAGAGTACTCCCAGACAACCACCCTCCATATTAACCTATAGAGGTTGAGGAGTAGAAGGAATAAAGTAACACTCATATCCAAAAACCTCCTTTTCTTGAGCGCTTGATCCATTCTAGTCAACACACCCTAGAGGAGATTGAACTTCTTAGAGAACTGAAAATTGTGTGTGTAAAGATATCACTTCTCCAAGCCATTAAGGAAGTCCCTATTTACAATAGGCTCATAGGGGAAAAGTTCTTCAAGAAACCTCAGAGAAAGAAGAAAGATACCCCCAGCATCAATGTAGTAGGACAGTTGTCTGACTTAATGTTAGGAAGGGTGATCTTTCCAAAGAACCTGGACCCTGGCAGTCCAGTTGTAGATGTGCACATAGATGGTGTCATAGTCCCCAATACTCTAATTGATCTCGGGGCTGCCATCAATGTCATGACCAAGGAAACTAGGTTTAAACTCAACCTCCAAGGGACTTTGAGGAAAACCACAACAGTTCTGCAACTTGCAGATCAGTCCACAGTAACTTTGGAAGGAATTGTTGAGGATGTTATGGTTTCAATTGAATCTTGGGAGTATCCTATATATTTCCTGGTTCTGCAACCAAAAACCAAGTTCAATGGATATCCTCTCATCTTAGAGAGACCTTGGTTAGCCACTGTCGATGCTTATATTAGTTATTGGGCTAGAAACACGACTATTAAGAATGGGCCTGTGTTTAAATAGTTGGTATTATATCCTCCAGCCCAACCTTCCATTGATCATGATCTACCTATATGGTTGGAGGATGAAGAAGATGAGGTATATAACACTACCCCATTTGTACCATAGATGTCATTGTTAGAGGGGGCAGCTTGATGAAGATGAACTCATCGACCATGTCATTCAAAACCAGTCCCCCACTAACAGTCCGCTTGAAAACCCAGTCAAAGAATCTGAAAGCCAACCTTGGATGGAATTGCACTCAGTCGATTCAACCTCTAAAACCACCAAGGCTATAGAGTTTGGCCCATTTAGGTCTCTAAAAATCAACCCAAGCCTCTCTGATGAAGAAGAAAAGTAGTTATGCCAGCTTATAAAACAAAACTTAGATGCATTTGCTTGGGATTTCAAGGACATGAAAGGGGTGCATCCTTCAGTATGCAAACATCATATTTACATTAAGGAAGGATGCGAGCCTGTTCGACAACCCCAAAGAAGGATGAACCCAGCTCTAAAGGACATAGTCAAGGAAGAACTGCAAAAACTGTTGGATGCAGGTTTATTTATCCTATATCAGACAGTGAGTGGGCTTCTCCTCTTGTCCTTGTCCTGAAGAAGAATGGAAAATGGCGAATTTGTGTCGATTACTAGGAACTGAAAAAAGCCACCAAGAAGGACCATTTCCCTTTTCCCTTTATAGACCAAGTCCTGGATGGCTTTACAGGAAAGAAGTTATTTTCCTTCTTAGATGGGTTTAGTGGGTATAAACAGATCCAAATCAGCCCTGAAGACTAGGACAAGACTGCTTTCACCTGCCCTTGGGGTGCCTTCGCTTAGAGAGTCCTACCCTTTGGGTTGTGGAATGCCCCAGCAACCTTCCAAAGAGATATATTGAGCATTTTCTCTGAGCTAATCCATGACTCAGTTGAAATCTACATGGATGATTTCACACCCTATGGAGATGACTTCCAGGAAGCTCTCTCCAATTTGGGAAAAGTGCTGAGAAGGTGCATTGAGATGCGTCTCTCCCTGAGCCCAGAAAATTTTGAATTCCTAAAAAGAGTAGAAGTTGTATTGGGACACTCAATCTCCCAAGCAGGAATACAAGTGGACCTGAGCAAAATCACTATTATCAAAAGGGTACATGCTCCTCAAAAGTAAAGAGATGTCAGGAGCTTCTTAGGTTTAGTTGTCTATAATAGAAGATTCATCAAAGATTTCAGTAATATGGCTTTGCCCCTATTTGGTTTATTGGCCAAATATTAGGACTTTACTTGGTCGAGTCTTTGTCAAGAAGCTTTTGAGCTCATTAAGGGGAAGTTGACTACTGCCCCCATTCTCCAAGGTCCAAATTGGACTCTACCTTTCCACATCCACATAGATGCATTCGACAAAGTTGTGGGGGCAGCATTAGGGCAGTTAGAAGACAAATTACCTATGCAATCTATTTCATCAATAAGAACTTGTCTAAGGTCGAACTAAATTATATTGTTATAGAGAACGATATGTTAGCCATTGTCCATGCTTTAAACAAATTTAGACATTATGTCACTAGGTATCATACCTTTGTACAAACTGACCATGCATCCATCAAATATTTAATGAACAAACCAGATTTTAATGCTAGGATAATTATATGGTTGACCTAACCATTGTCGATAAACCTAGAGAGGAGAATGTTGGTGCAGATTTTTTATCCAGGTTAGCTCTATCTGCAGATGAAGAAGGAATGGTGGATGACCAACTTCCATATGAACAACTCTTCACTATATCATCACTCTCACCATGGTTTTCTGACATAGCTGACTACTTAGTTGCTGGAAAGTACCCTCCTAATCTTTCATTCAAGGAGAAAAGAAAGATCATCAGAAAAATCACCCTTTCACATGGATTGGGGGGAATCTCTTCAAGTTAGGCCCTGACCAAATTCTCAGAAGATGTGTGAGGGAGGAAGAATTTTTGATATCCTCTTTGCATGTCACGATAGTCATTGTGGAGGCCACTTTGCTGCAAAAAGGTCTGCCTTCAAAGTTTTTTAGGCATGATACTATTGGTTTACCCTTCACCAGAATTCTAGAAGATACACTTTTAGGTGCGGCTAGTGCCAAAGGATGGGGAAACCTACACAAATGGATGAGATGCCTTTGCACCCTCGGTGGATCTTAATCCACTTGAAAAATGGGGCATGGAATTCAATGGACCTAATGATCCACCATCTAGACAGAAAAAGTATATCATAGTCTGCACTAACTACCTGGCAAAGTGGGCTGAAACAAAAGATGTGAAGGTCGCAACCGAGGAGAAAGTAGCAGAATTTCTGAGGGAGAATGTGTTTTAAAAATTTGGATATCCCAGAGAAGTAGTCACTGATCAGCAGGCACAATTCACATCTCATCTCATTGAGAATGTTCTAAGGAGCCACAAGATAAAGCATAAGACTTCTACTGCCTACGACCCTCAAGCGAATGGCCAAGTGGAAGTGACCAAAAGAGCCTTGGAGAGTATCCTCACCAACGTTGTGAGAAACAATAGGAAAGATTGGGCAGATAGATTGGTAGAAGTTACTTGGGCCTACAACATTACTTAGAAAACAACAACAGGCTTCACTCCTTATGACCTGGTCTATGGCAAGAAAGCTCTTCTTTCAGTTAAATTTGAATTCAACACCTTAAGGATGGCATCCAAGTTAGACCTACATATATAAAATGCCCAAAAAGAGAGGTTGTTGCAATTAAATGGATTGGATGAGTTTAGGATGCAGGAAATCCTTCACTCAGAGGTAATTCAACTACAAAGAAAGGTCTAGCATGACAAGTACATTAAGGAAAAGACCTTTCAAGAAGGATAGTGGGCATTGTTGTATGACTCAAGGTTTAAGGATTTCAAATGCAAATTGATGACAAGATGGTTGGGACCCTAGAACGTGGAAAAATGTTATGATAATGGCACATTTCATATTAGAACCATAGATGGGCAGGAATTCCATACTTTTCAATGGTTACAGGCTTAAGGTTTACAAGAAGCCCCTATCTAGGGCAGAATTTATAAATTCCATAAACAGGGAGGTGTATGTCATGGGAAACTCCATAGTTTCCAGCGCTTCCTGGAGAAAAAAAGATAAAAAATAAATATGCATGGGTGAAAACCTCTTTGAGGCACCCTAGGCCAACTCTAGGGTTGAAAACCTCCATGAGGCAGTCCTGGCGCAAGAAAAAATAAAGAAAAAGAAAAAACATAGAATAGAAGATCCTTGGGTAAAAACCTCTCCGAGGCGCCCAAGGTAGGCCTATGGGTTGAAAACATCTGTAGAGGCAGCCCACTTTCCTTCAAAAAAAGAAAGAAAAAAAAAAAAAAAAAGTAAAGGAAAAAGAAGAAAAAAACCTATGCACTTATGTGTTTTTTTGTTTTGCAGGTTATTGATTAAAGACTATTTTTGGGATCCAGAGGAGCAATTTCTCTTCTTTTTTTATTCTCCTCTGCTTGCACACTCCATAATCCACTCCATCATACATGCCTTCATCCATTTCACCCATCAGATAAGTAACAATTTCATTTTTTTTCCTAAACTGTAATTGCTACAAGCAAATAAGGCAGCTACAGGATTCCTGTAGCACTATAGGAAACCCCTCTAAATGCTACAGGAAACTCATTCATGAAGGAAAAATCCTTGTTAGGGATTTATGAACTTCAAGAAGGGCATGATAATTCATGTTTTGCCTATACATACCATTCCCAAACCCATATTTCACTCCATGCAGAAGGATTCCTTATCTAAACCCTATGTTGCAGCATTAGCAACTAAATCATTGGAAACTTGGCTTGGGACCCCTCTCACTTGCCTATCCTCCACTCCATTCATTCCATGACATCCTCCATAGCCTCCATGAACCATCTCCATCCATCTCTAAGCAAACTGAAGTAATAAGAGGCAAGAAACAGACTGCTACAGGTATTAGAAAGTTTCCTGTATAAAATCTGTGTGTGGCACAACAAAGCTAGATGAAGGAAAGCTAACAAGGATGACTCCAGAAGACCACCAAAATACTCTAGAAGAGCAAGCACACCCACCATGGCACCTGAATACCTCCATGCATCACCTACAAAAGAAAAAGAAAAAAAAAGAAGTAAATATTAAGCAACTCAGTTAGAAAAGACAAGCATCTCACTCAGACAAAGATACTCACTCAGAAAACAAATAAGAAATTAAGACACAATAAAGAAAAGACCAAGGATGCCACCACTAGCTCCAGCTCCTTAAGCACCTCACCAACACCAGGTAAGCTCAGGTGTGGCCCCTCACCTCTCGCTATGCATCCATAATGACCAAAATGGTTGACTGCCGAGTTTTAGAAATTTAAAAGGAAAAAAGGTGGTCAATTAACTTGGCCACCTTTGTAAATTAAAACCGGAGGAAAATTGAAAGTGCATTCCACATGGGAAATTCAAATCAAGTCAACAAAGAGTGGATGGGTACGAAGAGAGTGATCACAAGGCTCAACAATGATTAACTGAAGTGGGACCAACGGTCTCAAAGAGGAAAACTCGTGTTAAGTACAAGTCACCACAATGCTCAAAATTTATTTAAAAATCAAATAAAGGTAAGATTTGTCTCATTTTCACCATTGTGTTGAACATTTCGAAGAGAAGTAAGAGCAAGAGAGAAGTGGGATCCATCAGAAGAGAAACATCAAGGTTTGAGCTTGCATGCACCATCGTGCTACAAGAAATAGAGTTTTTCTACAGGCAACTTCGAAAGTAGATCAACAACGGTTTAGAAGGCAACACAAAGTCACCTATGGGTGAATTTGCTTCCCAAAGGCTCCATATCTCAAACCAAAACAACAAAGGAAAAGGGTAAGTGGTTTCCATTATCCAACACTGAAATTTATCCATACAATTCACACTCAGCAAAGTAAATTTGACAATTAAAGGATAAAAGATTTTTTTTTGCATTTTGTTTCAAGACCTCCATCTCCAAGAAATAACTCTCAAACCTCTCACCACCTTCATATAACGACCATTAAAATGGGAGGGGGATTCAACAGAAGATAGCCTACTGACATTAAGAGAATTAGGCAACACCCTTAATTCATGGAAATCTTCCAAAATCACCAATGGCTAGGGTTCTTTGAGCTATTGAAAGGGTCTAATGAAGAGATAGCTAAAGAATTTGCAATGGCTATGTACTCACATTCAGAAGAAAGAGCCACCACTATGGTTAGAGGCGTAGCCATCACACTATCTCCTGAAATCATAAGCAGAGTTACAACTTTTCCCTTAGTAGTCAAATGGGTTAAGGAAAGAATGCCTAGCACTGAAGCCAAGAAGAATTTCTTTCTACCAGGAGAGGATTACATTGAAGACAAAAATGGAGTGAGGAGAGAAATCCTTCCATACCCTTGGGATGAAGTAGCCTTCCATATCATGAAGTTTATTTCTTGTGAAGGAAGACTTAGCGTGGTCTACGGGTATCATTTTATATTTTTAAATGAACTTGGGTTTCAAGGAGAACGCCCACGTGAATAGATATTAATCATCCCTCACTTCCTCCTGAACTCCATAACTGACATGAGCGATAAGGTGAGGCAAAAAAAATATCAACACTTGGCCCATCACGACCTCATAAAACTAATTGTGAATGATGCTTTGAGAAGGTTTAACCTACCTGTATCCTAGTCTTATTTCATAGACATGGATAGGGAAGCCTTTATAGATACCCAAACAGGGTAAACCTCTACTTCTAACCTTAGAGAGAGGGAGATAGAAGAAGTAGAAGAAGAGGTAGAAGAGGAGGTAGAATAAGAGGAAGAGGAGGCAGAAAACAAGGAAGAAAAAGAAGAGATGGAAATTGAGGCAAAAATATTAGAGACAAGAGATATAGAGGAAGAAAAAGCTGATGGAAAGGAGGAAGAAAAGACTGAGGAAAAGGAAGATTTGGACCCTATCCTAGGCAGTGAAACTTCCTCTCAGGCCACCAACATGTCACCAGACATCACAAGTCAAGAAGTAGCTACTACCCTTACTACTTTGGGCACACCTGTAAAAAAAAAAAAAAAAGAGGCAGACACCTATGTACTTCAGAACTAGGAAGAGTCAGAGGGTGAGGCAGGGAAAACCACAGACTCTCACCAAGAGCCCTATTTCCATTGAAGAATCACCAAAGAAGGAGGAAGAAATCATAATAGAGGAAGGAAGGGTACAAGAGGTCACTTCACCTGTAAGGACCCCTGTAACATATATCAGAAGACATTTAGCCAGATTGGAATCCCATACACCTCATGCAACCACCACAGACCTTCCAAGGGCTGAAAAAGAGTGAAAAACAAGGAAAATAGGGTCTTCAACAATCAAAATAGATTTTGCGACAGGAAACTCCAGCAAGCACAGATTTGGAGAAAAAGGCCTTGGTTGAGAAGGAAAAGATAGCCACAGAGGGGCAAGAGGTCAAAGAAGTTGAGGACAAACCACTAGAGGAAAGATACGATGAAAAAGAAGGAGGAAAATATGATAAGGAAGAGGCCAACTCACCAAAACTAGTACTCAAAGATGTAGCAGTAGTGCCAAACCCTAGCCCTCAACCCAAACTCAGCTCCTACTACACATACATTGAGGGGGGTAGATTAATTCCCCAAAAGTTCACGATGCCTTTGTTTTCTCAATTGGAAGAGGAGAGGGCACACACTCATCATTGGATGAAGCTTTCCACATCTAAATGTGTGCATGACATAGGGGTCATGGAAGGAAAAGTAGCTAAGTCGGGGAAGGATTTATCTGATGTTAGGCTCAGAGAGTCAGTTTTGAAGGAGCAGCTTCAGAAGGCATAGGAAGAGAATATAGCACTACAAGAACAACTTCAGTAAAAGTATAAACAAGTGGCCACCATGGTAGATATGTGCATGTAGGCCATTGACATCATGAATGGTTCATGAAGAGACCAAATCACAAGAAATGAGAAGGATTATGAGAAGAGAAAACATAGAACCCTTACACATTAGGGCAAATCTATTCAACCCTAAGGGAGTCATCAATAGCCATATAAAGATTGAAAAGGATCCCACACTTGCAGAAAAATACCTCCACACACAAGCTCAAGAAATGGCTCACTTTGATGATGTTTCTAGGTTGTTGGGAGATGAGCGCATAATGGCTAGCCAAAGGAGATGGAAAAAAAATCCCTCGCAGCCTTAGAAACATGGAGTACCACACACCAGAAAGATTGAGGGGTGCCTTAGAGAGAGCACCATTATACAAGAGGGCCATGCAGGCCAAAAATATTTAGTGGCTTGGTTTGAAGCTCAGTCCACCCTTGTTTTCGGGGCTGAGTGATGGAAAGGACCAAGATGAGCATAACAGAGAATGAGAGGAAGCAAAAAAAGAATGATGGTTTTTACCCTCCTAAAGGGACTCCCACACTTCTTCCTTGGGAATTCATAGGATCCATCAAAGCCTTAAAAGAAATGCAGAAGGAGGACTAGTTGCTCAGAGGATGAGCAACCATTTAGTAGGGGGGTGATGATGAGCTCCATCATTAGGTACATTTGGAGGGGTTAATGGTCAGCCTTTTTCCTTATTAAGTCTCTTTTTCTTACATTTTAATTATATTATGGTCTTATGTGTAGATGGTGATTGAGGCTTATCATACTTTGAGTAGCTAACACGAGTTAAATGTAGGAAAATCATGAAGATATTGCATTTTTTTGTGAAGATTTTATTGTTAAGACTCGGAGTATACAACAAGGAGAGATTATAGGAGGATTTTCCACCCTCCTTAACTCCCAAAGGCAGCCAAGGGATCTTAGAGATTCCCTCCAACAGCTCGAAATCAAGGGCAACCAAGGGATCTTAGAGATTCCCTCCAACAGCTCGAAATCAAGGGCAGCCAAGCAAACTCAAGATCAAGTGCACCAAAGCTACACTTCAATTGCAGTCAAGTGGACTCATCACCTACTTTTCAGGGAGATGTTGGTAGCTACCCTTTAGGTTAAATAGGGCTGACCAAGAGCTTGTTAGGATTCGAACTTTAGAGAAATTCATTAGGTTCTTTGCTTTTGTAATAAGTTTTTGAGACTTTCATGTTGATGTAATGAGACTATATTTTGCAATAAAATGAGTATTTAGATTGTGCTTCACTGATCTAGTTTCAGAGAGCTAGGATTGTGGGTTAGGGCCCAATCCATGTGCCTTAGTTTCTCTTGTGCAATCATTATTTACTTTCATGTCATTTTAGCTAGTTGTTCTTATGAGTATTTAGCTTGCTTGCATTTTCATTCATTTTTTTTAGTTTGCTTCCATTTGTCTTTTGTTGTAGATTTAGCTTGCTTACATGTTGGTAGAATATTTTATAAATTCAGAAAGTTGTGAGTCAAGCCTTCCCCTCTCATCTCTTTCATTGGAGCTTGAGGAGGGTAGACCTTCCCCATAGGACAAAATTTCTTTTTAGTTTATGATTTCTTGGAATGGATAATTTAGGTTGATGTAGTTCCATGGATATGTTTAGAATGTTGTGTTAGATCTTTGTTTATAGGTTAAAGTAGATTTGATTTCCAAATTCAAGTCATCTTTTCCATTGACTTTACATGAATTTTTCCATATTTATTGCACGAACAGGTAGTTTTCTTGTAGGTTCAGGTAGCACAACCAAGGAGAACTTCACCAACACGTTCAACTTCATCCCTCACCCTTCATCAACCCTTTGTTCATCAAATCGCCATCAACCTTGTTTTCAAAATTTTCATCCCTACAGTGTGAGAAAACACCTAGGGGTGAAATACATGCCTCCCAAGAGGTTCTGAGCTTGGCCAAGGGGTGGGCCACCTTTCACTCATCTAAAACCACCTTCACTCCACCTTCCCTACCCTTTTCACACCCATTTTTGGCCTCGGATTGCCCTCGAACGGTTTCTTGTGGCAATTCAGGACTTTCCTGTAGCACTACAGGAAACCTATAGTAGCACTTGAAGTAGCACCAGTGGACCCCTCCTTAAGCCCAAAAACACCATCCATGTCCTCTAGACCTTCCAAAACCACCCGCACACCTTCAGCCTTATACCCATGTGTTCAAACCTTCCATAAGCCACCTTAGCGCTTTCTTCTCCTAGCTGCAAAACAACACATTTATAAGCATAATCAGGTCATGATTATTTGCATGATTAAAATCATGATAGATAGGGCATAGAGTGAGTAGATTTTGTTTATCCATTTGGCCCAGCAAAGTGTTATTAGGTTAGTTTCCTTTATGAAATTTCAATTCAACAATTTACTTTAAGCTAGATGCCTAGTTTGCTTTCATTTCTTATCATAGCTTAATGTGTAGATTTCTTTCATTGCAGAGTAGTTAGATGTACTTGCTTGCTGTAGTGTAGTTTTGTACTTGCTGATAGCTCCATGTCTTTGCATCATTTTTATCCCTAGGCCTAAATTCAAAAGTGTAACAGACTTCATCCATAAACCCTAGAAGTAGCACCCTTTCATAAAGCTCAAAAGAGGATGACATGAGTATAATGCATCTGCTATGTATATAGCACTATCACCTCCAAGTTTGTATGAACCCCGGGTTGATAAATTAAAGTAGGGCAGCCTCTAGGAGTTGCAGCATCCTTGGTGCAATACCATGGCTCACCTGGAAGCTCACACACTCTACAATCATCATCTATTGGAAGTTAGAAGTATCTTTTCCATGATCGTCAAATCGAAACCATCTCTGTAACATTGAAGAGAGAATTCCATCCCTAAAATATTTGAAGAAGAGCATCCCCCTTGAATAAGAAATATTGTCATCTTTGGAGAATAAAGACATTATCAAGGAAGTAATCATCATCAACAAGGCATCTTCAATAGTCAACATCATCAACAAGACATCAAGTTGAACACATCATCTTCAAAAGAGAATATTCACTTGATAAGTAAGTATTTTATATTTATGTTTAAATTTACCATCAAAATGACTTCATTCTGCATGGAAAGCAACAAATTGGTTGCGTCATCAAATTCCTTGCATGGGAGAAGAGGATAGATTTTATCCTAATAGAGAATGAAGTTATTGAACATATTAAGGGTTCAATCTCGAAACCATCACAAGATAAATATGAAGCACTATCGAAGTACATGAAAGGAGAAGTAAGGGCTCAAAGAATCCTCATGGAATCAATCAAGGATTCTCTCATTCCTTATGTAGAAAAGTTAGAAAATTAAAAATAAATCTATCATAAGTTGGTAGAAATATTTTCTGTAAGCACTGTAGGAGAATTTATATCACTAAGAACCAAACTATACAATATGAAGGTATCAAAGGAATAAGGAGTAGCCCCTTACCTTATGAGGCTATCTCAAATAAGAGATCAACTACAAGAACTTGGAGAAATAATGTCTGATAAATAAAGGACCACCGTTATGCTCAATGCACTACTTGATGAATGGGGCAACTTTCTATCAAGCATTTATGGAAAGAAGGAAGCCACTCCATTCAATGAACTTTGGTCATTATTCAAAATTAAAGAAACTAGGTTAAAGGCCAAGAATGATGTTGGATCAAATGAGAAAGTTCAAGCATATGCTGCCATGGCTAGGAGGAAAGGGAATTTTGGAAAGTTTGATCCTCGGAAAAGGAAGAAGATAAACATATCAAAGATCAAATGCTATGAATGTAATGAATATGGGCATTTCAAAGGAAATTGTCCTAAACTCAAGAAGGACAACAAGAAAATAAAAGATAGGAATGAAGCCCATATCACCGAAGAAGTAGAAGAACTTGAAAAGAAGAAGTTAAAGAGTGAGGAAGTGAAAGACCTTTATTATAAATAAAATAACCTCCTTTACTTTGTTTGTAGTCATGATGGAAAGAATCACAATGATAATAGGATGAATTATAACTGAGATAGAGATGACATCATCATAGAGGCATGGAAGGCCATTCAAAGTAAAAGTCTATATGGTTGAAGCAGTCATCATAATAGAGAAGTTCAATTTGAAGTTGGTGATTTAGTTTTGGCTCACTTGAGGAAAGACGGATTTCCAAAAAGAGAGTATAACAAACTGAAGTTTAAAAAGATAGGACCATGCAGAATCCTGAGAAAATTTTCTACTAATGCCTATGAAATTGAATTGCCATCTGATATTGGAATATCTCCAATATTTAATGTTGCAGATTTGTACAAGTATGAAGATCGTGGCACAGATGAAAGATGAGAAGACAAAGAGCAGATTGATTGGGTAAAACAGTTACCTATAGCACAGCCATTACAGCCAGAGATGATCTTAGACAAAAAGGTGTTTAAGAGAATCAGAGGACAAGAGTATTTCCAGTACTTGATTAAATGGAAGAATCAACGAATTGAAGATGCTACATGGATGACAGAAGCTATGTTGCAGAAACTTGGTAGTTCTGTGAAAGAGCTCATGGACAGAAGCCCATGAAGAATTTTGTCCTTGGGAGTCTGATGCAGGGGCATTAGATTCTAGCCAGCAATGTGAAAGCTTGTTCACATGTTGTGGCTAGTTGAGTTAAAATTCATTCACTGATGGGTGAAAGTCAAATTTTAATGAGAGGATTGAATTCCTCAAACAATTTAATATTATTATTTTCTGTAATAAATTAGGAGAATATTTAGAGATAAGTAGTTTTAATAAATGCTAAATTGTTGAGCATATCTAGCAGTAGTTGATAGATTCTAGGAGGATATTGGGCAAGTAAGATTTTCTCTCAAATTAGGAAATTCAATCCTAATTGAGAAGATTTCTGTTGTGTAATAAAATTATAAATTGTAATCTTTGTAATGGAGAAATGGGGAGTGGCCGAGAGGAATTTTTGTGAGGATTTGTTTCAATAAAGATTGCAATATTTCTAATTAGTATATACTAGCAATCCCCGGAGACTTTTACCTTAAAGGTCTTATTTGATATCTCTGTGTGTACACTGAGTGTGAATCGAAATTATGTTCACTGTATGAAGGGGGTTTTTGATTCTTCTTTTGAATTTGCCGAGTTATACATATTCTGCATTAATTTGATTGCCAAATTAATGTATATCAGTATTTATAAAAGAAGACTCTATTTTTTTTTTAAATGATGAAGATCACTTTTATTATTGGAAACTTGCTGGTAATTGGCACGCTGAAAGTGGAATCGATTTATACAAATTGACAACGATTCTTACATTCATGCCACAATATAAGAAATCTACAAGGTTCAGCCTTTTGTTGAAGAACGTAAGCAGTGTTAACCACTGTTATTGAACGTGGTTAAACCTGCATCGAATTTTGGTTCTTTAAATTGTTATCAAGGTCGGTCGATTCAAGTTTTAATGCAGAGAAGACGTGCTAGAGAGGATCGAAGAGATTCTGAATAGAATCCGATTAAAAGTCTGTGAAAACCGGCATTCAAGCAATCATAAATTAAAAACGATTTTGAATGGTAAACCACCAGTATCGCGCGCCTCTGGAGCTGAGGAACGGTTTTGTGAAAACTCACGCGATCCAATTAAAATTCAACACGTCATCAGCCCAAAATTGCCTATTTCGCGTAGTGTTGGAATGTTAAATCTTGGTGATAAATTCAACGCGATATGTATGAGATCCGTTCGATCTAGAAGGTAGAAAGTCCAAAGGTAATCGCCAGTCAAGTTGCATGAATGTTAATTGAGGTACGGCAA
Organism: Pinus albicaulis; assembly: GCA_034641835.2. Lineage (NCBI taxonomy): Eukaryota > Viridiplantae > Streptophyta > Pinopsida > Pinales > Pinaceae > Pinus > Pinus albicaulis. The sequence goes on along the minus strand of CM076580.1, from coordinate 1,503,799,001 downwards.
CGTTGGTTTCAATAGTAATCGTCCAATTTGAAAGATGTTTATTAAATATTGAATGTGTGGGTCCATATAAAATCAACGTGAAGCAAGGTTTGTTCTTAGAGCAAAGAAGTTAAATTCAAAGGTTCGATTTTGTTAAAAAGTGTTTAATAAATATTTCAAAGGAATTGAAATATTATTATATGGTGAAAAGTTAACCTTTGATTTATTTGCCAAGCGTTGAGCTTTTAAAGGAATTTGAGGTTGGTTTTAATCGGAGGAGCTCATTTATATAATGAATTTTTTAAGTTGTTATTTTAATTTCATTAATCAAAATTTTTAAAAAAATTGATGAATGAAAATGAGTATGAAGAATTGAATCTGACTCCTACGGAGTTAGAAACCATTGTGAGTAAATTTGAAAGGCTCTCCTTAACGCCAGCACCATCACCGCCATCACAATGTGTGGGACCACATGTTCCTTTACCCCATCCATGATGAAGCACTTAGGATGCGCCTTCGCTTCATTATGCTTCGTAAGAAGAGAAACATCGGTTGGTGTAGTCAAGACGTTCTTTGCATGCTCCCGTAATGTGTATGCCTCCGGGACCGTCAAGATTCTGGCCTTCCAGATAGAAAATTTGGACAAGTTGTCCAATCTATCCTGATCACGTAGTCGGTATGACACCATCTAGCTCTAAAAAATATGTCAAAATAGATACTCTTCTCCTTGATGTTGTTGCTACTCTCAACATAAGCCCAGATCTAGGGTCCTTGGCGGAATGGAACCCTCTATAGTAATTGTTGCCTCTGGCAACTGATTTCCCTCCTTGGAAATCTTCCAAATTATCCGAATCAACCCTTTTCGATCACTCTCCTAATCAATCCTCATAATTAATTGGCAAAAATATGTTGAGCGAATGTTCTCCTCCCTCTCTTTCTCAACTTAGCTAGGCATGATTCTGCATCGGCAAAACCTCCACCACACCATAAATCTATGAATATTTGAAGCTCTGCTTCCAAACTCTGGAAAATTGTCACAACAACCTCAAAACTAGACTGCGTCCCTCTGGCTAGCCTCTGCATGAGCAGAGTGGCTCAGCGTAGTGCAGGATGCTCCTGTGTCACTCAGGGACTTCGTCGGCCCCTACGTGGGCTCTGCTGGGATTGCGTCCTCCTAGTGCTGTGCTGCCCTCTATAGAACTCTGTTGCTTCAACTGCCTCTCTGCAACAAAAAATTCTTCAGCCGTTTTTCTAGTGATTCAACTTGATCTACAATGCTCTGATACCATGTGAAAATTTCTAGACATAGAAATCCTATTGTAGTGTCTCGATTTACTTTTCTTACTTGAATTAAATTACAAGTTAATTTTAAAAATTATTGAGTAAAATTAGCAAAGTAAACACAACAACAACCTACACATTTGCAGATCATTTAGTGAACATAACACACACATGACAAAGTGACACACATATTTTTTGGACAAATTTCTTGGAAAAACCCAATGCGGGAAAACCGGTGCAACTAGCTCTAAAGGGTTTTATTATTATGCAGAATCTGAATACAACAAAATATGGTCACTAGACATGGTTGGCCCTACAGAGAAAATATATAGTAGTAATATCTCTTTCACTCAAAGATAGAAAATATGGCTGATTCACACCCTCAAACGGGATTTACAGAACTTGAGCCCTTTCTGGCCGACCGCAAACCCCAACATTGTTCCTCTGCGTCAGCCTTTCTTGCCTGTGTCAACCTTTGCGCTACCCTAGAAGGGCCTGAATCACCCTCTCTGGGATTACACTACCTTGACTAGGCCTGCGTCACCCCTGAAGGGTTCTTGCTGCCTCTGTGTTGCCTTCTGCGTGGCTCTGGCTGATCTGCGTAGCTCTGGTTGGCCTCTACGCTGCCTGCTATGATGCCTCTATGCCGTTGTTGTATTCTTGACTTGGATTGGATCATTCCTCACCAATATCTACCCCTCACCGCACCGCAAACTCACTTCGAAATTCTTAGCAAACGATGCCCTAGAATTTCGACTTAGCTTCAGTGCTCTGCTAAAGTGTGTGTTCTCCAACTGACCCCAATCCCTTCTCCTATACTTTTCTCATTGGAAAACCAACGGCCGTGATTTAATCTCTAATCAACGACTAAGATTAGAAGTTTCTTGATCCACATCACTTAGAACATTCTCATCACATGTTTAATTTAATTCGCTTTAATCTTTTAATTTTCCTAAGTTAGACTTTGGGTCCTTAATTAAAAATATTAATTATTTAAATAACTATCAAACTAGATGGAATTTTTCCAAACGCTTTCTCGGTCTTGGAGATCTCCTGTACTTCAGCGCCTCCACAAAATTTTGGAGCTAGAGAACATTTGATGCTACCCCAAAATCTCAACATGAGTTTGGGTGAGTAGACACTATTCACCCCAACCAATATCAAACGTTGATTTTCATCCTCCTCCCTTCAATCAGAGTTTAACACGTGGACGTGTTAAATTAAAAATCTGATTTTCATCCTCCTCCCTTCGATTAGTCTTAATCCGTTTCGATTAGACTCGCTCCACTGCTGTATAGACAACCTTGCCCAACAGTTTATTTTCATTACCTCAAATGTATATCTGGATGGAATCCATCTTGTGGAAGAGCATAACATTCCCTCGCATGTTCAGTTAGATCGCATGCCTCTTGTGTGTAGTGCCTGCATTAAATCCAATGGAAGGAAGCGAGTCCCGACCTACTTGTCTGCATGGCTGTCTTGTCAAATCCGACAAAACATTCAATATTGCGGATGCTACCAACGCATGTCTCATAGATGGAAATGATCAAAATGAGCTTCGTACCAGAGGCCTGCAATAAGGTGAATCTGGCACAAAAAGCTTCAACAATGTCGTGCCACGAGAAAATTTGAATGTGAACTTTGGCATCGCAGTCACACAAAGACTCACTCACATACAATTCACATAACTCGCATTCCTTCATTGTTTTATCCATTTTCAGATTTGTGAGAGACCCCCAAATTACCTAAGACAAATAAACTCCATGTTTTTTCACTAACCAAATTCAAAACAAAATGGAGTCCATTTGAGATGTCTTTTGCTTACCCTGGGCCAATTCTAACTCATTGTGATCGCCATCATCCAAAGCCTCTAGATTTTTGATGTCATAAGTTTCTTCCTTTTTCCTGGCTAAAGAAGAACCTCCAGACATGTAGAGGCTTTTCTAGAGGCAAAGCCGATACTCTACATTTTGTAGTATGTACCCAGTCATCATGGAAGAAACTAGGAGTCTTGAAAGAGGCTCACAAAGCTTCAATTAAAACATGAAACTGATCTGAGGGCAACAATCCAAGCATCCCCGATATTTTCCTCTTCATTGCATCCAAAGTATCAGCGGATATATATTTTCGTATAAAGCTCACATCTAATGACTCTATCTCATGTATCAAGCTCAAAAGCACAAAATACTCTTTTCTAAAACTGCCCTTGGATAAGGAAAGTGGTTCTTATCACTACCATCCACTCCTCCCTAAACCCGCCGCCTCCTCCTCCGCCCACACCATGGGTCAAAACACTTCAGAACCACTATTTTCTCAGATTTTCCACGAAAAGAAGAACTAATCCACAATTTTCTATGGCTCGTACATCCTCCATTTTTCTGAAGTTAAATATTTCTAGTTAGGTTAAAAGAGGGATCCTAGGAAACACAATCGAAGGATACTCTAAACCTGTCACCATGATCCAAAAAACACCACCGAATTTTTCAATGATTTTACTGATGGGTTACACTTCATTTCATTAATGCAAGTGTGTAGGAATTGGCCACAAAAGATATCCATGGTTCCACTTTTGCGAAGCTTTCCATGTGGGATTCACCATGACCAGAAGTAGTGCTCCCTCATCCCCCCACCTTCTCGAGTGCATTAAGAAGAGAGTGATTTCAGAGGGTAAACTGGTTCATTCTCACATGAACGAAAGGGTAATCATTACAAACATGGCCTGTTATTATCCTTGCAGTGCATCCTTGTCCACGCCTTCAGACACGATTATGATATAGATAACAACTTATTTGAGGGCAAGACCCACTGGATCTCAACCACATCTCGAGAAGCATTTCTTTCTCCACTGTTGCCCTAATCATCAACCTCTTGTTGTTCGTCCTTGTCAAAAACTGGCTTTTATTATTTCAATTTTCGATCACATAAAAAATGTAATACTAAATGCTATCAATAAATAATGATCATTTAAAACATGGTGACACTAACCGTCTATTTACTATCCGAGCAATTCAAGATTGGTGGGGATAGCCACCATAGTTCCCCATTCCCTAGGTGGTATTTGTATGAGGTAAAACGTTTATAAATATTTTTGGTTTTTTCTTGAAAATACAATTAATTTGTCAATAGTTGTTTGTTGCTTTTATTTATTTTTAAATAAAGAAAATAGCTTAACTATCTAACAACAAAAGGTTTGTGTAAGAATGGAAGTTTACATCCTAATAAATTATTAATAATACACAAAATGATGATGTAATTTTAGGCATTAAAATTATATCAATACAAAATTAGGTTGATAATTTATGAAAGTTTATGTCTTTGTAAATTGTCAATGTTGGGCTTGAAGTATGCCCTAAATTTGTTTTTGTTGTTGTTGTTAAGAGTTGACCTTTATAGCATGTGCGAAAATAAGTTAATGACCCAAGATCTAGAGGTTTCTAGCAGGAGAGGGCCATTCCAGGTGGCATGGTTTTCCTTGAAAAATTATGATGAGTCAACCAACATGTGTGGATAAAATTCGAGATGACTATCCTCACTGTTGGTTTGACAACTATGTTATGATAGGTTTTCTATATATATATATAGATATATATATATATATATATATATATATATATATATATATATATATATATATATATATCTTTTATATACATAAAACGATGATGTAAATTTAGGGATTGAAAGTGTATTAATAAAAAATAGGTTATTAATCATCGAAGAAAATGGGCTAGTTTAATTATTAGACATTTTTGGGTTTTGGGTTGAAATTGCATGATACTTTTGTATAAAATTGTGATATTTTGTTATTTAATTTTTATTTTTTTTAATACAAAAGTGGATGCAAAATAAAAGCAATAAATATATAACTTATTTTTTAATAAACTTGTTTTTCTCTTTACTTCTTTTTCAAAATAAAATGATTTAGACCTTTTACAGTTTAAAACATGATCTAAACATCAACCAGATATGTCCTCATTCCTTTTGTTTCTAATGTTTGATACTTGAAGGAGTCTCTTGATAGCATTGGCCACACATAATTTTGGTATGTTGAAGGAGCTAAAACCATAATAGATTACATTGGTACGATGAAGGAGCTAAAACCATAATAGATGGAATTTGTCATTGGAGCAACCTGCGAGGAAAGAAATTATGGTTCCCAATTCCAAAAGTACCTCAGAATGTCATTTCAGATCAAATAAGAAAAACAAATATTTTACTCAAGATTGTATAACTCAGATATTTAAACTGTAAAACCCATAAATGAACGTCTTTTCTTTTCTTTTCTTCTGAAGTAGAAGTTTTTCTTCTGTACTGGGAAACTCCTCCTAAGGTAAATTAACATACATTTGCTTTCTAAATATTACTATAGGTATGGTTTCTACTATTATTTCCAAATACAAAAAATTTTAATTTTCTTTTCCCACAATATTTTTGTGCATTTTATTTTGAATATTATGTTTCCATGAACAAGGAACACCACACATACTTATAATATTGCAAAGCTTTTCATTATATTGAAGTATGGAAATACATGTATTGAGAATTGCTTATTGTATCTCAAAATTCTTGCAAACAACATAAATGACATAAGGAGCTATGCCACAAAAGTGTTTCTTCAAACTAAGAGTACACAATAGAATAGTGGGAACCATGATGCTTGGAGATCAATTTAATCAAGTAAATACCTCATTTCCTACTTGTTAAAGATGATGAACCATTTGTGGATTTTAGGAAAGCCATATCAACCAATATTTCAATCCTTTTGTAAAGGACTGTTGTATATATATGGCATGTTCATCTATAGATATGCTAACATAAGCTTTCTTAAAAGGCACACTTGACTCAGTTTCCAATCACGTAACTTTTCACAAGTACTTTCACAATATTCATTGATATAACAATTCTATCTGTAATTTGATTTGTGCTCATCTTCACAAAACTTACTAATAAAAGTCATTTCTCCCAAATGTGAGCGATATCTTTACCTAATAAATACCTCATAAGTTGTGTGTTCAAAATTTATTTCATGTCATTTAAGAAAAACCCAATGAAATTCAGTTCCTCTACTATGTACCTTGTTACTACAAGATTTGTCATTGTTCTTGAACATTTATGCTAGTGTAGCTTTCTTCTTATATTTCACCTAATTATTGTCTTCCACATTCCCCACTCCTCCTATCGACATTCCTTTGCACCTCTTAGTGCAATTGCTAGTAATAAAAATGATGACTTCTTATACCATACATCTTTCTATTTGATAGTTTTTTTCCATATAATACTTTTCCTATTTCTATTTCATATGTATGAAATATAAGAGTAAAAAAAAAAATCTTCATATCAAATAGGTCACATGTTGTACCCTCTTCGCATTGGTGCCTAAGGACCATAATTGATCAATGAGTGAATTCGATGTTGATGTAGCCAAGAAACTATCTTAGGGGATGTTACTACCATAATTAACCATATTCATGTTTGCATGGGAGGACTATGTAGAGGATGGCACACATCCTTTATATGTTGAACCCCCACAATCCCTCACGCTTTGTCCAATTGTGTTGTCAGAAACTCGACCCCGGAAAATCACTAATCTCACCGTTGAAACTAATTTATGAAGGTAAAATTTTATGTGCTCACAATTTTTTTAGTATAAAAATGAAAATTAGTTAATCTTGAAGTCCCAACCACCAAATCCATGATAATAAAATTGATGAATAAATTCCCTATTGAATGACACTTAGAATTAGAGAGAGCCTAAAGATTTTAGATCCAATGGTGGAAAGCATGAGTTTTTCACCATTGGGAAAGGTTCAATTCCCATGAGGGCTTCCCTGGAGCCAAGAAGACACCTTGAGGTAGTAGTCAAATGTGTGGTTGCACCCAGAGAGACCATATTAAATGGTTTCGTGACCTGTGCACACATAAGTGGATCAAAGGCCACCTCCATGTCCTCCTTTTTATAACGAAATTTGTGCACACATAAGTGGATCAAAGCCCACCCCCATGTCCTCCTTTTTATAAAGAAGCCTGTGCATATATAAGTGGAACAAAACCCATCCCCATGTCCTCATTTAAAAGTAAGTTAAGGGATCTTGGCTTGAGTGTTTAGGTGAACATTTTGTTTCCCTAGTTGCATAGGTTCAAGTTTCTAAAGATATGTTGTAATTGACATGTTTTTGGCATTTATGAAATAATTATACCTTGTGAAATAGTCGATCTTTCAAAGTTATAGATTCTCCAAAAATTCTCGTTCCTTTAAAAAAAATGAGGAGAGTTTCAAGAGGGTAACTTGAGGAAATTTATGGTTAAATAGAGGAGGGTCTAACCAAAGGGAAAGAATGAGAGTAGACATTGAAGACAAATATGATACATCTCACCCTTGAACTCATTTATGGTATTTTTAGGCAGAACTACACCTTTCCTTCTATCACATTTAAACTTTTTACTACTATACATAGAGTTTTAAAAAAATTAATTTTCTTTTTTCAATTTGAGGTCGATATAGATTATATGCTACTTCATTTTTGATAAATTAACTTTAATTTTGTATTACTTCATATTTACTTTGAATAAGTTTTCATGAAACAAATTGTAACATCTTCATTACTATGTGACTCTCATAGATAATTATGTGAATGAATAAAACCTATATTATTTTCCATATTCTCTATACAATATTTTTAAATAAAATATTAGTCAAAATAATAAATAAGCTAATACCCATTTCTAATAATAAGAATCAAGAAGACTTCCTATATATATACATAATTTCCATATTCTTGATGCAACCTTTTAAAATAAAATATTAATCAAAATAATAAATAAGTTAACACTCTTTTCTAATTATTACGCCGAAAGGTGTTTCCTCTACTGAGTTGTGAAAATTTCTAAACACATAAATCCTACTGCAGTGTCTCGATTTAATTTTCCTACTTGAATTAAATTACAAGTTAATTTTTATAAATTATTCAGTAAAAACAACTGCAGCCTACACATTTGCAGATCATTTACTGAACATAACGCACACATGACAAAGTGACACAGATTTTTTGGACAAATGTCCCTGGAAAAACCCAATGCGGGAAAACCGGTGCAACTAGCTCTAGAGGGTTTTATTATTATGTAGAATCTGAATACGACACTAGACATGGTTGGCCCTATAGAGAAAATAAACAGCAGTAATACCTCTTTCACTCGGAGACAAAAATATGGTTGATTCACACACTCAAACGAGATTTACAGAACTTGAGCCCTTTCTGGCCCACCACAAACCCCAACGTTGTCCCTCAGCCCTCTTCGTCAGCCTTCTAGCCTGCGTCACCCTCTGTAGGGTTACTCTACCCCCGCACTGCCCTGAATGGGCCTGCATCACCCCTAAAGGGTTTATGTTGCCTCTGCACTGCCTTCTGAGTGGCTTTGGCTGAACTCCGTAGCTCTGGCTGACCTCTAAGGTACCTGGTAGGTTGCCTCTTTACCGCTGTTGTATTCTTGGCCTTGGATCAGATCATCCCTCACCAATCTCTGCCCCTCACCACATTGCAAACTCACTTCGAAATTCTTAGCAAACCATACCCTAGAATTTCGACTTAGCTTCAGTGCTCTGCCAATGTGTGTATTCTCCAACTGACCCCAAGCCCTTCTTTTATACTTTTCTCGTTGGAAAACCAATGACCGTGATCTAACCTATAATCAACGACTAAGATTAGAAGCTGCTTGATCCACGTCACTTAGAACATTCTCATCACATGTTTAATTTAATTCACTTTAATCTTTTAATTTTCCTATGTTAGACTTAGGGTCCTTAATTAAAAAGATTAATTATTTGAATAACTATCAAACCAGATGGAATTTCTCCAAATGATTTTTGGGTCTTGGAGATCTCATGTACTCCAGCTCCTCTAGAAAATTTCGGAGCTAGATCACATCCGATGCTACCCAAAAATCTCAACACTCCCTCTTAGCGAGGAATGTGCTCTAGCAATACTTCCACACTAAAGCATTGCCCTAATCTCTGGAATCGGTCTCTGTGCTGATGCTTGGCTTGCTGCCCTCCATCACTACGATGTTGTTGCTCTTTGTACTGCTGCCCATGACTCTGCCACATCTGTACTGCAACTCCCTCTCAAATTGTTGCATCATGCTGCCCATAGCACTCCCATTGCTAATTGTTGCACTGCGACTTAGTTGCTAAGAAGTAAGCAACTGAAGGACCCCTGCCCAATCACTGATAGACAAGCCAATTGAGCTGCATCTGATCACTAAAACTCCCTTGGCTGTTTCTCTGTGCTGTCCTCCTGAAGCCATTGTGCTGCTACAACTCTGCAATGGGTAAGCATTGCATCCTCTATGCTACTGAAGTCCCATCAACCCCTCTGCACTATTGCTTCTACGCTGCTACTGCCTCTGCACTGCGCTGCTCCCTCTACAACATCCGAGATCTGCCCTCTACTTCATTGTGATCCTATGCACCCACTGCCCTAGTCATCCCCATTATTGTCTTAAGGCTCCCGTAGCATTTATGTGATCCAAGAGTTGGGCACCTCAAGGATCCTACCTACCATTTGTAGTTTCTCTACAGATAAATATCGCCCCACCTCTTCTCCTGAGGCACATGAGTCTCTTCTCTTGAGGCACATGAGCACTCGTGGACACATCATCATCATATCCATTGTCTTCTTTAGCTGCCGCAACCTTGGAATCAACTTCCTTGTCCTTCTTCCTTAGAGGACAAGTGGTGGTGAAGTGTCCAAGTTCACCACTCCTAAAGCATCAGATCTTGGATATATCCCTCTTCTGCTTCTCTTGCTTCTTCTTGGATGCAAGGGCTGCATCTTCCTCTTCCTCCTTCTTCACTTTGCTAGATCCAGTGTTGGCTTGTCTCTTGGTCATCCGACAAATTTCCTCTTATCGGAGGATAGCCCACATGTCATACCAACTTGGAAGGCCTTGTTTACCCAAGGTGCTTTGGAAAAACGTTTCCCATTCATCTGTGACTGCATTTAGAGCAGTCCTCACCATGACATCATCCTCCACTCTAACCCCCATGGCAATCAGCTGATCCCAGATTGACTGCAACCTGAAGAGGAAGGGATAGATTTCCTCCCCCTTATTCATCACAAATAACCTCATTTGGTTCTCCAAAAGCATCTTCTTCTAGACAGATTTCCCTTGATACATCATGGCCAATGTTGTCCACATAGCATTAGCCATCTTCTTCTCGGCAATGTGATGCAAGGGCATTAGATTCTAGCCAACAATGTGAAAGCTTGTTCACATGTTGTGGCTAGCTGAGTTAAAATTCATTCACTGATGGGTGAAAGTCAAATTTTACTGAGAGGAATGAATTCCTCAAACAATTTAATATTATTATTTTATGTAATAAATTAGGAGAATATTTAGAGATAAGTAGTTTTAATAAATGCTAAATTGTTGAGAATATCTAGCAGTAGTTGATAGATTCTAGGAGGATATTGGGCAAGTAAGATTTTCTCTCAATTTAGGAAATTCGATCCTAATTGAGAAGATTTTTGTTGTGTAATAAAATTATAAATTGTAATCTCTGTAATGGAGACATGGGGAGTGGCCGAGAGGAATTTTTGTGAGGATTTGTTTCAATAAAGATTGCAATATTTCTAATTAGTATATACTGGCAATCCTCAGAGACTTTTACCTTAAAGGTCTTATTTGATATATCTATGTGTACACTGAGTGTGAATCGAAATTATGTTCACTGTATGAAGGGGGTTTTTTATTCTTATTTTGAATTTTCTGAGTTATACATATTCTGCGTTAATTTGATTGCCAAATTAATGTATATCAGTATTTATAAAATAAGACTCCGTTTTTTTTTAAAACGATGAAGATCCCTTTTATTATTGGAAACTTGCTGGTAATTGGCACGATGAAAGGGGAATCGATTTATACAAATTGACAACGATTCTTACATTCATGCCACAATATAAGAAATCTACAAGGTTCAGCCTTTTGCTGAAGAACGTAAGCAGTGTTAACCACTGTTATTGAACGTGGTTAAACCTGCATCGATTTTTGGTTGTTTAAATTATTATCAAGGTTGGTCGATTCAAGTTTTAATGCAGAGAAGACGTGCTATAGAGGATCGAAGAGATTCTGAATAGAATCAAATTAAAAGTCTGTGAAAACCGACGTTCAAGCAATTAGAAATTAAGAAGCGGTTTTGAATGGTAAACCACCAGTATCGCGCGCCTCTGGAGCTGAATAACGGTTTTGTGAAAACTCACGCGATCCAATTAAAAGTCAACACGTCATCAGCCCAAAACTGCCTATTTCGCGTAGTGTTGGAATGTTAAATCTTGGTGATAAATTCAACGCGATATGTATGAGATCCGTTCAATCTGGAAGGTAGAAAATCCAAAGGTAATCACCAGTCAAGTTGCATGAATGTTAATTGAGGTACGACAACGTTGGTTTCAATAGTAATCGTCCAATTTGAAAGATGTTTATTAAATATTGAATGTGTGGGTCCATATAAAATCAACGTGAAGCAAGGTTTGTTCTTAGATCAAAGAAGTTAAATTCAAAGGTTTGATTTTGTTAAAAAGTGTTTAATAAATATTTCAAAGGAATTGAAATATTATTATATGGTGAAAAGTTAACCTTTGATTTATTTGCCAAGCGTTGAGCTTTTAAAGGAATTTGAGGTTGGTTTTAATGGGAGGAGCTCATTTATATAATGACTTTTTTAAGTTATTATTTTAATTTCATTAATAAATTTTTTTTAAAAGTTTGATGAATGAAAATGAGTATGAAGAATTGAATCTGACTCCTCCGGAGTTAGAAACCATTATGTGTAAATTTGAAAGGCTCTCCTTAACGCCGACACCATCACCGCCATCATTAGTGGTATCAAAGCCGACTTCAAAGAAATTACCAGAGATTGGGCAGACTTCCCAGATTCTGAAGAAGAAATCAAGCATGGTTGTCCGAATTGGTAGAGGTGTTGCTGGTAGGAGAAGAGGTAGGCCAGTTGCTAATGCAGAGGTACTGGAGACTATGCAGCAAATCCAAGCCAGATTGGAAGCAATTGAAGTAGGGCAACCAAGGGATCCTGAAGATGTCAGTGAACCTAAAGCTGAAGAAGAAGGAGGAGATGTTGAACTTACTCCCGAGATGAGATTCTTTAAGACAGTTGTAGGATCTACATCCAAGCCTAGACTTGAAGTATCAACTTTTGCAGGAGGATTGAATCCAGAAGAGTTGATAGACTAGATCAATGAGATGAATAAATTCTTTGACTATGAAGATATGGCTGAAGACAAAATAGTTAAATTTGCAGTCACAAGGTTAAAGGGACATGCAGCACTTTGGTGGGATGGAGTGCAAGCAGAGAGAAGGAGAGCTGGTAAACAGCCAATCAAAAGTTGGAGCAGAATGGTGGCCAAACTGAAAGGTAAATTCTTGCCTAGTGATTATCAACTTACATTGTTTAGACAAATGCATAATTTTAGGCAAAGACTAATGACTATGAAAGAGTACACAAAAGAATTCTACAAAGTGAGCATAAGAGCTGGACAGATCCAGGACACAGCAGAGAAGATTGCCAGGTATGTGAATGGTCTCAGATTGGAGATCCAAGATGAAATCATTATTTTGTCTCCTAAGTCAGTTGAAGAGGCTTATCAAATGGCCTTGAAAGCTAAAGAGAAACTGCTGAGAAAGCAGTCTGCCAAAGGAAGAGGTACTTCCTGAGGAAAGGGAAGTCAAGGTGGTAGAGGGAGATCTACATCACCAAAGGATGGAGCTAGCAGCAGCTCACCTCAACATGCACACACAGATGGTGATGCAAGTGGCAGAAGAATTTCCCACAGAGGAAGAGGATGCAGAAGTAGAGGAAGAGAAGTAAGATGTTACTGATGTAACAAATTGGGACATAGAGCCTTTGAGTGCCCAGAGAAAGAGAATGTGGGTACTAGTCAGAGAAATGTAGTTGTTGCTCAGACTGAAGAAGCAGCAAAGTTTCCTGAAGCAGAGAGAGAGATTGTGCCAGAGAAGGGAGAATCTTTGGTTGTTAACAAAGTTTTGCTGAAGCAAGCAAAGGAAGTTGCTGAACCAGCACAGAGAAAAACTTTGTTCAGGAGTGTATGCAAAGTTCAAGGGAAATGCTGTCAATTAGTCATTGATAGTGGCAGCACAGACAATCTGGTTTCTATAGAGGTGATAGAAAAGTTGAAGTTGAAAACAAGGGAACATCCAACACCCTACAAGGTGTCATGGCTTCAGAAGGGTCATCAGCTGATTGTGAAAGAACAGTGTGAGACAGAGTTGCAGATGGGCAGCTACAAAGATAAGATAATGTGTGATTTGATGCCTATGGATGTATGTCATATACTGCTGGGTAGACTTTGGCAGTATGACAAAGGAGCAGTACATGATGGTAAGTGAAACACTTACAAATTCTTCAAGGATGGTGTGTATCAAACATTGTTGCCAATGGAAGAAGGAGAAGCATCAAGCAAAAATTCTGATCCAAAGCCTTTATTGTTGAGTGGGAAAGAATAGTTGCAGCAAATTGAAGAAGAAGAGGTAAATTTTTCTTTAGTTTGCAAACCTAAAGTAGTACTTACTTCTACAAAAATCTCTGATTTGCCAATTGAAATTCAAGAAATGTTGGACAATTATTGTGATATAATTGTGGATGAATTTCCTAATGAGTTACCACTTGTAAGAAAAATCAGCCATCAGATAGATTTGATTCCAGGATCAAATCTGCCAAACAAAGCAGCTTACAGAATGACTCCAGCAGAAAATGAAGAAATCAGAAAGCAAGTGCAGTAATTGGTTGACAAAGGTTTGGTTCGAGAAATTTTGAGTCCTTGTGCAGTACCTACCATGCTGAGCCTAAAGAAAGATGGAGGCTGGAGAATGTGGACTGATTCAAGAGCAATCAACAAGATAACAATCAGGTATAGATTTCCTTTACCCAGAATTGAAGATTTAATGGACTGTTTGAGTGGAGCAAAATATTTTTCAAAACTTGATTTGAAAGTGGGTATCATCAGATTAGGATAAAGGAAGGTGATGAATGGAAAATAGCCTTTAAGACAAATGCGGGATTGTATGAATGGATGGTAATGCCTTTTGGCTTATCAAATGCACCCAGTACTTTTATGAGGCTCATGAATGAAGTGTCAAGAGAATTTATTGGTAAATTTGTAATAGTATATCTGGATGACATACTAATTTACAACAAAACAAAAGAAGAACATTTAAGGCATCTTAACTATGTCTTGAAGAAATTACATCAAGAGAAGTTGCTGATAAATTTGAAGAAATGTTCATTCATGAAAGAAGAGCTGGTGTATCTGGGTTTTGTTGTTTCTGCTGAAGGATTAAAGATGGATCCAGAAAAGGTCAGAGCAATTGTAGAGTGGCCTTCACCAAAAAGTGTCTTTGAGGTAAGAAGTTTCAATGGACTTGCTAGTTTTTACAGGAAATTCATAAGGAATTTTAGCAAGATTAATGCACCTATCATTGAAACTATAAAGAAAGACAAACAACCATTCAAGTGGACTGCTAAAGCTGAAAAGAATTTTCAATTTTTAAAACAGAAAATAACAGAGAAACCTGTATTAGTGTTGCCTGATTTTACTAAAACATTTCAAGTAAAGTGTGATGCCAGTGGAGAAGCTATTGGAGCTGTCTTAAGTCAAGAAGATAGGCATGTAGCATATTTCAGTGAGAAGCTGAATGACACAAGGAGAAAATACTCTTCTTATGACAATGAGTTTTATGCAATAGTACAATCATTGAAGAAGTGGAGACATTATTTAATGTCTAACGAATTTGTACTATACTCAGATAATCATGCTTTACAATACATTATGCAGCAGCCTAAGTTAAATAAAAAACATGCTAAATGGGTTGAATATCTTCAAAGTTTCAACTTTGTTTTAAAACACATAAGTGGCCAGGCAAACAAGCTAGCTGATGCCTTGAGTAGGAAGAACATTCTTGTCCAAGAAAGTCAAATCGAAGTGGTAGGTTTTGATTTTCTTAAAGAATTGTATAAAACAGATTTGGATTTCAAGGAAACATTTGAAGCATGTTTGAATCCTGTTTTGATAGATAGAAGTCAGTGGTTGGATTATTTCTTGCAAGAGGGTTTATTGTTTAGGAGGAATCAATTGTGTATACCAAATTGTTCCATGAGAGAAAATCTCATCAGAGAGAAGCATAGTGGTGGACTTGCTGGACATTTTGGTACTGATAAAACTTATGAGCAGCTGAGCCATTTTTATTATTGGCCAAAAATGAGATCTGAAGTGGAAAAGTATGTGAAGAATTGTAAAATTTATCAGTGTGCTAAGGGAAGAAGCCAGAATGTAGGTTTGTACATTCCATTGCCTATTCTAGACAGACCTTGGGATATGGTAAGTATGGATTTTTTTTTAGGGCTGCCTAAGACACACAGAGGGAATGATACAATTTTTGTTGTTGTTGACAGATTTTCAAAGATGGCACATTTTATTCCATGTTATAAAACCAGTGATGCTACTCATGTTGCTAATTTGTTTTTCAAAAAAATTGTTAGACTACATGGGTTACCTAAGAGCATTGTTTCTGATAGAGATACCAGGTTTGTTTGTCATTTTTGGAGGACATTGTGGAAGAAGCTCGGTACTAATCTGAGTTTCAGCTCAACTTATCATCCTCAGACTGATGGGAAGACTGAGGTAGTAAACAGAAGTTTAGGTAATCTTTTGAGAAGTCTTGTAGGAGAACATCCTAAGCAGTGGGATCATATCTTACCACAGGAAGAATATGCATACAATGATTCACCAAACAGAAGTACATGACAAAATCCATTCCATATTGTTTATGGAATGCACCCAAGAGGAGTTTCTGAATTGAGGAATTTGGGAAAAGCAGAATTGAGAAGTACTGAAGGTGAAGAATTTGCTTCAGAGATTCAAGCAATTCATGAGCAAGTGAAGCAACAGTTACAAGACAGCAGTATCAAGTACAAAAGCAGAGCAGATTTGAGCAAAAGAGAAGTTCAATTTGAAGTTGGTGATTTAGTTTTGGCTCACTTGAGGAAAAACATATTTCCAAAAAGAGAGTATAACAAACTGAAGTTTAAAAAGAAAGGACCATGCAGAATCCTGAGAAAATTTTCTCCTAATGCCTATGAAATTGAATTGCCATCTGATATTGGAATATCTCCAATATTTAATGTTGCAGATTTGTACATGTATGAAGATGGTGGCACAGATGAAAGATGAGAAGACAAAGAGCAGATTGATTGGGTAAAACAGTTACCTACAGCACAACCATTACAGCCAGAGATGATCTTAGACAAAAAGGTGTTTAAGAGAACCAAAGGACAAGAGTATTTTTAGTACTTGATTAAATGGAAGAATCAACGAATTGAAGATGCTACGTGGATGACAGAAGCTATGTTGCAGAAAATTGGTAGTTCCGTGAAGGAGCTCATGGACAGGAGCCCATGAAGAATTTTGTCCTCGGGAGTCTGATGCAGGGGCATTAGATTCTAGCTAGCAATGTGAAAGCTTGTTCACATGTTGTGGCTAGCTGAGTTAAAATTCATTCACTGATGGGTGAAAGTCAAATTTTAATGAGAGGATTGAATTCCTCAAACAATTTAATATTATTATTTTCTGTAATAAATTAGGAGAATATTTAGAGATAAGTAGTTTTAATAAATGCTAAATTGTTGAGCATATCTAGCAGTAGTTGATAGATTCTAGGAGGATATTGGGCAAGTAAGATTTTCTCTCAATTTAGGAAATTCAATCCTAATTGAGAAGATTTCTGTTGTGTAATAAAATTATAAATTGTAATCTTTGTAATGGAGAAATGGGGAGTGGCCGAGAGGAATTTTTGTGAGGATTTGTTTCAATAAAGATTGCAATATTTCTAATTAGTATATACTGGCAATCCCCGGAGACTTTTACCTTAAAGGTCTTATTTGAGATCTCTGTGTGTACACTGAGTGTGAATCGAAATTATGTTCACTGTATGAAGGGGGTTTTTTATTCTTCTTTTGAATTTGCCGAGTTATACATATTCTGCATTAATTTGATTGCCAAATTAATGTATATCAGTATTTATAAAAGAAGACTCTATTTTTTTTAAAACGATGAAGATCCCTTTTATTATTGGAAACTTGCTGGTAATTGGCACGCTGAAAGGGGAATCGATTTATACAAATTGACAACGATTCTTACGTTCATGCCACAATATAAGAAATCTACAAGGTTCAGCCTTTTGTTGAAGAACGTAAGCAATGTTAACCACTGTTATTGAACGTGGTTAAACCTGCATCAATTTTTGGTTGTTTAAATTGTTATCAAGGTCGGTCGATTCAAGTTTTAATGCAGAGAAGACGTGCTAGAGAGGATCAAAGAGAATGTGAATAGAATCCGATTAAAAGTCTGTGAAAACCAACATTCAAGCAATCAGAAATTAAAAAGCGATTTTGAATGGTAAACCACCAGTACTGCGCGCCTCTGGAGCTGAGGAACGGTTTTGTGAAAACTCACGCGATCCAATTAAAAGTCAACATGTCATCAGCCCAAAACTGCCTATTTCGCGTAGTGTTGATATGTTAAATCTTGGTGATAAATTCAACGCGATATGTATGAGATCCGTTCGATCTGGAAGGTAGAAAATCCAAAGGTAATCGCCAGTCAAGTTGCATGAATGTTAATTGAGGTACGACAACGTTGGTTTCAATAGTAATCGTCCAATTTGAAAGATGTTTATTAAATATTGAATGTGTGGGTCCATATAAAATCAACGTGAAGCAAGGTTTGTTCTTAGAGCAAAGAAGTTAAATTCAAAGGTTCGATTTTGTTAAAAAGTGTTTAATAAATATTTCAAAGGAATTGAAATATTATTATATGGTGAAAAGTTAACCTTTGATTTATTTGCCAAGCGTTGAGCTTTTAAAGGAATTTGAGGCTGGTTTTAATGGGAGGAGCTCATTTATATAATGACTTTTTTAAGTTGTTATTTCAATTTCATTAATCAATTTTTTTTTTAAATTTGATGAATGAAAATGAGTATGAAGAATTGAATCCGACTCCTACGGAGTTAGAAACCATTGTGAGTAAATTTGAAAGGCTCTCCTTAATGCCGACACCATCACCGCCATCACAATGTGTGGGACCACATGTTCCTTTACCCCATCCATGATGAAGCACTGAGGATGCGCCTTCGCTTCATTATGCTTCATGAGAAGAGAAACATTGGTTGGTGTAGTCAAGACGTTCTTTGCATGCTCCTGTAATGTGTATGCCTTCGGGACCGTCAAAATTCTGGCCTTCCAGATAGAAAATTTGGACAAATTGTCCAATATATCCTGATCACGTAGTCGGTACGACGCCATCTAGCTCTAAAAAATATGTCGAAATAGATACTCTTCTCCCTGATGCTGTTGCTACTCTCAACATAAGCCCAGATCTAGGGTCCTTGGCGGAATGGAACCCTCTATAGTAATTGTTGCCTCTGGAAACTGATTTCCCTCCTTGGAAATCTGCCAAATTATCTGAATCAACCCTTTTCGATCACTCTCCTAATCGATCCTCATAATTATTTTGCAAAAATCTGCTGAGCGACTGTTCTCCTCCCTCTCTTTCTCAACTTAGCTAGGCATGATTCTGCACCGGCAGAACCTCCACCACACCATAAATATATGAATATTTGAAGCTCTGCTTCCAGACTCTGGCAAATTGTCACAACAACCTCAAAACTAGACTACATCCCTCTGGCTAGCCTCTGCATGAGCAGAGTGGCTCAACGCAGTGCAGGATGCTCCTGCGTCACTCAGGGACTGCGTCGGCCCCTACGTGGGCTCTGCTGGGATTGTGTCCTCCTGGTGCTGCGCTGCCCTCTATAGAACTCTGTTGCTTCAACTGCCTCTCTACAACAAAAAATTCTTCAGCCGTTTTTCTAGTGATTCAACTTGATCTACAATGCTTTGATACCATGTGAAAATTTCTAGACATAGAAATCCTATTGTAGTGTCTTGATTTACTTTTCTTACTTGAATTAAATTACAAGTTAATTTTCCAAATTATTGAGTAAAATTAGCAAAGTAAACACAACAACAACCTACACATTTGCAGATCATTTAGTGAACATAACACACACATGACAAAGTGACACACATATTTTTTGGACAAATATCTCGGAAAAACCCAATGCGGGAAAACTGGTGCAACTAGCTCTAAAGGGTTTTATTATTATGCAGAATCTGAATACAACAAAATATGGTCACTAGACATGGTTGGCCATACAGAGAAAATGCACAGTAGCAATATCTCTTTCACTCAGGGATAGAAAATATGGCTGATTCACACCCTCAAACGGGATTTACAGAACTTGAGCCCTTTCTGGCTCACCGCAAACCCCAACATTGTTCCTCTACGTAAGCCTTTCTGGCCTGTGTCAACCTTTGCGCTACCCTAGAAGGGCCTGAATCACCCTCTCTGGGATTACGCTACCTTGACTGGGCCTGCGTCACCCCTGAAGGGTTCCTGCTGCCTCTGTGCCGCCTTCTGCATGGCTCTGGTTGATCTGCGTAGCTCTGGTTGGCCTCTGCACTGCCTGCTATGATGCCTCTATGTTGTTGTTGTATTATTGACTTGGATTGGATCATTCCTCACCAATATCTTCCCCTCACCGCACCACAAACTCACTTCGAAATTCTTAGCAAATGATGCCTTAGAATTTTGACTTAGCTTTAGTGCTCTGCTAATGTGTGTGTTCTCCAACTGACCCCAATCCCTTCTCTTATACTTTTCTCGTTGGCAAACCAACGACCGTGATTTAATCTCTAATCAACGACTAAGATTAGAAGTTGCTTGATCCACATCACTTAGAACATTCTCATCACATGTTTAATTTAATTCGCTTTAATCTTTTAATTTTCCTAAGTTAGACTTTGGGTCCTTAATTAAAAATATTAATTATTTAAATAACTATCAAACTAGATGGAATTTTTCCAAACGCTTTCTCGGTCTTGGAGATCTCATGTACTTCAGCGCCTCCAAATTTTTTTGGAGCTAGAGAACATTTGATGCTACCCCAAAATCTCAACATGAGTTTGGGTGAGTAGACACTATTCACCCCAACCAATATCAAACGTTGATTTTCATCCTCCTCCCTTCAATCAGAATTTAACACGTGGACGTGTTAAATTAAAAATATGATTTTCATCCTCCTCCCTTCGATTAGTCTTAATCCGTTTCGATTAGTCTCGCTCCACTGCTGTATAGACAACCTTGCCTGACAGTTTATTTTCATTACCTCAGATGTATATCTGGATGGAATCCGTCGTGTGGCAGAGCATAACATTCCCTCGCATGTTCAGTTAGATCGCATGCCTCCTGTGTGTAGTGCCTGCATTGAATCCAATGGAAGGAAGCGAGTCCCGACCTACTTGTTTGCATGGCTGTCTTGTCAAATTTGAAAAAACATTCAATATTGCGGATGCTGCCAACACATGTCTCACTGATGGAAACGATCAAAATGAGCTTCATACCAGAGGCCTGCAATAAGGTGAATCTGGCACAAAAAGCTTCAACAATGTCATGCCACGAGAAAATTTGAATGTGAACTTTGGCATCGCAGTCACACAAAGACTCACTCACATACAATTCACATAACTCACATTCCTTCATTGTTTTATCCATTTTCAGATTTGTGAGAGACCCCTAAATTACTTAAGACAAATAAACTCCAAGTTTTTTCACTAACCAAATTCAAAACAAAATGGAGTCCATTTGAGATGTCTTTTGCTTACCCTGGGCCAAGTCTAACTCATTGTGATTGCCATCATCCAAAGCCTCTAGATTTTTGATGTCATAAGTTTCTTCCTTTTCCCTGGCTAAAGAAGAACCTCCAGACATGTAGAGGCTTTTCTAGAGGCAAAGCCGATACTCTACATTTTGTAGTATGTACCCAGTCACCATGGAAGAAACTAGGAGTCTTGAAAGAGGCTCACAAAGCTTCAATTAAAACATGAAACTGATCTAAGGGCAACAATCCAAGCATCCCCGATATTTTCCTCTTCATTGCATCCAAAGTATTAGCGGATACATATTTTCGTATAAAGCTCACATCCAATGGCTCTATCTCATGTATCAAGCTCAAAAGCACCAAATCCTCTTTTCTAAAACTGCCCTTGGATAAGGAAAGTGGTTCTTATCACTACCATCCACTCCTTCCCTAAACCCGCCGCCTCCTCCTCCGCCCACGCCATGGGTCAAAACACTTCAGAACCACTATTTTCTCAGATTTTCCACGAAAAGAAGAACTAATCCACAATTTTCTATGGCTCGTACATCCTCCATTTTTCTGAAGTTAAATATTTCCAGGTAGGTTAAAAGAGGGATCCTAGGAAACACAATCGAAGGATACTCTAAGCCTGTCACCATGATCCAAAAAACACCACCGAATTTTTCAATGATTTTACTGATGGGTTACACTTCATTTCATTAATGCAAGTGTGTAGGAATTGACCACAAAAGATATCCATGGTTCCACTTTTGCGAAGCTTTCCATGTGGGATTCACCATGACTAGAAGTAGTGCTCCCTCATACCCCCAACTTCTCGAGTGCATTAATAAGAGAGCGATTTCAGAGGGTAAACTGGTTCATTCTCACATGAACGAGAGGGTAATCATTACAAACATGGCTTGTTCTTATCCTTGTAGTGCATCCTTGTCCATGCCTTCAGACATGATTATGATATAGATAACAACTTCTTTGAGGGCAAGACCCACTGGATCTCAACCACAACTCGAGAAGCATTTCTTTCTCCATTGTTTCCCTAATCATCAACCTCTTGTTGTCCGTCCTTGTCAAAAACTGGCTTTTATTATTTCAATTTTCGATCACATAAAAAATGTAATACTAAATGCTATCAATAAATAACTATCATTTAAAACATGGTGACACTAACCGTCTATTTACTATCCGAGCAATTCAAGATTGGTGGGGATAGCCACCATAGTTCCCCATTCCCTAGGTGGTATTTGTATGAGGTAAAACGTTTATAAATATTTTTCACTTTTTCTTGAAAATACAATTAATTTGTCAATAGTTGTTTGTTTCTTTTATTTATTTTTAAATAAAGAAAATAGCTTAACTATCTAACAACAAAAGGTTTGTGTAAGAATGGAAGTTTACATCCTAATAAATTATTAATAATACACAAAATGATGATGTAATTTTAGGCATTAAAATTATATCAATACAAAATTAGGTTGATAATTTATGAAAGTTTATGTCTTTGTAAATTGTTAATGTTGGGCTTGAAGTATGCCCTAAATTTGTTTTTGTTGTTGTTGTTAAGAGTTGACCTTTATAGTATGTGTGAAAATAAGTTAATGACCCAAGATCTAGAGGTTTCTGGCAGGAGAGGGTCATTCCAGGTGGCATGGTTTTCCTTGAAAAATTATGATGAGTCAACCAACATGTGTGGATAAAATCCGAGATGACTATCCTCACTGTTGGTTTGACAACTACGTTATGATAGTGGGCTAATTTAATTATTAGACATTTTTGGGTTTTGAGTTGAAATTGCATGATACTTTTTTATAAAATTGTGATATTTTGTTATTTAATTTAATTTAATTTTTTTAATACAAAAGTGGATGCAAAATAAAAGCAATAAATATATAACTTATTTTTTAATAAACTTGTTTTTCTCTTTACTTCTTTTTCAAAATCAAATGATTTAGACCTTTTACAGTTTAAAACATGATCTAAACATCAACCAGATATGTCCTCATTCCTTTTGTTTCTAATGTTTGATACTTGAAGGAGTCTCTTGATAGCATTGGCCACACATAATTTTGGTATGTTGAAGGAGCTAAAACCATAATAGATTACATTGGTATGATGAAGGAGCTAAAACCATAATAGATGGAATTTGTCATTGGAGCAACCTGCGAGGAAAGAAATTATGGTTCCCAATTCCAAAAGTACCTCAAAATGTCATTTCAGATCAAATAAGAAAAAAAATATTTTACTCAAGATTGTATAACTCAGATATTTAAACTGTAAAATCCATAAATGAACGTCTTTTTTCTTTTCTTTTCTTCTGAAGTAGAAGTTTTTCTTGTGTACTGGGAAACTCCTCCTAAGGTAAATTAACATACATTTGCTTTCTAAATATTACTATAGGTACGGTTTCTCCTATTATTTCCAAATACAAAATTTTTTAATTTTCTTTTCCCACAATATTTTTGTGCATTTTATTGTGAATATTATGTTTCCATGAACAAGGAACACCACACATACTTGTAATATTGCAAAGCTTTTCATTATATTGAAGTATGGAAATATATGTATTGAGAATTGCTTATTGTATCTCAAAATTCTTGCAAACAACATAAATGACATAAGAAGCTATGCCACAAAAGTGTTTCTTCAAACTAAGAGTACACAATAGAATAGTGGGAACCATGATGCTTGGAGATCAATTTAATCAAGTAAATACCTCATTTCCTACTTGTTAAAGATGATGAACCATTTGTGGATTTTAGGAAAGCCATATCAACCAATATTTCAATCCTTTTGTAAAGGACTATTGTATATATATGGCATATTCATCTATAGATATGCTAACATAAGCTTTCTTAAAAGGCACACCTGACTCAGTTTCCAATCACGTAACTTTTCACAAGTACTTTCACAATATTCATTGATATAACAATTCTATCTGTAATTTGATTTGTGCTCATCTTCACAAAACTTACTAATAAAAGTCATTTCTCCCAAATGCAAGCGATATCTTTACCTAATAAATACCTCATAAGTCGCGTGTTCAAAATTTATTTCATGTCATTTAAGAAAAACCCAAAGAAATTCAGTTCCTCTACTATGTACCTTGTTACTACAAGATTTGTCATTGTTCTTGAACATTTATGCTAGTGTAGCTTTCTTCTTATATTTCACCTAATTATTGTCTTCCACATTCCCCACTCCCCCTATCGACATTCCTTTGCACCTCTTAGTGCAATTGCTAGTAATAAAAACGATGACTTCTTATACCATACATCTTTCTATTTGATAGTTTTTTTCCATATAATACTTTTCCTATTTCTATTTCATATGTATGAAATATAAGAGTAAAAAAAAAAATCTTCATATCGAGCACATTTTTCCTTTTAATATTTTTTTATAAGAATATTTTTCTTACTCTTATTTGATAGGTATGAAATAGAAGTGTAAAGATAAAATACAATTTTCTTTTTAACATTTTTATAGGTATATTTTTCTTAATTTTATTTAATAGTAGGAAATATGATGGACATGAAGTATGTCTTAAAACTGTTTTTGTCTGGTTAAGGGTTTATTTTTTTTTGGACATAAGGAAATAGGTAACGATCGAAGACCTAGAGGCATTTGGCATAAGTGAAAGCCGACCCCCTTACAAACCACCAATGGATAATTACAAGTGATGTGGCTTTCCTTGAATAACAATGACGAGTCAACCTATATTTGCAAATAATAACTAGTAATGATTGTCCCATTATTAATTTAACAACTAAATTATGATAAATTTCTCAGTATTTAAAAAAAAAACTATAAATCCAAATCTAAATAAACTTACCTTTACTCACTTTCAAAAAAAATATTATCACATTAAACTCAACCACCCATTACTCACTCACTTTTAATGAAGATGATCATGAAGATAACCACATTAAACCTACTACCTATTCACTTTTAACATGGAGGATACATAATTTGAACTTTACACTAGAATACTTTAATATTCACCATTTATTCCAAGAATCTTTATATGCTTCTCTTTTCACCAATCAAATAGAGACATTGTTATTTGAAGAATCTTAAATGAAGTCAAATACACCTAGCACCCATGCACTTTTAACACGGAGGATAAGGAATCTCAACTTTACACCTATACGTTAAAGTATAGAATATTTTAATATTCATCATTTATTCCAAGAATCTTTATATATTTGAAGAACCTTACATGAAATCATCCACAATTTTTATGGAAATTTTGAAAGAAAGAAAACAAAGTATTTTTAATGTCTATGAGGCTCAAAATAGCCCACGAGACAGATTGCTTTTCCATGTGGCTTTGTCTTCGGTCCTTTTCTTGTGGAATTTTACAATAAACGCTCTCAACTTCTTGACAAACTCTTCGCTGAATAGATTATCTCAAGAGCTAGTTGCCATAATACTTGCATAATTTTCCTTGTTGTCTTTGAAGGTCTCACATTCTAAAATGAAATGCTTTTCTGTTTCCACTTTTCAGGAAGAGCAAAAAATACATACTCTTTCCTCCCACATTTCTTTTGGCCTTTTCCAACGCCGTGTTTCATAATGGAGTTGATGAGAATTAGTCCTTAAATTTTAGATGCCCAAGAAATATTGGCCCATATATACACTTTTTGGTGATGATTGTGAGTGGGGTTAAACTCTTCATTGTAATACTTCTTCTTTCTCCCTAGCTCTTTCTCCCCGTGTAAAACTTATCCATAACAAAAATTTTTATCTCTAAAACACATATCCAAACAAATATCCCATTTACTAAACCATTTATTATTTTTCTTTATCCAAATATTTTTTCTTTTGTTATTTTACCGCATACAACTCTTCATACTAAACGATTTGTAAATTGTTCTATTAATTTCTCACTCCAATCTCACTTTACATGTTATAAACTTTTCTTTGTAATTAAAGATCGCCGAATTCAAACTCCCTTTAGAACGATTCTCGGATTTCGGGAAAGGGCAACGGGGCGACCTGAGGAACTTGCACCGCTCGACTGATAAAGTCTCTTCACAACAACACCGAGGAACTTTCACCGCAGTAAATTCTCGCGATAAAATCCATGTGTAGCCGCACTGCGCCCTGAGGAACTTTATGTTACAAGGAAGGACACTCTAATCGAAGGTAAAGTGAGGGAGGAGAGGACGCTGAAGACGAAGATGGTACATCTCACTCTTGAATTCGGGTATGTTACTATGAGGCAGGCCTACGCCTTCTTCTCCCATCAAATTTAAATGTTTCTGCTACCATAGCATAAATGGTGTCTATTGATTTTGATTTTCTTTTTCAATTTAAAGTTGATCTAAATTATTTGCTACTTAAACTATATATAATTTTATAACACTCCAGAACCGATTTGAATAATTTTTCACGGAGCACAGTTGTGACATCTTCGCCACTGTGTGATTCGGTCAGGTGGCTGTGTAAGTACTTAGGACTTGTGTTAGTCAGAACACAGTGAATAAGCTCACACCTAATTCGGAATTGTCACATCAAACCCAACCACCCATCCACTTTAACGCGCCTGTTAGTCACTTTTAATACAGGTGATTAGAGAGCTATGCACTCAATTCCCCATTATCACTTTAAACCCAACCACACATCCACTTCTAATATAGAGGATAAAGGATTTGAACTTTGCACCTCCATTTTAATGTATGAAATATTTTTATCAACAAGCCATATGACAATTCCCAGTCAAAGAGCACAACTTGGGAAGATTTGTTTATTCTAATAATGAGAGCTGAAGGGCGTTCTCTTCAAACTAGAAGATCATAGTTAGTACTCTTGTCATGTCCAATGTTTCTTTCCTTGAAGTCTTGCAAATATATTTTTCTTTCATTTTGAAGCCGGTGTTAGAATATTATGGATTATATCATTGAAATTGGGAAATGGGTTTCAGAGATATAATGTTTTCAGAAATGGGTTTCAGAGATATAATGTTTCAGAAATGAGGCTTCTGTGATTTGAATTGTGTTGAGCGCCTTCTTCCGGATCCATCACATTGGTAATTTTTGTATTAATAGTAATCAATTTAATTTTTTATGTGTTATTTCTGGGGTTTCATTCCTGTAGTCCTTTGCTGGTGAAACAAATAAGCAGAAAGAAACAAGTTGCCAGTTCAAAAGAAAACATGTTACTATATCAATTGGTTTTGGGTTGCCGTTGTTTTTGTTGCCTTTTCTTTAGTGTTTTGCAATATTTTATTAGAGTAACCAATACGAAGTATACCAATGGCCAAGAGTTTTGTACTTTTCATGATTTTAATGATTATAATTGCATTTGATGACTCTAGGTTAAGTTGATAGTTTTTTTTGGTGAATAAATGGATTATATTATGATACAGGAGGAGTTACTTAGCTTTCAATCAAATCGATATTCAGTGGGCTATGGTCTTATTCTGGGCTCCCATTTTCTTCTGAGATAGAAGACTCGCCTTTTAAAATAAGTCCATGTTTGCATGCAAACAAGACATCATCTGAGTTCAGCAGTGTCTTTGTTTGTTTTGTTTTTTAGTGATTAGAGGAATTGGTAACTGGGCTGGTTTTGTAGTCACGTGACAAGGGGTTGATTCTGACTGCTACCACTATAACCCTTAGGTGCCTACGTATGCCTTTTCTGCAGACATAGGTAAATCGAGTAGATTTAAACCTCGAATCTCTTGGTACATAACAGTTCATTTTCACGGTGTTGCCAATTGAGCTACACCTGGAGGCTCAGCAGTGTTTCTGTTAAAAAAAAAATCTGAAAATCTAAAATCTATATACTGATATTTTCCCAGATCTGCCGATAGTAAGCTTTATAGCTAGACTGTTGTCAAAAAGTAACTAAATGATCCTCCTATACACGATATATACAATAAACCTGCTATCGAACCAGCTACTTGATGCATTATGCTAACCTGTTTTTATTAATGCACGGTGAAAATTCAAAAGCTTCTGCCATGGACACAGAATTACTCAGGCGGTGCTGGAGCTCCTAAAGTCTGGTTCACCATCTTAGCAAGGTCCACAATGTTCTCGCTTTTGCTAATCAATCTCTTGACTTCAACTTTTACGAGAATTTACTGGGTCATGGTCCTCAAATCCAGTGATATAATCTCTGTGGGACACAGAGTAGAAGAATCTTATTCTGCTTCCCTCACTGAGATCCTTCCCACTCCAGACAGCTTGGTCCATCCTGTTGCATGTAGGCCTTGATGCTGGATATCATTTTTGAGTACCATATCCCATCTTCTGTTATCCTCATCAAGCTTTTGTTGCATAACATGTGCCGAGATAGATATCTTTCCTCTTGTTTCTTTAATGCTCTCCAAATTCTCCTCTATCATGTGTGTTATCATATCTGACACAACCCATTATGCTCCTTGTTTGGTTGTAAGAACATAGATGGGTCCCTTAATTCCACTTTTCCATGCATTTCCCTATCTTCTGCTTACAATCCTCACCTCTGCTTTTGCCCTCATCGGAGCAAGGGGGTGCTCTACACATGCTTTTAGTCTCTCAAAGCATCTTCAATGACCTTGTGGGTGTTAGTGAAGCTACTGTGGAAGCGGTCACAAATGTAAATAAAATGCCTTGGAAATTGTATTCCTTTTTTTAATGTTGGAAAGGAAGGGAGTAGAATTGAAGCAACATAGAGGGAGGAAGAGTCAACATTAAAGATGAAGATGAAGATGTACATCGCACTCTTGAATTAGGGCACCATATGCTTTCTCCCATCAAATTTAAATCTTTTTACTTGCATATTACTTATTATTTTAGTAGGTGTTTGCAGTGCAATGGGATTGAGTTGACATGATTGTGATCTCTATCCTTCTGGTTTTAGTGGGTGGGTCTTGTTCTAATTTGATTAATTTCATAATTGTGGGTAAGCTAGTAGCTTCATTTCCTTTCCCTCCTTTATGTGAATTTGTTGCTACTTTGTAGTTGATGGCGATAAATATAGGGCTTTTGTCCAAGGAAAGTAGGTATAAGGATTTGTTTGAAGTTAAATAAGCTGCCGTATACTTTACATTTTCATTTTTCTTTTTAATTAACTGTTCATCCAAATTATTTGCTATTTCAGTTTTCAAGTAAACCAACTTCATTTTGTGTCAATTTAAGTCTCCTCTGCTTCATTTTTTACGAAGCAAAGCTGTTACCTCTTTGATACTACGAGTCACTATTAGGTGGTTTTGTGAGTGGATAGGACTTGTATGTGAAAATGCTATCTACTATTCTCTAATAATTAGTTCAGTCACAATGTAGTGGGGCTAGCAACTC
Source organism: Pinus albicaulis (assembly GCA_034641835.2). NCBI lineage: Eukaryota > Viridiplantae > Streptophyta > Pinopsida > Pinales > Pinaceae > Pinus > Pinus albicaulis. Next base: position 1,503,769,662 of record CM076580.1, on the reverse strand, counting down.
ATTATTTGCCTTCCATTCGTTGCTTTCTTTACGAGGGCAGTGCTCCCTTCCCTCCCCTATTGGTCTCCCACAATTGTCTTTGTCAATTATAGTTTGGAGCACTTAGAAATACTCCCTTTCTTCTAGATTTTCCCATTTAATTGACAAGGGTTTCGCTCCTCAATTGGCTTAGACACTGATAAGTCAAATATGTAGTGGTGTCCTTTTTTTAAATGAGATTCCATCCTTTTGCACATATCCCACTTCTTCTATAATTGAATATAAACAAATGTTGATATTTGGGTAGCATCGGATGTGCTTTAGCTCCAAAACTTTGTGGAGGGGCTAGAACACATGAGATCTCCAAGACCCAGAAATCGTTTGGAGAAATTCCACTCAGAGCTTAAGTTATTCAAATAATTAATTATTTTAATGTGGACCCGAAGTCTAACTTAGGGAAATTAAATAATTAAAGTGAATTAATTTAACATGTGGGTGAGAATGTTCTAACTTCGAAGTGACGAGGATCAAGTCTTTTCTAATCCTAGTCGTCAATTAGAGATTAGATCACGACCGTTGATTTGTCAACTAGAAAAGTATTAAAGGAAGGCTTGGGGTCAGTTGGAGACACACACGTAAAGTAGCAACACTTGAGCTAAGTCGAAATTCTGGGGCGCGGTTTGCTGAGAATTTCGAAGTGAGCTTGCAGTGCAGCGAGGGGTAGTTCGACAACAGGATTTTGAGTCCAAGGTTGAGAATACAATAGCAGAGAGGCAGATCAGCACCAAAGAGGCAATGCAGGACCAGGAGGGGTGACGCAGAGCCTGCTAGGCTCACGCAGAGCTGACACAGAGGCAACGCAGGCCCAGGAGGGGTGACACAGAGCCAGTTTGGCTCACGTAGAGGGACGCAAACCCAGTCAGGGTGACGCAGTCCCTTAGTGAACAATGCTGGGGTTTCTATGGGTCAGATTGGGCTCAGTTTCAGCAGATCGAAGGGTGACACAACCATTAGGAAGGGTGACGTAGTCTCAGCGCAGAGCTTGCTTGGGACTGCGTAGGCACCTGTGGGGTTCATCATTCTGAAGTTGGATCAGCCATAATATCTGTCTTCGGATAGAGGTACTTCTAGCAAGGAAATTCTCTGTTGGATGAGCCGATTTAGGCACCCTAGTTTGTATTAAAAAATCTGCATAATAATAAAATCCCTCAAGAGCTACTGCACCGGTTTTCCCGCATTGGGTTTTTTCGGGGACATTTGTCCGAAAAATCTTGTGTGTCCTTTGTCTGAATATGCTTATTCTTCAGTTCCTGATTTGTATAATTGTGTAGGCTGCAGTTGTTGAGATTTTGGGGTAGCATCGGATGTGCTCTAGCTCCGAAATTTTGTGGAGGAGTTGGAGTACATGAGATCGCCAAGTCCCAGAAAGCGTTTGGAGAAATTCCATCCGGTTTAAGAGATATTCAAATAATTAATCTTTTTAATTAAGGACCCTAAGTCTAACTTGGGAAAATTAAAAGATAAAAGTGAATTAAATTAAACATGTGATGAGAATGTTCTAAGTGACATGGATCAAGCAGCTTCTAATCTTAGTCATTGATTAGAGATTAGATCACGACCGTTGGTTTGCCAACGAGAAAAGTATAAGAGAAGGGCTTGGGGTCAGTTGGAGAACACACACATTGGCGGAGTACTGAAACTAAGCTGAAATTCTAAGGCATGGTTTGCTAAGAATTTCAGGAAGAGTTTGCAGTGCAGCGAGGGGCAGTAATGGCGAGGGATGATCTGATCCCAGGCCAAGAATACAGCAGCAGAAAAGAGGCAGCATATCTAGCAGCGCAGAGGGCAAGTTGCAACCAATGCTACGCAGTCCAGCCAAAGCCTAGAGGCAGCAGGAGCCACGCAGGGCTAACATAGGCCCAGATATGGCAGCGTAAGCCCAGAGGGTGTGATGCAGGCCCTTCCAGAGCAACGCAGAGGCTGACACAGGCCAGTAAGGTTGATGCAAAGGGCTTAGGAGCAGCGCTGGGGTTTCCGGTGGGCTAGAAAGGGCTCGAGTTCATAATTCCCCTTAGAGGGTTGAATCAACCATATTTTCTGTCTCCGAGGGATAGAGGTATTACAACCATGATTTTCTCTATAGGGCCAACCATGTTTGGTGCCTAGAAAATGTTGTATTCAAATTCTGCATAATAATAAAACCCTCCAGAGCTAGCTGCACTGGTTTTCGCATTGGGTTTTTCCGGGGACATTTGTCTGAAAAATTTGTGTCACTTTGTCATAAGAGCGTTATATTCAGTAAATGATTTGTATGTGTAGGCTGCTATTTGTGTTTACTTTGCTTTTTTTCTGAATAGTCAGATTAATAACTTGTATAAATAATCAAGTATGAGAAGTAAATTGATGGTTAACAGTAGGGTTTCTTACATTAAGAAATTTTCACATGGTATTAGAGCATTGCAGATCAAGCTGAATCTCCAGCAAATCGGCTAAAGAAGTTTTTGCTGCAGAGTGGCAGCTGAAGCAATAGAGATCCGGAGAGGGCAGCGCAGCACCGGGAGGATGCAGTCCTAGCAGAGGCCATGCAGGGGCTAATGTAGTCCCAACTGAGTGACGCAGAGGCAGTGCAGAGCCTTCCAGGGTGACGTAGGAGCAGCCTGCGCTACGCAGTCGCTGCGCTGAGCCAGTCTGCTCACACATAGGCCAGTCAGAGGGACACATTCTAGTTTCGAGTTGCTGTGCAGATTTGCCGTATACTAGAAGAAAAGCCTCAGATCTTCAACAATTGCTAGTGTGGTGGAGATTCTGTCGGTTCAGAATTGTGCCTAGCGAAGTTGACAAAGAGCTGGAGGAGAACAACCGCTCAATAGATTTTTGCTAAAGAAATCTGAGGATCGATCAGGAGAGTGATTGAAGAGGGCTGATTTAGAAGTTTTGGCAAATTTTCACGGGAGGAAATAGTTGTCAGAGGGAGTAGAGGGTGCCTTTCTCGCCAAGGACCCTAGATCTGAGTTTTTGTTGAGGGTAGCAACAGAAGCAGGGAGAGGAGTATTTGTTTCGACAGTTTATTTTTGAGTAGATGGCGCCATACGAACTGCGTGATTAGGATAAGTTGGACGGCTTGTCCAACTTTGCCATCTGGAAGGTCAAAATCCTGACAGTCCTAGAGGCATACGAATTGCGGGAGCATGCAGAGAGCGTCTTGGCTACACCAATCGATGCTATTCTTCTCGCGAAGCATAATGAAGCAAAGGCGCATGCTAAGCGCTTCATCATGGACGGGGTCAAGGATCATGTGGTTCCACACATAGCCGAGAAGAAGACGGCTAATGGTATGTGGAAAGCATTAACCACACTGTATCAAGGGAAATTCGTCCAGAAGAAGATGCTTCTTGGGAACCAGATGAGGTTGTTCATGATGACTAAGGGAGAGGAAATCGATCCTTTCCTCTTTAGGTTGCAGGTGATCAGGGATCAGCCGATTGCCATGGGGGTCAAGGTGGAGGGTGATGTCATGGTGAGGACTGCTCTAAATGCAGTCACAGATGATTGGGAAACGTTTGTCCAAAGCATCTTGGGTAGGTAGGACCTTCCAAACTGGGACGACATGTGGGCTATCCTTCGACAAGAGGAAATCTGCCGAATGACCAAGAGACAAGCCAACTCCGGATCAAGCAAGGTGAAGAAGGAGGAAGAGGAAGATGCAACCCTGGCATCTAAGAAGCAACAAGGGAAAAAGAAGCGAGATCTGTCAAAGATCAAATGTTTTAGATGTGGTGAACTTGGACACTTCGCCACCAATTTTCCTCTAAGGAAGAAGGACAAGGAAGCTTCTAGTTCCAAGGCTGTGGCAACTCAAGAAGATGATGGCTCCGACGATGACGTGGCCATGAGTACTCATGTACCTCGAGAGAAGAGGTGGGGCGATATTGATCTGTAGAGCAGCTACAGAGTGGAGGCAGGATCCTTGAGTAGCCCAACTCTTGGATCACATACGTGCTATGGGAGCCTTAAGATAGTAGTGGTGATGACTGGAGCAGTGGATGCAAAGGATCACGGTGAAGCAGAGGGCAGAGCTGGACGTTGTAGAGGGAGCAGTGTAATGCAGAGGCAACAACAACATACAAGCAACAACGCAGAGGGGTTGACGGGACTTCAGTAGTGCAGAGGATGTAGTGCTTACGCAGTGCAGTGCTGTAGCAACGCAGTGGCTTCAAGAGGACAGCACAGAGCAGTAGCCTACAGAACTTCAGTGATCAGATGCAGCCCGACTGAGTTGTTTGTCAGTGTTTGGGCAGGGGTCCTTCAGTTACTTAGTTCTCAGCAACTGAGTTGCAGTGCAACAGTTGGCAGCACGATGCAACAATTTGAGAGGGAGCTACAGTATGGATGTAGCAGTGACTGTGGTAGAGTCATGGGAAACAGTACAAAGAGCAGCAACAACGCAGTGATGAAGGGCAGCAGGCCAAGCATCAGCGCGAAGACAGATGCCAGAGATCAGGGCAATACTTCAGTGTGGTTGTATTGCTAGAGCACATTCCTCGCTAAGAGGGAGTGTTGAGATTTTGGGGTAGCATCGGATGTGCTCTAGCTCCAAAATTTTGTGGAGGAGTTGGAGTACATGAGATTTCCATGACCCAGAAAGCGTTTGGAGAAATTCCATCCGGCTTAAGAGATATTCAAATAATTAATCTTTTTAATTAATGACCCTAAGTCTAACTTAGGAAAATTAAAAGATTAAAGTGAATTAAATTAAACATGTGATGGGAATGTTCTAAGTGACGTGGATTAAGCAATCTCTAATCTTAGCCATTGATTAGAGATTAGATCACGACCGTTGGTTTTCCAACGAGAAAATTATAAGAGAAGGGCTTGGGGTTAGTTGGAGAACACACACATTGGCGGAGTGTTGAAACTAAGCTGAAATTCTAGGGTGTGGTTTGCTAAGAATTTCAGGAAGAGTTTGCAGTGCAACGAGGGGCAGTATTGGCGAGGGATGATCTGATCCCAGGCCAAGAATACAATAGCGATAAAGAGGCAGCATATGCAGCAACGTAGAGGATAGCCAATGCTATGTAGTCCAGCTAGAGCCCAGTCAGGGGTAGCGCAGCGGCAGCAGGAGCCACGTAGGGTTGACGCAGGCCTAGTTAGGGCAGTGCTGGGGCAACGTAAGCCCAGAGAGGGTGACACAGGCCCTTCCAGAGCAGCGTAGAGGTTGACGAAGAGGGCTGAGGAGCAGCGCTGGGGTTTCCGGTGGGCCAGAAAGGGCTCGAGTTCATAATTCCCCATAGAGGGTTGAATCGGCCATATTTTCTGTCTTCGAGGGATAGAGGTATTACAGCTGTGATTTTCTCTATAGGGCTAACCATGTCTGGTGCCCAGAACATGTTGTATTCAGATTTTGCATAACAATAAAACCCTCCAGAGCTAGCTGTATCAGTTTTCCCGCATTGGGTTTTTCTGGGGACATTTGTCTGAAAAATCTGTGTGTCACTTTGTCATATGAGCGTAATATTTAGTAAATGATCTGTATGTGTAGGCTGTTATTTGTGTTTACTTCGCTGTTTTTCTGAATATTCAGATTAATAACTTATATAAATAATCAAATAGGAGAAGTAAATTGATGGTTAGCAGTAGGGTTTCTTAGATTAAGAAATTTTCACAGCAGTGTGTTTACTTCGATGTTTTCATGAATATTTCTGAAAAAACTTGTTAAGTTAAATACACAAGTAGGAGAAGTAAACCAGATTTCTGCAGTAGGGTTTCTATTTAGTAAATTCAGAAATTTTCACATGGTATCTGAGTTATTGCAGGTCAGGAAGAGCTGGAGCCATCAACAAAGACTGAAGAAAATTTGCTGCAGGAAGGCAACTGCCCGGAGAGACAGCGCAGTGTTGATTTCTATAGCATCGGAAAGTGTTCTAAGCCTCATTTTTTGGTAGAGAGGCTTGGACATCAGTTATCTAGAGAACCGAGCAATCGTTTGTGGAAATTCCACTCGGCTATGACTTTATTAAAATAAATAATTATTTTAATGCAGACTCTAAGTTTAAACTTAGGGAAATTAAATAATTAAAGGGTATTAATAGAGCAAAATGTGAATCTTCTAGAAAACGAAGATCAAGTCATCTTTTAATATGAGCCATTAATTAACAATATAATCTTGGTCGTTGATTCATCAGCGAGAAGACTATAAGAAGAGACTTGAGGGCTATTTGGAAATCAAGCCGGGGACACTCTCAGTACCCGAAGGAAATCTATTTTGAAGCAATAGAATTCGATTTCAGTGGGTGAGATTGTAGAGGCAGGGTTGCAGAAGCAGAAGGAGGAGGGAGGAGTCAGTTATCGAGAAGCAGAAGTCAGGAGGATGAAGGGAAGGGTGAGCTGATCAGCAACAAGACCCCCTCCACGCAAAATCACGCAATCTAGGGAGAGACTGCGCAGAGCTCTCACGCTGGATGATGCAAAGGGTGAAGGAGGTCACCCCGAGGGTCTGAAATTTGTTTGGAAAGTCCAGAAAATTCATCTAGGTGTTTGCAAATTTTTCTCTGCTCATCAGACTCTTGTAAATGTACTTTCCATTTCTGAAGATAAATATAAAACCCTCATCTGCTGCACCGGTTTTCCCACATTGGGTTTTTCCGGGGACAATTGTCCAAAAATAACTGTGTTCATGTGATTGTTTCTATTGTACTACTTGTGTAAATTATCTTTCTATTCTTATGCTCTTAATGATAGTGAACATCTGCAAATTATTTTATTTCAGAATTTACTTAAGCATCTGTAAATAACTTATCTCATAAGTAGGAGAAATAAACCAAGTATTGCAAAAATATTTTCCTCTTGAAAATTTCACATGGTATCAGAGCGAAGGGTTAAAAACAGAAAGGGAGGATCTGCCATGGACCAAAGTTCCATCATCCGGAAGGGTTCACACAGTCAGAGGGACTCACACAGTCCTCTAGAGCATGCAGAAATGCAGAGAGAACACGACATGAAAATGCTGGCATCCAAACTAGAGGAGGATCTTGCTTGTGTGTCGAGCACAACTTTATTGTAGGATATACCAAGTGTTTGGTATATTGACAGTGGAGCATCTGCTCATATGATGGGGATTCGAGAATGTTTTTCGAGCTACCAAGAAGAACAGATGGATTTCCAGATAACTATGGGAAAAAGGCAAAATGTACCCCCACTGGGAGAGGTACCGCAACATTTCAGACTGAGGATGGCAACAAGATTCGAGCCACGAATGTTCTGCATGTACCAGGGTTGGGGATGAATTTACTCTCAGTGTCTCAACTTCAGAACAAGGGCTATGACGTATACTTTATTCGAGATAAGGTGTATGTCAAACACCCTAACTGGAGCAAAAAGGCACAAATCAGAGTAAGGAGTCACAAGCTGTATAAGCTCCAACTTGAATCTCCGGTGGCCCTAATTGGCATTACAAATGACAGAGATTTGAATGAATTATGGCACAGAAGAATGGGGCATCTATATCATGGAGCCTTGGGGATTCTCAAAAATACTGTCATAGGGGCTCCTGAACTCAGCACGAAGAAAGACGAAGTTTGCAGGGGATGCGTACTAGGGAAGTACACTAAGGCAAGCATTTCCAAGAAGCAGTAGTAGAGCCAAAGGTGTATTAGAGTTAATACACTTTGACATTTGCGGTCTAATGTCCACCACTGCTCTCAGTGGGGCAAAGTACTTTGCCACCTTCATTGATGATCATTCCAGAAAAACTTGGATCTATTTTTTGAAAACCAAAGATGAAGTCTTTGATCGGTTTAAAGATTTCAAAGCATTGGTGGAGAACTCTACAGGAAAGAAGATCAAGAAGTTGCGGTTAGATAACGGTGGAGAATATATCGATAAAGAGTTCACAAATTTCTATGCAAAGGATGGCATCAAGAGAGAATGGACAACTCCATACAATCCAGAGCAAAATGGAGTTGCAGAACGGAAGAATCGAACCATAATAGAAGCTGCAAGGGCAATGTTGTACGACCAAGATATGCCCAAATTCTTATGGGCAGAGGCCTGCAATACAACAGTATACACTTAGAACAGAGTTCCCAATAGAGCTTTGGGGAAGGTAACTCCTGAGAGTGTGTTCATAGGCAGCAAGCCAGAAGTGAGCCACATCAGGATATTCGGTAGCATGGTGTACTGCCACGTTCCAGATGAAAAGAGAAAGATGTTGGATCAAACTGCAGAAAAGGGTTTTCTGATGGTCTATAGCGAGAATGCAAAGGTATATTGCATCTATATTCCAGAGAGTAGGAAAGTCGTCGTAAGAAGGGATGTGAAATTCTCGGAGGAGGGAGCCTTTAGGAAATCTCGAGAAATGGCCACAAATACGCAGATTGAGGAAGATCCACTGGTACAGCCTCAATGACCTACAGAGGAGAGGTCAGGTGCCTCTCCAAGGCACAATAATTATGAGGAGAGCTCCTCTGAAGAAGAATAGGAGGAAGGACAGGTGAGACCGCCCGCAACTGATGGGAGACCAAGCAAAGAACTTCAACAAATTCTTAAGGATGCAGAAGAATTTTTTGGAGCCCCTAGAGAAGGAAAGAGGATAAGGAAACAACCAGGCAGATATCATGCACTGGTAGCTCAGGTTGGTGAACCATCTACCTTTTGGGAAGCAGCTCAGCATCAAGTATGGGTGGATGCCATGGTGGAGGAGTATAGCTCCATCATGACAAATGATGTATGGGAAGTAGTCCCTAGACCACAGGACAGATCAGTTGTAGGATCCAGATGGATCTACAAGATCAAATATGCTGCAGATGGCAGCATAGAGAAGTTCAAGGCAAGGTTTGTAGCTAAGGGGTATGCACAGAAGGAAGGCATTGACTATGAAGAAACTTTCGCTCCAGTGGCGCGATACACTTCTATCAGATCCGTCATCTCTTTGGCTGCGCAGATGGGATGGGGGATTCACCAGATGGATGTCAAGACAACGTTCTTGAACGGGGTGATAGAGGAGGAAGTGTACATAGAGCAGCCAAAGGGCTTCGGGTTACATGAGTAGAAGACTCATGTTTGTAGACTTAAGAAAGCCTTGTATGGCTTAAAACAAGCCCCCAGGGCATGGTATGGACGGATTGATAGCTACTTGCAAAAGATGGGGTTCATCAAGAGTGACGCAGATCCCAACCTATACTACTTGAGAGTAGGGGATGAGCCGCTTATTCTTGTTCTTTATGTGGATGACCTGTTTTTAACCGGATCATCCAAGCTCATCAAGGACTGCAAGGAGAATTTGGCAACATAATTTGACATGAAGGACCTGGGGCAAATGCACTATTTTCTTGGATTAGAAGTCTGGCAGCAGACAGGGGAAATCTTCCTAGGACAAGGAAGATACACAACGGAAATTCTGAAGAGATTTCAGATGGAAGATTGTAGACCCATGGCCACGCCAATGATTACTAACTAGAAGAAGATAGACACATCAGAGGATGATGAGGCTGATCCCACATTGTACAGACAACTCATCGGATCATTGATGTATCTGCTAAACATGAGACCAGACATCTGTTATGCAGTGAATACCCTCAGCCAGTTCATGGTGGAACCAAGGAGGGCTCACTGGGTAGCAGCCAAACATGCTCTCAGATATTTGAGAGGGACAGTCGAGTATGGGTTGAAGTACACTGAGGGTAATGAGATCCAGTTGAGTGGGTTCACAGATGCAGACTGGGTTGGAAGCACAATAGATCGGAAAAGTACCAGTGGGTACTGTTTCAGTCTCGGATCAGGAATGACCTCCTGGTGCAGCAGGAAATAGAAATCTGTAGCATTGAGCTCAGCCGAGGCAGAGTACATGGCGGTAAGCACAACTTCGTGCGAGGCCATATGTCTCTGCAAATTTCTCCTGAACCTACTCAAGAAGCGGATAGAACCGATCGGGATTATGTGCAATAATCAGAGCTGCATTAAGCTCTCTGAAAATTCCGTGTTTCATGACCAATCGAAACACATTGACATTCGGTGTCACTTTATTAGGGACTATGTCTAGAGGGGAGCAGTACAGTTGCAATACACTCCTACAGGAGAACAGGTGGCAGATTTCCTCACAAAGGCTCTAAGTAAGATCAAGTTCACTTACTTCAAAGAGAAGATGGGGATGGTCGAGAACCCCTTCCATTAGAGGAAAGGGTGGTCTTCAAAAGAAGAGGGAGCTGCAGTACGGATGCTGCAGTGACAGGGCAACAATACAGGAAGCAGCAGCGAGAGATGAGGGGCAGTAGTCAGAACATCATCAGCACAACAGATGATGTAGAGTCAGAGCAGTACAACGGTATCTTGCTTAAACACTTTCCTCGCTAAGAGGGAGTGTTGATTTCTATAGCATCGAAAAGTGTTCTAAGCCTCATTTTTTGGTAGAGAGGCTTGGACATCAGTTATCTAGAGAACCCAGAAATCGTTTGTGGAAATTCCACTCGGATACGACTTTATTAAAATAATTAATTATTTTAATGCAAACCTTAAGTTTAAACTTAGGGAAATTAAATAATTAAAGGGTATTAATAGAGCAGAGTGTTAATCTTCTAGAAAACGAAGATCAAGTCATCTTTTAATCTGAGCCATTGATTAACGATATAATCTTGGCCATTGATTCATCAACGAGAAGACTATAACAAGAGACTTGAGGGCCATTTGGAAATCAAGCCGGGGACACTCTCAGTACTCGAAGGAAATCGATTCTGAAGCAAGAGAATTCGATTTCAGTGGGTGAGATTGTAGAGGCAGGGTTGCAGAAGCAGGAGGAGGAGGGAGGAGTCAGTTATTGGGAAGCAGAAGTCAGGAGGATGAAGGGAAGGGTGAGCTGATCAACAGCAAGACCCCCTCCATGCAAAATCATGCAGTCCAGGGAGAGACTGCGCAGAGCTCTCACGCTAGATGACGCAGAGGGTGAAGGAGGTCACCCCGAGGGTTTGAAATTTGTCTGGAAGGTCCAGAAAATTCAGCGAGGTGTTTGCAAATTTTTCTCTGCTCTTCAGACTCTTGTAAATGTGCTTTCCATTTCTGAAGATAAATATAAAACCCTCATCTGCTGCACCGGTTTTCCCACATTGGGTTTTTCCGAGGACAATTGTCCAAAAATAACTATGTTCATGTGGTTGTTTCTATTGTGCTACTTGTGTAAATTATCTTTCTGTTCTTATGCTCTTAATGATAGTGAAGATCCGCAAATGTGTTTATTTCAGAATTTACTTAAGCATCTGTAAATAACTTATCTCATAAGTAGGAGAAATAAACCAAGTATTGCAGAAATATTTTCCTCTTGAAAATTTCACACGCAGATCCAAAGAAATGCAGGGGAAGGGTGACGCAGTCACCGATGAGGCTCACGTAGAGCCTATGTCAACCAGGAGAGGTGACACTGTAGCTGCAATAGTGATTGCTGGGGCAGTGCAGGGGTTTCGAGCTTCTGTCTTTTCAGTTGCCGGGCTAGAAGTGCAGATCGTTTTTCTTCAGTAGCAGCTGGTGGGGCATTGTTTCTGTTGGTATAGAACAATGTCTAGCAGGGTGTGACAAAGTAAGGGGAAGCAGTTCCTCAACAAACTTTCTCACCAAGAAATCTGAGATCTGATCAACAGAGTGATTAGAGAGGGTTGATTTGACAACAGTTGGCGGAGGATTTTCAGGAGGGAAATCACTTGTCAGAGGGAGCGGGTTCCTTAGAGAGTTTCTAGCGCCAAGAAACTCAGATCCGAATTTGCTGGGGCAGTAACAAAAAGGAGAAGAGAACCAGTTTCGACATATTTTGAGCAGAGATGGCCACACATGAACTGAGGGATCAGGACAGGTTGGATGGAGCATCCAACTTCGTCATTTGGAAGGCCAATATGCTATCAGTTTTAGATGAATACCGCATCAGAGATCACACCGAGAATGTTTGCGCTGTTCTTGTTGACGCTGATCCGTTAAAGAAGTATGAGGAAGCTCAAGCGAGGGCAAAGCGCTTGATTTTGGACGGGGTCAAGGACCATGTGGTCCCACACATTGGTAAAAAGAAGACAACAAATGAGATGTGGACGACTTTGACCACATTGAATCAGGGGACTTCTGTCCAGAGGAGAATGCTTCTGGAGAATCAACTTCGACTATTTCAAATGCAGAACGGAGTGGAAATTGATCCCTTCTTTACGAGGTTGAAGGAGATCTGTGATTAGCTGGTTGCCATGGGGGCCACTCCTGACGAAGGTCTTATGGTAAGAACTGCCCTGAATGCAATTACTGATGAGTGGGATAACTTTGTCCAAGGCATCTTGGGTAGAGCAGATCTCCCAAATTGGGAAAACATGTGGGCAACTCTTCGACAAGAAGCGATAAGGAGGATGTCGAAGAATCAACTTCGACTATTTCAGATGCAGAAGGGAGTGGAAATTGACCCCTTCCTCACAAGGTTGAAGGAGATCTGTGATTAACTGGCTGCTATGGGGGCCACTCCTGACGAAGGTCTTATGGTAAGAACTGCCCTGAATGCAGTTATTGATGAGTGGGAGAACTTTGTCCAAGGCATCTTGGGTATAGAGTAGATCTCCCAAATTGGGAAAACATTTGGGCAACTCTTCGACAAGAAGAGATAAGGAGGATGTCCAAGATGGGCAGCAACAACGGAGAGATCAAGATCAAGAAGGAGGAGGAGGAAGATGCGACTCTCGCATCTAAGGGACAGTAGCAGCAACAAAGGAAGAAGAAGAAAGACCTTTCAAAGGTCAGATGCTTCAAATGCGGTGAATTAGGACATTTCGTCACTTGTCCTATGAAAAAGAAGGGCAAGGAAGATTTTGATTCAAAGGCTGCTGTAGCTAAGGGCGATGATGGAAGTGATGATAATGTGGCTATGAGTGCTCATGTGCCTCGGGAGAAGAGGTGGGGCGACATAGATCTGTAGTTCTTTTGAACTACAGAGGAAAGGGGCAGGATCCTTGAGGTGCCCAAACTCTTAGATCACATACGAGCTACGGGAGCCCTTAATGACAGTAGCAACATGACTGGAGTCAGTTGGCGTGGAGGATTATGGAGGCACATTGGCAGACCTAGGATGCCGAAGACTTGAGCAGCGCAAAGCAGAGGCAGCAGCAGCATGGCAGTAGCGCAAAGGCTGTTGGGATTTCAGCAACACAGAGGTTGATGGGATTTCAGTAGCGTAGAGGCAGTGCTTACGCAGTGCAGAGCAGCAACATCGCAAAGCTTCAGAGGGTCGGCGCAAATTAGTAGAAGAGGGTGCTTTAGTATCAAGGTGCATCCAGACCGACTTGTCTGTCAAGATTTTTAGGTGATGTCCATCAATTGCTTAACTCTTAGCAATTGAGTTGCAGTGCAACAATTAGTAGTGGCAATGCTATGGGCAACATGATGCAGCGTTTGAGAGGGAGCTGTAGTACAAATGAGGCAGTGACTGTGATAGAGTCATGGGCAGTAGTACAGAAGGCAACAACGCAGTGGATGAGGGGCAGAAGCTAAGCATCAGTAGTGCAAAGGACCGGTGCCGTGGATCAGGGTGATGCTTCAGGTTGAAGTGTTGCTAGAGCACATTCCTCGCTAAGAGGGAGTGTTGATTTTTGGGTAGCATCGGTTGTGCTCTAGCTCCAAAACTTTATGGACGAGCTAGAACACATGAGATCTCCAAGACCCAAAAATTGTTTGGAGAAATTCCACCCGGAGCTCAAGTTATTCAAATAATTAATTATTTTAATGGAGACCATAAGTCTAACTTAGGGAAATTAAATAATTAAAGTGAATTAATTTAACATGTGGGTGAGAATGTTCTAAGTGATGAGGATCAAGTCTTTTAATTGTAGTCGTCGATTAGAGATTAGATTACGGCTGTTGATTCGCCATCTGGAAAAGTATTAAAGGAAGGCTTAGGGTTAGTTGGAGACACACACGCAAAGTAGCAACACTTGAGCTAAGTCAAAATTCTGGGGTGCGATTTGCTGAGAATTTCGGAATGAGCTTGCAGTGCAGCGAGGGGCAGTTTGGCATCGAGATTTTGAGTCCAAAGCCGAGAATACAATAGCAGAGAGGCATATCAACACCAAAGAGGCAGCGCAGGCCTAGCAGGGGTGACGCAGAGCTTGCTAGGCTCACGCAGAGCTGATGCAGAGGCAGTGTGGGCCCAAGAGGGGTGACGCAGAGCCTGCTAGGCTCACGCAGAGTTGACGCAGAGGCAATGCAGGCCCAGTCAGGGTGACACAAAGCCAATTTGGCTCACACAGAGGGATGCAGGGCCAGTCAGGGTGACGCAATCACTTAGTGTCCAACGCTAGGGTTTCTGTGGGGTAGATTAGGCTCAGTTTCAACAGATCGATGAAGGGTGACGCAGTCTCAGCGCAGAGTTTGCTGGGAACTGCGTAGGCACCTGTGGGGTTCGTCATTTTGAAGCTGGATCAACCATAATATCTGTCTCTAGATAGAGGTACTTTTGCCAAGGAAATTCTCTGTTGGGTGAGTCGATTTAGGCACCCTAGTTTGTATTCAGAAATTTGCATAATAATAAAAACCCTCAAGAGTTGTTGCACCGGCTTTCCCGCATTGGGTTTTAAAAATCTTGTGTGTCCTTTGTATGAATGTGCTTATTCTTTAGTTCCTAATTTGTATAATTTTGTAGGTTGCAGTGTGTTTACTTCGATGTTTTCATGAATATTTCTGAAAATAACTTGTTAAGTTAAATACACAAGTAGGAGAAGTAAACCAGATTTCTACAGTAGGGTTTCTGTTTAGTAAATTCAGAAATTTTCACAACAAGAGCCAGACTTAAGATATACCCTTAATGCTATGTGGCATTTGTCCTTAAGTCTAGTCACAAAGAATGATATCTTTTATTAATAATTATGTATGACTTGTCTAGGTTTCATATCTTGGGTGGTCAGGTAGATTATTTGTTATCCTCCCAACCTGAGTTCAATTCCCACAAGTGACATGTTGACCTGTTGTGAGAAGGCTAGAAGGGTAGATGCCCCCAAGGATACATGTCCACTCTGGTGTGCCTTTGGACACATTGACACTTAATAAGTCACAAGTTATTGATATACCGTTGGGTTATAGTGGTAACCAGTAGGTTTGATCTCAGGCCTAGCCTAGATCACTGTAATGAGTTTTCAATTCCCATGGTTAAAAAACAAATTATCTTTTTGTAACTTAGGGACATCTCACTATTTGGTAGTTGTATTACTCTTTGTTGTCTTATGAGAAACTGGTGTCCTTTTTTGATAAATGTATATCACATGACGATACCTTTCTATTATGTAGTTTTACTACAATTTATTGACCTATATTTGCTAGTTTTTTTTTCTCCATTTTTATGTTGAAAAGGCCATAAGCTCCCTCTTGCAATTTATTTATGATGGACATGGTGCAATGTAATATCCCTTTCCAATCCAGGCAACAGAGAGAGTTGAAGTCATAGCCTATTATGATCCCCATAGGTTATTGGCAAGAAAAAAGGGGGCCAACATGCTAGTTAGTAGATATTATCTTAATAATTAAATAAAAGGTGGTAAAGTCACTTTAGAAAAATAAGTGACCCATGGTATTGACATGCCACCCATGGTATTTTGAAGGAGGAAAAAGTTATAAAAGAAAGAGGAGACTTGAGGAAAAAGGTGTGAGGTTTTATTTGTGGATTGATAAGGAGCTCAAGTAGCTACTGTGTGAGCAAGAAACCCTCGATTATTCCCAGTTTCAATGTTGAAACACACACCCTAGCTCGAGGCAATTGGTTTTAGTGGCTGCACAACCACCCTAGAGTTGAGATTCGGGTATAACCTAGAATTTTTTATCATGATAATTACTTGTGTTTGATGTATATGTTAACTTTTAGTATTCTATTCATTCAATTTCGTCATCAAGCAATTATACATTTAATTATGCAAGAAAATAAAGATCATGATGCAAAAAAAAAAGACAATAGACACCAGAAGTTAGCCCAGAGGCCAGGGCAAAACCCACGAGGGGAAAACACAACAATCCTTTCCTTATAGAATCTTTGTCAACAAGAGAAATCCAAGTAATAAACAAACTGACCAATGGTAACTAGATGATGAAGTTTGCTTCAGTCTTCTAGAAGGGCCAAATTTCATTAAGATCATGTCACATGTTATGCTTTAGAATGGGATCTTCAGAACTTCGTATGGTTCAACAGAGATGTTGCCTCAAAATTCGCTGTCTGCAACAAAGATATCTATCCTAAGATTTCGTATGCTTTCACAATATGTCTTCATCTTGTGAGGTGTCTTTTGGAGGGAAACAAATGACCTATATATAGTCTTCATCAAGAACGAATGGGTGTGGCCATAGGCAGTCCGACATGAATTCTTATAGGGCCGACTTAGGCATTTTGGAGAGACCTAAGTATACTATAAAAATTCAATTTTTCTTCTCTTTTAGATGTCCAAATGGGACATGATAATAATTCTTTTTCTTTGGACTTGAATGAATTCTTTTGACTCTTAGCCTGAATACTGACCATAGTTACAATTTCAACACCGAGCTAATCAAGAATTGTTTAACTACAGAAGAGGCCGATTTGATTTTTCAAGGAGGTCGATTTCCTAGTCTAGGAGGAGGCCGAATTGACTATCTAGAGAGGTTGGAAATCTAGTCTCAGGATGAGGCCAAATTGTCCCCACAAGGAGGTTGAATTTCCAGTTACAAGAGGAGGTTGATTTATCTACCGAGAGAGGCTGAATTATCAGTTCTAGGAGGAGGCTAAATTGCGGGTTCCAGAGGGAGGTTGAATTGTTGATCCAAGGAAGCCTAGTCTACTTGCAGGAGGAGGTTGAATTGGTTTTTTTAAGGAGGTCGAGTTCCATTGGTGGATAGAGGTCAAATTGGTTTACCAAAAGGGCCTGGATTATATTAAATTTGAGGGGCCAAATTATTGCAATCTTGGAAGGGCCAATTGTTGAATAGGGGAGGCCAAATTGCATATGCCGAAGGGGCAAATCGTCACAATTGTAAGAGGGCTAGAGAATTAATTTCCAGGAGGTCCAAATTGACCAATCAAGGGGACTGAATTGCCATCTTGTGGAGGGGCTGAATTGCATAAGATAGAAGCCAATGACTAATTATTTCTTCAAGGTTTATCCTCAAATTATTGATGTAATTTCCTCTCAGAAGATATGTAATAAACTCATTGGGGTTTCTTGCACTTATTCTTATCTGCAATTTTTGTGGTTCTAAGTCACATTTTTATTTATATTCTTGGCAAAAAAAATTATGGTGTAATTTTTGTAGTAATGTTTTGGGAATTTAATTAAATAAATAAAAGGGGATATTACAGTGGTATCAGAGTTGTGCATCCTGCCAAGCTGAAGGGTTACCATAGTTAATGACTCCATCAGAAAAAAATTGTGACTTATAGAAGGAAGAAGAAAGGGAGATAAATCTCTTACATAAGATTGGAGGAAGAAGGAGAAATGGGAGGTGGGACATTGTTAAACCCCCTCCATTTTTTCTAACTTTACCTCCTTCTAATGAGATTGGTTCATTTGCTTGTGTATCAGTTAAAGGAGTTATGTGTGTTCTTAGGATTTGGTAAAACTCAATAGATTTGGAACCTTGTGCCAAAACTTGTGCGTTGTGTATGAGCTTGTTAAGTTGGATGTGTTGCAACAATGATTGTTGAGTCTCTCACCACTGTGAAATGGTTGATCCCTTTGTTCTTCATGATTATTAATCCCTGATATAATGCTTCTTACCTCCTCTCACCTAGGGGTAACGAGAGGGAAAATGTTCTTCGATGATCCACATTGTAGGTAGTGATCCTAGTGATGATGACCGACATTCTTCACATACATCAGCATGCAGATGCCTCATATATCTGATCAGCTCACTTATGTGAGGATGATGGTGCCCACCACACATGATCTACCTTAGCCATTGTTTCATATGAAGTGTTTAATTTTAATATATTTGGCATTTAAGTAAGGATCATGGATTGAAGTCAAATAATGAATCACGTGTGAAAGTTTCAAAACATAAACCCTACTGCAGTGTCTTGATATACTTCGCCTACTTGTTTGATTAATTAAGAAGTTATTTAACTGAAGTATTCAAAAAAATATTAAAGCAAATACAAACTGCAGCCTACACATATACAGATCATTTACTGCACATCACGCACATATGACAAAATTACACAGATTTTTTGGACAAATGTCCCCGGAAAAAACCCAATGCGGGAAAACCGGTGCAACAACTTTAGAGGGTTTTATTATCATGCAAAATATGAATACAACATTCTGGGCACCAGAAATGGTTTGCCCTACAGAGAAATTACACGACAGATGTACCTTATCACTCGAAGACAAAAAATATGGCTGAATCACTCCCTCAATTAGGAATTACAAATAAAGAGCCCTTTTTGGCCCACTGGAACCCCAACGCTGCCACTTCAACCTCTCTGTCAGCCTCTATTGGCCATCGTACCCACTCCGTCACCCTGACTAGTGCTGCGCATCCTCTGTGCTTCCCTGGCTGGGTCTCTGCTGCCCTGAGTGGGCTTGCATCACCCTGACTGGGCTTATGCTGCCTCTGCGCAGTCTCTGCATGGTCCTGGTTGGACTGCGTCCCTCTGGTTGGCCTCTGCGCTGCCCGGTACAATGCTGCCTCTTTGCTGCTGTATTCTTGGCCTCAGATAAGATCATCCCTTGCCGATATCTGCCCTTCATTGCACTGCAAACTGACTTCGAATTCCTCAGCAAATCCTGCCCCAAAAATTCGACTTAGCTTCAGTGCTTCTGCAATGTTTGTGTTTTCAAATTGACCCCAAGCCCTTCCTTTATACTTTTCTCATTGGAAAACCAACGACCATGATCTAATATCTAATCAACGACTGAAATTAAAAGAATGCTTGATCCACGTCACTTAGAACATTTCATGACGTGTAAATTAATTCACTTTAATTTTTTAATTTCCCTAAGTTAGACTTATTGAAAAGTGTAACTAGGTCGGTCTTCATGTTGATTACGTAATTATGTAATTATGAAAAAGAAGAAGTCAAAATAATATATATTATTGTTGTATTTCCTTCATGGGTTTCATGAGCATAAGTTATTAAGTAGATGGAATTCTTCTTGATGTCTATTAGGTTTGAGTTAAGTGTCAGATCTAGTTTTGTTATATGCTCGAAGACCTTGTGGAAGAAGCTTACAACAACTCTCAAGGCATCGATGAAAGACAAGTGAAGAAAACACCTCTCTAATGATGGGAAACACCTTTTCTAGTTGGCCTAAACTAGTCAGCCTAATTCACAGCTGTATGTTTGACTTAATTGAAGGAATGTGCTCTATATATATAGATGTGATCTGCGGTCATTATGGAGGCAAGTAATCGGACATCTCTGAGATTATAGTGCAGATACAAGGAAGAATTCAGTGCAGACAAACCTCAGGAAAGATTGCGGATCTACCACAGTCAATAAGTGCGGACAGGACAGTGAATTAGGGCAGCATTTGAATGCGGACAAGTGCCGGAAGGGCAACACATAAATGCGGATAAAGGATAGCATGTAAATGCGGATCTGAAATTAAAGAGCGGGAAGGAAGTTTGCAATAACAAGGTACAGTGAAGATATCGCTGAAGTTTAAGGAGTAGACTTAAGTTGCTGATATACATTGTTAAGGGTTGTGATAACAAGATAGAATTAGCAGAGGTTGAGACAATGATCATAAGGAGAAGAGGCAGTAATTGTGAGGAAAATCTATTGTTTACCTTCCTACTGTTCAAGCAATTCAACTACATGCATATGCAAGGTGAAGATCAAAGTCTCTAGAGCTGATGCCGAACTAAGTAATTTGGTGAAAAGGAGATTCAAGGCTGAAGAAGCTGAATCAAGGTCTTGGAATCATATCTAGGTCAAGGTTCTAAGTTTGGGTCATGGTACTTGTCATTTGAAGATCTATAAGAAGAATTCTTTGTGGGTTTTCCTCTTCAAGAGGGAGAGGTTTTGCCTTGGCTCTAGGAGCCTAACTTTTGTGTCTTGTGCATTTTGATAATTGACTTGATGAAAGATTAACTAAACTGAAGAAGAGAAGACATAAGTATCACAAGTAATTATCAAGAAGAGAATTTTTATTAATCTCCAGTCCTCTAAATTCTCAACAAGACTTAGGGTCCCCATTAAAAAAATTAATTATTTGAATAACTTTTACACTAGATGGAATTTCTCCAAATGCTTTCTGGGTCTTGGAGATCTCGTGTGTTCCAGCCCCTCCACAAAGTTTTGGAGCTAGAGCACACCCGATGCTACCCCAAAATCTCAACACTCCCTCTTAGCGAGGAGTGTGCTCTAGCAATACTTCCACACTGAAGCATTGCCCTAATCTCTGGCATTGGTCTCTGCACTGCTGATGCTTGGCCTGCTGCCCTCCATCCACTGTGCTGCTGCTTTCTATACTGCTGCCCATGTCACTGTCACTGACACTGCCACATTTGTATTGCAGCTCCCTCTCAAATTGCTGCATCATATTTCCTATAACACTGCCACTGCCAACTGCTGCACTGTAACTCAGTTGCTGAGAAGTAAGCAACTGAAGGACAATCACCCAACAACTGACAGACAAGTCAGTTGCGCTGCATTTCATCATTGAAGTATACTCTGCTGCTGCTCTGCACGGTCTCTCTGAACCACTGCGCTGTCTGCTGCATTGCACTGCCTCTGCGCTGCTACCTCCATGCTGCTGTTGCCTCTCCTTTGCGCTGCTCCAGACTTCAACGTCCCAGTACTGCCTCTGTTTCTCCATGATCTTCTGCACCCACTGCTCTAGTCATCTTGCTACTGTCTTAGGGCTCCCATAGCTCGTATGTGATCCAAGAGTTTGGGCACCTCAAGGATCCCGCCACCATCTATAGCTTCTCTAGAGATCAATATTGTCTGTCTTCCTTGGTTCATGAGCACTCATGGCTACGTCATCTTCACTGCCATCGTCTGCTTTTGCTGCTGTTGCCTTGGAATCAAATGCTTCCTTGTCCTTCCGCTAAGACAAGTTTTGGCGAAGTGTCCAAGTTCACCACACCTGAACCAACGAACCTTGGAGAGGTCCTTCTTCTTCTTCCCTTCCTGGCTCTGTCCCTTAGATGCAAGTGCTGCATCCTCCTCCTCCTCTTTCTTTACTTTGACTCCACCACTGCTGCTTTGCTTCTTGGTTATTCTCCTGATTTCCTCTTGACGAAGGATTGCCCACATGTCCACCCTGGATGGTAGTGCTGCTTTGCCCAAGATGCTTTGGACAAATGTCTCCCATTCATCGGTGATTGCATTCTGGGTAGTCCTCACCATGAACCCTTCATTCGGAGTTGACCCCATGGCAATTAGTTGGTCCTGGATAGTCTGAAGTCTAAAGAGGAAGGGATCGATTTCCTTTCCCTTCTGCATCTGGAACAACTGCATCTGATTCTCCAGAAGCATCTTCCTCTAGAAGAAGCTTCCTTGATACATCGTGTTCAATGTCGTCAACATATCGTTTGCCGTGTTCTTCCCAACAATATGAGGGACCACGTAATCCTTTACTCCATCCATGATTAAGCGCTTAGCCCGCGCCTGATTCTCATTGAATTTCTTCAAGGGATCTGCATTGGTTGGCACAATTGGGATATTTTCTGCATGGTCTTTGATGCCATACTCATCCAGGACTGTCAGGATTCTGGCCCTCCAGATGACAAAGTTGGACACATCGTCCAACCTATCCTGATCTCTCAGTCCATTGGAAACTCTCTTTGCTCAATCTGTCAAATCACAAACTCTTCTCCCTTCCGCTGCTGCCACAATCAGCAAAAGACTGGATCTGGGCTTCTTGGCAGAAGAACCCTCTAGAGAATGTGCTCCCTTTGACAAATGATTTCCCTCCCGGAAATCCTTTGCCAAATCTGATGAATCAGTCTTCTATGATCACTCCTTTTGATCAAACTCAAATTCCTTGGCTAGAGAATTTGCTGAGCGATTGTTCTCCCCCCGCTTTTTTCACCTTTGCTAGGCACTATTCTGCAAGGACAGAACCTATGACACATTAGCAACTTCTGAAGATCAAAAACTGCACTTCCAGACTTGGCAAACTGCACAACAACTCTCCACACTGACTGCATCACCCTCCTGGTGTTGCGTCAGCCTCTGCATGAGCACACTGGCGCAACATCCCTCTCTTGGTGTTGCATCAGCCTCTGCGTGAGAATATTGGCTTTGCGTCACCTCTTTGGAGTTGCGTCAGCCTCCGCGTGAGTAGACTGACTCTGGGTCACGCTTGCATGGTCTAAGTCCCTCCTGGTGCTGCGCTGCCTTCTTCTGGATCTCTGCTGCTTCAACTGCCCTTCCTGTAGCAAATATCTTGAACCGCTTTGCTGATGGATCAACTCGATCTGCAATGCTCTGATACCATGTGAAATTTCAAAACAGAAACCCTACTGTAGTGTCTTGATCTACTTGGCCTACTTGTTTGATTAATTAACAAGTTATTTAACTGAAGTATTCATAAAAATATTAAAGTAAATACAAACTGCAACCTACACATATACAGATCATTTACTGAACATCACGCACATATAAAATTATACATAGATTTTTTGGACAAATGTCCTTGGGAAAACCCAATGCGGGAAAACCGATGCAACAACTCTAGAGGGTTTTATTATTATGTAGAATATGAATACAACATTCTGGGCACCAGAAACAGTTTGCCCTACAGAGAAATTACACGATAGCTGTACCTTATCACTTAGAGACAGAAAATATGGCTGAATCACACCCTCTACTGGCCAGCGTACCCACTGTGTCACCCTGACTGGTGCTGCGCAGCCTCTGCCTTGCCCTTGCTGGGCTTGCATCACCCTGGTTGGGTCTCTTCTGCCCCTGCGCTGCCTTGGCTAGGCCTGCGTCACCTTGACTGGGCCTGCGTCACCCTGACTGGGCCTACGTTGCCTCTGCTGGCTGGACTCTGCGTGGTCGTGGCTGGATTGCATCCCTCTGGCTGGACTCTGCACTGCCTCGTACAATGCTGCCTCTCTGCTGTTGTATTCTCAGCCTCGAATCAGATCATCCCTTGTCGATCTCTGCCTCTCACTACTCTGCAAACTCACTTCGAATTCCTCAACAAACCTCGCTCCAGAAATTCGACTTAGCTTCAGTGCTTCTGCAATGTGTGTGTTTTCCAACTGACCCCAAGCCCTTCCTTTATACTTTTCTCATTGGCAAACCAACGACCGTGATCTAATCTCTAATCAACGGATGAGATTAAAAGAATATTTGATCCACGTCACTTAGAACATTTCATCACGTGTAAATTATTTCACTTTAATTTTTTAATTTCTTTAAGTTAGACTTTTAGGGTCCCCATCAAAAAATTTAATTATTTGAATAACTTTTACACCAAATGGAATTTCTCCAAACGCTTTCTGGATCTTGGAGATCTCGTGTGTTCCAGCCCCTCCACAAAGTTTCAGAGCTAGAGCACACTTGATGCTACCCCAAAATCTCAACATCACGCTGTTTGGAAGTTATGCTTGTTGCCTTGTCTCACCTTGGTGGCCATCTTATGTATTCTATTCAATTGTTTCGACTCTTAGGGATAGTGGTACTACTAGGGGGTCTTGATAAGGGCAACATTTCCATATCCTTTCCATAGTTAACACATTTCATTGTGTCCCTTTTCATTGTCCTTTCTTTTGGGTTGGTTGTTACATGTATCTCAAAAAGGTCCTTGTACATGATGGTTAGCCTCACTTGATTTTTTGATCCCATACTTGATGATGATGCGTGCTTAGACATGGTTTATTAGAGAAAACATCTAGTATGTACAATACTTATATGTAAATAAGTGTATATAAGTAATTTTTATTATTGAGAATGAATGAATGATCTTTACATTGCCTTCGTGATGATTGCTTATAGAGGCATTGATTGGCCACAAAGGTGAATGGTCATGTCATTTGACCCTTTAACCCTTCATAACTAATAACTGTTGTTAAATAAATAAATAAATGATATTATTATTTTTATATTAATTTATTAGTTATTTAATTAATATTTTATGGATTATTTTATTCATAACATTGCCACCCTCTCAGAGATGCTTTGTCCTCAAAGCATAATAAATAGGGTTTTCTCTAGTTGAACACGTTGCTATGGAATGACGTCTATTTGTTTTTATGAATTTGACTTTGTTTGTGCCTCGTGTGTTGGTGAAGTTCTCGCATGTATTTGCATCTTCTTTGAGGCCGGGAGCATCAATATCATATAATTTATAGCATTGACCTTGCCAATTAAATTCCATGAACTTTTCTTCAAGGTTTGTAGTATAGCTTCCCAACTTCGTTAACGATTTTGCACCTAGCACTATATCCATTTCTTTGAGCGGTAGGGCATAGAGTTCTGTCTGTAGTTCTAGTTCTTGTATTTGGATTGAAACATTATGACATTTTCCTATTAACTTGAACCTTTGCCCAGTAGCGACAGTCATGGTCAGGTCCTTGATTGGGCACACACAAAGATTAAGTTGTTTCACAAGATCAATATTTATACAATTATGAGTATTGCTGGAATCTACAAGTATATTGACATTTCCGTCTCTTACGATCCCTTTAAGCTTCAGTGTTTTAGGTCATAATCTCGTTGTCATGTTTGTCGATGGGGTTGTAAGCTTAGTGTTCTTTATTCTTGGATACGAGGTTTTCTGTTTTTGAAGGTGTGGTGGAACGTATTTTGTAGTTGCTTGTTTTATTTGGTCTTTTGAAAAATTGCTTTCTTCATCTTGATTTTGCTGCACACATGAGATTGCAACTAATGATGCTTTTTGTGATGTTTCCTAAGGGTCTGAATCTGCATTTTATGTTATAGTGATGTCGTCATTAGGATTTTGTACTTCTACTTGCATTCCATCTACTATTTTAAAGTAGAATAAGGACATGTCTTTACATTCATGTCCTAGTGTCCAGTCTTTCCCACACTTGTGATAGTTGTTTTCTTCTTTATCCTTTTCTTTGACTCATGACTTGAAGTGTTTGACTCCTCAACTTCATAAGTATATAATGTCTTATTCAGGCATCTCTGTCCCGGCGACCATTTGTCTCCACAATATCTACATTTGTTTATCTCTTGGACTCTTTCTTTCCTTAGTATTGTTTTTGGTTTTCATCTTCCTTGGTGAATGAGCTTGTTGAACTTGTTTTTTTGTTCAATAAGCCTCACTGCATGTCTAGCCTCTTCAATAGTTTTGGGCTTGCTAATTTCAATTCAACACGAATATAGTCTTTTAGTCCACAAATATACATCTTCAATAGCTGATCCTTAGTGAATCCATTGTGTCATATCTCTAATACTTCCCATTCGTGGGTATAATCACTTACAAAGCCCTTCTGTTTGAGATGTATAAACTTGTTGTATAGGTCGTCATCGTCCTTGTCACGAAACCTTTTTCAGTAATGCTGTAGTGAACCCTTGTCAGTGAAAAAAATGGTCGTCACACTTCTTCGTCCACCAGAGGAACTAGTCATAAGCTTCACCTTCTAAGGTGTTGGAGGCTGTCAGAATCTTTTCTTTTTCACCTAATGGTGGGTTTGCTCCAAGAATTCCTTCCATCTTGTTGACCCAAACAATTGCTCCTTTGGGATCCTTACCATCATATTTTGTTAGTTCATTCTTAATTCACTGATGGTTTCTTTCTGGAACTCTAGAGTAATATTCGCCATCTGAAAAACATATCTCAGGTGGATTTGCAGGTTCATGCTCGTTTCCATTTTGCGGACTAGACTTTGGTCTTTGAAAACTTTGAATTGTTAGCATGTCTACCTTCTCCATTAATTGATTAAGTTGTTCGCTATGATTGTTGAGTCTTTTGGCGGTTTCGCCAATTTTGTTGTCTCTTTGTAGTATTTTACTATTTTCGCCATCATCAACATCGACTTCTTTTGTTCTTCCTTAAATTCTGTTTGCATTTTTTTCTAAGTTACCGAGAGGATATTGCACACTATTGACTGCGTATCTATAACGGTTAATGTCTTCTTGTAACTCCTCACCGCTTACCATTTTCTTCTTTATCTCGGCGGAACCCACTTTTTTTTAATTATATATATTATTTAATAATAATAATAATAATAATAACAACTAGACTATATATATAATTAAATGATATAGTTATTAGTTATACAATTTAATTAATTATATACTTACAACTATATAATGAATTATATAATTATGTAATGAACTATATATAATAAAGCTATATAATAGAGTTATATCAACGTCATTATGATTGGCAGGGGATAGGGCAGTTGACACATGTTAATTTTAGGGCTAGATCGTTCTCTGCTGTAGATATTTGCATTTTTAAAAATTTTCAACAATTTCACATTACATTCACCCCATATCATCATAAGCAATTATATAGAGAGAACATTAACATCAACAATGCAGCGGAACAGTAAGGAACATTAGAAGAAAAACATACACAATGGAGACACTAGGATTTAGGTCAGAGACCAGTGCAAAACCCCACAAGGGGGGACACCCAAAAATCAATTCTTCTTCTTCTTTAGATATTCATCAAATGTTCAGCTGGGATACAGTGTACAATTATAACGAGACAAGACTTTCGACTTCAATCACATTAGGCCTCCTAGGGCCAACCTTGGATCACACAAGATCCTCATAAGATAACAATAGTCAAACCTATCAAAAGGTATTAACAGGCCCTCCACAAGACCTTTGATAGATCTCCATATCACTGTCACAATAACATATATGTCTGCCCCAAATTGTGGACATGTTATTGCCATAGGAGCATGTGTCACTGCCATACATCATTGTCATAAGCTCAAGTGTCATTGCCATACATCATTGTCTTAAGCACAAGAGTCACTGCTATACTTCACTGTCATAAGCTCAAGTATCACTGCTATAACTCACTGTCATAAGCAGAAGTATCACTTGCTATAACTCACTGTCATAAGTACACTGCCATATAAGGACATTGTCATAAATTTTTGTCATAAGAATATTGCCATACATCATTGTGCTTCATAAGTGTCCGTGTTAAGGGCTCTTCTAACCAGCTTTCCAAACTGTGCTCTAACTGTCATACAAATGTAACAAATCTGAGTTATGGGCATCCATCAACACATACAACACCTAGCATCCATCAACAAAAAGGAAGCAAATTCATACCTTTTGGGATGTCCAACCTACTGCCCTAAATCATCACTGTTTTGAGCATAATTATGAAGTATTCGACCCTCTGATTAGGGCTCCTGTACCTGCCCTAGTTTGGTCTGATTAGACCTTCAAAAAATTATGCAAATCCTCCATTCAAGCCTGCGCTGTCCTTTCAAAAGGTGCAGCCTAATCCAACAATCCACTAGACATTATGGCTTACAAAAAAATCATTATTATAGGTCAAAGTTCTGATTTTTCTCTGAGGTAACTTGGCCTTGGTTAGGGCACATGATCACTAGTGCACCAGCCCTGCAATTCAACCTCAAAACTTGTCAGCAATTGCGCTGTAGTTCTAAGGTACTGCGACCTTGGTATAGCTCCTTGCCAGGCCTCTCGTCCTTTCCCAAAACAAGCTTTCGTCTCATAGCAAAACACATAACCAACCTGCGGCCTATACACAAAGAGTAACCCTCATTCTTATGCCCATAACTCCTCCTTTAAGTCTCAGTCACGTCTAAAACCAAGACACAAAAATAGATCAACTGTCCTCTTCTTCTACTTGGAATGTCTCCTCTAAGCTGTGGCCAGAACATAAGTCCTCCTTGGTGTTCTTGCACTTGGATGTGTCTCGAATGAGCTCTAAGGCTTCTTAATTTGTACTAAACGGTGAAGGAGCCAAGGGGTGTCTTATGTGCCAATGAGACCCTTCCTTTAGCGAGATCAACTTGAAGAAAAGCCCCCTTCAATTTATTCTTAATAATATTTAAATGTATTTACCAAATGCCTTGATGTTTGCTTGCCCAAATAAATTTGTTTCATCAAATAATAATGAGAGCAGTGCCAAGAACACATCAATAATAATATTTTTCTGTTAACCAATTTGAATTTTTCCCTTGGGGAAAGAGGGTTTCTTCTTGAGGTAGTTGGGCTTCTTTTGGGGTAATTGGATTTCTCTTGGGGAAATTCATCCCAAAGCTGCCCCAAATTTGAACAACATAGTTGTGACGGTTGGGAAAGGACGATGGACAGGGAATCAGATAACAATGGCAAATCGACACAACGGCTGGGCAATTTTTTCGACTGCTGGAATCGAGCAGCATGGCAGGGAATCATTGTGAGACAGGCAACTGGGGAATCAATTGAAAATGACAGGAAATCAAAATTCAGGGATTGGTGAAGGTCGATGACTGTGTCAACGAAAACAAGTAGTTGCGGTGACTAGGAAAACAACTCGAACAATAGTGTGGGCAAGCGAACTGTGCTGCAGTGCGGTGTGTGGTTGCAGTGATAGCGGATGACAGAAGGACAACGAGGCGATGGTGATGGCGATGGCAGAAGAAGAATCTCTGGAGGACCGAAGACTTTGATACCATTATTAGAGAAAAACTCCAGTATGCTCAATACTTGTATGTAAGTAAGTGTATATAAGTAATTTTTATTATTGAGAATGAATGAATGATCTTTACATTGCCATCGTGATGGTTGGCTGTATAGGCATTGACTGACCACGAAGGTGATAGGTCATGTCATTTGACCCTTTAACCCTTCGTAACTAATATTTGTTGAAAATTAATTAATTATTCTACTATTATTGTTATATTAATATTTTTTATTATATATTTAATTAATATTTTATGGATTATTTTATTCATAACATGGCCCATTGGAGGGCATTGGTGATGCTTCTTCCACATTTCATAGAGGATGTACATGCCCTTTGTGTTGATTTGGTTGGCATCGGATGTGCTCTAAGTCTCAAAATTTGCAGGGAGGCTTAGACACCTGAATTCCATCGTTTGTGAAAATTCCACTCAGAGAGTGTTTTATTAAAATAATAAATTATTTTTAAAGGGACCTTAAGTCTAAACTTAGGAAAATAAAATAATTAAAGGGTATTAATAAAATAGAGTGTGAATCTTCTAGAGGAAGCAAAGATCAAGTCAAAAGTTAATCTTAGCTGTTGATTAACGATTTAATTTCGGTCGTTAAAGTGTCAACGAGAATGTTATAAGGACTTGAAGGGTCATTTGGAAAACACACAGAGAGGATCAAGAGATCGAAATTCTTTAGTGAGCATTGCTCAGGGTGAAAATCGATCAAGAGATCTTTGCAGAGAGGGGCATTAATTTTGGTTGGAAGGATTCCTGATCTAGAGAATACACAACAAAGAAGAGAAAGAGCAGTACCAGCAGTGGCAACATAGTAGCTACGTAGAGCCAGCAGAGGCAGCGCAGTAGCCCAGAGGAAGTTCGTGATTCAGCTAAGGATCAGTGAGATCCAATGCCGGAGAGCTGGGGTGTGAGATCGGAAGGGGCCAGAGGGTCAGATCCAGCTAGCAGAAGAGCCAAAATGTAGAAGCCACATATTCCCCACATAGAGTGACGCAGAGACTGTGCAGACGCTGTGGAGGGCTCGTCAGTTCGAGGTTTTGGCCAGTTGGGCTTCCAGTGTCAGTGAGTGAGGTAATCTCACCAGCTTCTCTGTTAGTTAGATTCTTTATGAGGATAGCCAGTAAGGCATCCAATTTGTATTCAAAAATTTACTGCATAATATATAAATCCTCAGTTGCTGCACCAGTTTTCCTGCATTGGGTTTTTCCGGGGACATTGGTCCAAAAATAACTGTCAGATGTGTCTATGGTTTACTCTTTTGTTCAAATTTTGTTTCCACACTTGTATTTTTCCGCAGTTTATTTGTGAAGGCTGTAGTGTATGGGATTTTGATGTTTACAGTAGAAAATAGTAAATAATTTGTTAAAATGAATTAACAGATAGGAGATTTCTCATCAGTGCTGCAGTAGGATTCTGGGTAATACAAATTTTCACATGGTTCAGAGCTTGTTTAAACTGTGAGTGCAGGAGGAGCAAAAGAGCAGATCCAGTAGATCCAGCGTTGAAGGAGGAGCCGAGGATCAAAGAGCTGCGTAAGCAACACATCGATATCCCAGGTGATTGCACAGTCCAAGCCAGGAGGGCTAGTCGCTGAAGGAAATCTGTAAATTTTAGTAGATGTTCTATGCTTGGAGCAACTTTACTTTTCTCACAGCAATCATACAAATAGTTAAGTAAAATGCAGATAGAACATATAAGTGGATCTTATAGAAGACAAATCAGAAACAGGAAAAATGTGGTGGTGCGTTACGGCGGTCAACAGGATGCTTCAACCAACAAAGTCTCCTTGGTCAGCCAACCCAGAATGTGTCACAACAGTCCTCCAATCAGCAAACGAGTCAACCCAAGTCAACTCTGAAAAAGTCAACGATGTCCAGAAAAGTCAACGCAGGGTAGCAAGCTAAAAGTCAACGCAGCAGCAGATTGGTCAACCCTTTGACCTCGATTTCTGTGCCAAACAATACGACCTTCCAAAATCGAACTTCTCACCAAATTTCAGCCCATTCGGACCATGCGTTGACCAAAGTCAACGCTGGTCAAACTTCCAGAAAAACCCTAGCTGCAGCAACTCGTCCTTCAGCTCAGCCGTACAGAAATTCGTCCTTCTTCTTCACACGCGTGGGCTGGAAATGTTTTCTAAGGAGCTCGTACTACATCAGATGAAAGAAGAAGATGTGTGTTGTGTTGTGATGAAATGCTCTCCAACTTTGCCTGTATTTATATCCATCATTGGGGTGTGTGACACATCTGCTGGGGGTGTGAAACCTTAAGGCCGACCTGCACATATAATTTATCATGAATAATAAATTCAAAATAAATGTTCTGCTCATCGGATTAAGACATATTATATATGGATTTTACACCTCTTCGAAAGAGGAATTCAACAAAATATTAGCCTCTTAATCTGAGCATCATAACATGGAGTTTGGACCTAGTTGTCCAAATTTAACACTCCCTCTCAACTAGGGAGAACTCCATCCATCAGTGCAATCAAACATCGTCGTCATCCAGCCATCAACTTGCTTTCTTTGCCTCTGAGTGTTGAACGAAGTGGGTCGAGTGGGAGACAAAGACATCATCCCGTGACTTAATCGATCCAGTGTTGAAACCTCCTATCAAACTCATAAAGTATCAGCCAACTAGTTGGTTCATCGGCAGTCGAGGCGGAAGTCAGGCAGAGGTCCCAGACCTCACTAAACTTGATCCCAGATCAAGTGGTTGGACCGTGCCATCCTAGATAGAGAGTACGGCAATCTATGATGCATCCATCAGTCTTTGCTAATAGTCTCTAGCTTTTCCCACCTCATTGGCCAAATGAGAGGTACTTCCCATGAGCCCTGAACTCAATGGGTAGGATGCATACGGGGCACAGATAAATGAGAGGCGAACCAGCTCAATAATCACAAGGGTGTGGCAGAAGCATTATGAGTGCTTATAGCTCCGAGAAGCTATCCCCAAAGCCCCCCAGAGCTCCCAGAGCTCATCGTCCAACAGGACCCACATCATAGGGTCTTTCCACGACACCAAGATTCTCACGGAAGGTTAGGAACTTGACCTTCCCCAGGGGCTTAGTGAGAATATCTGCGACCTGCTCATCAGTTCCTATATGATCGAGCCTTACGGCGCCTCGCTGTACCATATCCCGGATAAAGTGGTACCCGATATCAATATGCTTGGATCGGTCGTGGAACACAGGATTCTCAGTCATACGAATCCCACTCTGATTATCACAGAGTATCACAGTGGTATCTAGCACATGTCCAAACAGCTCACTAAAGAGCTTCCGCAACCAAACTTCTTCACAACAGGCTATACTAGCAGCAATGTATTCGGCCTCCGCGGTGCTCAAAGCCACCGACTTCTGCTTCCTGCTCATCCATGAGATCGAAGTAGAACCAAGATTGAAGCAGCATCCCGATGTGCTCTTACGATCCACCACACTGCCAGCCCAATCGACATCAGTATATCCACGGAGTGTCACACTCCCAGCAGTGTATCTCAGCCCATGGTTTATCGTGCCTCGAAGATATCTCAAAAGATTCTTGGCACCAACCCAGTGAAAATGATGAGGCTCAACCATCTGTTGACTCAAAGTGTTCACTGCAAAACATATATCCGGTCGGGTGTTCACCAAGAACATCAAAGCTCCTATGAGTTGACGATACTCAGTAGGATTGGCCAAGATAGGCCCAGCAGCGCTGCCACTCAACTTCTTAAAGTTGAGTTCCATCGGTGTCGACACGGACTTACAGTCCACCATACCAAATCTTTCCGGAAGCTTCACAATGTATTTTCCTTGAGAAAGGAAAATCTCTCCGTGTCTTCGCCGTACCTCCGTGCCCAGAAAATAGTGCATCACCCCTAGGTCCTTCATCTCGAACTCAAGAACAGCTCCTCTTACATTGATGAATGAGAGGGTCAAGACTCGTCAGAAGAGGTCGCCCACATACAGCACTAGAATGAGAGGCTTCCCCCGCACAACCTTGAAGTAAAGGTTCGGATCAGCATTACTTCGAGTGAAGCCCAGCTTCATCAAGTAACTATCCATCCTCTCGTACCAAGCTCTGGGTGCTTGCTTTAACCCATAGAGGGCTTTCTTCAATCTGCAGACATGAGTGTCACGATCCCGAACTTCAAATCCCAGAGGTTGTTCTACATACACCTCTTCCTTTATTGCAACATGCAGAAAAGCGGTCTTGACATCCATCTGATGAAGACTCCATCCTTGCGTAGCAGCAAGGGCTATGATCGATCGAATGGTGGTATATCGTGCCACAGGTGCAAATATGTCATCATAGTCTATTCCTTCCTTTTGAGAGAAGCCACGGGCAACAAATCTTGCCTTGAACTTTTCAGCACTCCCATCAGATCCATGTTTGATCTTGTGGAGCCATTTTGCGGTGACAACTGATTTGTCCTTCGGTCTCGGGACCACATCCCAGACATCATTCTTCATTATGGACTCATATTCTTCGTGCATAGCATCCCTCCAAACTTGATGCTTTACGGCTTCCTCAAAAGATCTAGGTTCAGATTGTACAATAGTACTCATGGCAGCTAGATACCCTTGGTATCTACACGGCTTCTTGCTTTCTCAGAATGTCCCCCTTGGGGCAGCATGACCCTCAGCATCTTCGAGGGTGTCCCCGAGCCATGATGGTCTCTTTCCCAGTGAAGGAGATGGATCAATAGGGTCCATTGGTCCTTCAATATCAGGCATTGTCTCATCCTGCGGTTCTTCTTGATTTCCAGGCCTTTCTTCATGATTTTCTCCAGATCTTGGAAGATCTACTACTTTCTTTAGGGAAGCATCTTCGTCAAAAGTGACATCATGGCTTATCTCTACTTCCCTTTGACCAGGTACATAGACTCTATAGGCCTTAGAAGTCTCACTGTAGCCCACAAACATTCCTTTCTTCCCAGTAGCATCCAACTTACTTCTCTTTTCTTTCGGCACATGAAAATAGACAGGACATCTAAAAATTCTAAAATGTGAGACATCAGGTTTCTTACCAGAGAAAACCTCTTCGGGAGTTTTGGAGTCCAGAGCGGAATGAGGGCATTTGTTTTGAATGTACACAGTAGTATTTGTAGCTTCTCCCCACAGAAACTTCGGTAAACCCTGGTCACATAGCATGGCACGGGCAGCTTCCACAATAGTCCTATTCTTGCGTTCAGCAACACCATTATGCTCAGGAGTATATGCAGTGGTAGTCTCCCTCTTAATGCCAGCTTCTCTGCAAAAGTCTTTGAACTCATTTGACTCATATTCGGTGCCATTGTCAGTCCTCAAAATCTTGATCTTCTTTCCGGTCATATTTTCCACCAAGGCTTTGAAGGTACGGAACCACATGAAAGCCTCATCCTTCTTCTTCAAGAAGTATATCCAGGTTTTGCGAGAGAAGTCATCAGTAAATGTCATATAGTAAGAACATCCCCCAGGGATGTTACGGGTAACATACCAGAAAGATCAGAATGGACCAATTGCAATATATCAGATGTCTTTGTGACACTTGAGGGGAAAGGTCCCCTTGTATGTTTCCCTTCAGCACAGCCCTTACATACACCTTCATGATTATTTCCAAAATCAGGCATCCCTGTCACCACCTTCCTTGCTTCGGGAAGGGCCTTGTAATGAAGGTGTCCAAATCTTCGATGCCATAGTTCGGTTTGTCGGATAGTATCACAAGTCATAGCTCCCAACGGGCTCCCTCCAACGTGGTAGAGTGTACCAACTCTAAAACCAATTGAGATAGCTTCCTTGAAGCTCTCCTTCCACATGAGCACCTTTCCATCAGAGAAAGTTACATTGAATCCTTTGTCTTCCATGGCAGATACAGACACAAGGTTCTTCTTCAATTTAGGTACATAGAGTACATCTTGCAAACGTAAGACTTGTCCTTGAGACAAGTGGAGGGTCACAGTCCCTGTCCCTTTCACGGGATATGTGGCATTATCCCCAAGGATAATTTCTAGATTAGTATCCCTTTCAACCATGTCAGAAAGTGCTTCCTTGAATCCGGTGATGTGTCTTGAGGCACCACTATCGATTAGCCAGACATCCATAGTGTCAGGCGGAGATGCAGCTGAGAGAGCAGATACAAGAATATACTCATTTCTTTTATCAACAACATTAGACTCCTCATACCTGGTATTTCTAGACCTTTTAGAAGGTTGATTGTTTCCACCAAAGTGAGCCTTCCTCTTTCCTTTGGATTTGTCATTTCTTCGATTCTCATTCCTTCGGTTGTTGTTGTTATCATCACTATCGGGAGAATCCTTCTTGAAGGGGCATTCTCTAGCATAGTGACCAGGCCTATGGCAAGTGAAACACTTACCCTTCTTTTCTTGAGTCCTTGTTCTTCCTTTGTCCTTAGAACCACCAGAGTTCTTCTTTCGAGAATGAGCACCATAGGCAACATTTCTGTCATTATCGAATTCCTTCATCCTTGTTTCTTCTTGCATACATCTAGACAGAAGCTCATCAAAGTTAGGAATGGTATTATTGTTGAGAATGGTTGTTGTGAATACTTGCCATTCATATGGAAGTCCTCCAAGTGCGGTGAGAACCATCTCACGATCAGCTATTGTCTCCCCAATAGCTAGCAGATTGTTCCTTGTTTCGGTCAATTTCAGAAAGAAAGTTTGAATAGACTCATCCCGGCCCTTCTTCATATTCTTCAACTTGTTCTTGAGGAATAGCACTTGGTTCACATTGTTGACCTTGAACATGAGGATCAATTTGTCATACATCTCCTTGGATGTGCCTAGTTCAGATATATAGGCAACCAGACTCTTATGTATGGATTCCCTGATCAACAGCTTTGCTCCGATTTCTCCCTTCTTATACTTGTTTCTAACAGCAGCAGTAGCATTGGATGGAGGTTCTTGAATCTTACCCGTCACATGATCCAAGAGATCATGATCTTCCAATTTGAGATCTAATATCATCTTCCAGGCATGGAAGTCATCCCTTCCAGTCAGCTTGTCATTCTCCTTGAATTCAAGACTTGTGGAACCCATTTCTTCCGGTGGTGATTGCTAAAGATAGAGTTTGTCTTCACCTTAGCTCTGATACCATGTAAATTTTAGTAGATGTTCTATGCTTGGAGCAACTTTACTTTTCTCACAGCAATCATACAAATAGTTAAGTAAAATGCAGATAGAACATATAAGTGGATCTTATAGAAGACAAATTAGAAACAGGAAAAATGTGGTGGTGCGTTACGGCGGTCAACAGGATGCTTCAACCAGCAAAGTCTCCTTGGTCAGCCAACCCAGAATGTGTCACAACAGTCCTCCAATCAGCAAATGAGTCAACCCAAGTCAACTCCAAAAAAGTCAACGCTGTCCTGAAAAAGTCAACGCAGGGCAGCAAGCTAAAAGTCAACGCAGCAGCAGATTGGTCAACTCTTTGACCTCGATTTCTGTGCCAAACAGTACGGCCTTCCAAAATCGAACTTCCCAATGAATTTCAGCCCATTCGGACCATGCGTTGACCAAAGTCAACGCTGGTCAAACTTCCAGCAAAACCCTAGCTGCAGCAACTCGTCCTTCAGCTCAGCCGTACAGAAATTCGTCCTTCTTCTTCACACGTGTGGGCCGGAAATGTCTTCTAAGGAGCTCGTACTACATTAGATGAAAGAAGAAGATGTGTGTTGAGTTGTTGTGAAATGCTCTCCAACTTTGCCTGTATTTATATCCATCATTGGGGCGTGTGACACATCTGCTGGGGGTGTGAAACCTTAAGGCCGACTTGCACATATAATTTATTATGAATAATAAATTCAAAAATAAATGTTCTGCTCATCGGATTAAGACATATTATATATGGATTTTACACCTCTCCGAAAGAGGAATTCAACAAAAATATTAGCCTCTTAATCTGAGCATCATAACATGGAGTTTGGACCTAGTTGTCCAAATTTAACAAAATCTCTCTCTGAGTGAGTCGACACAGAGGTAGGATTTTCCATATCGCAGTTTGTCCAAAGTAGAGAGAGCAGTGTAGCAGTTTCAGCGCAAATCAACAGTTGGAGGGACGCAGTTTCTGTGCAACAGTGATTGCTGGTGCAAAAGTGTCAAGAAGAGTAGCTGAAGACATTTTGGGGATTTCTGACCTCATAGAGTTTCATGCCCAAGAAACTCTGATTTCTTGTGCAGAAGCAACAAAGATCGTGAGACATTTGGCTTGCTCCAACAAGGAGTGTGTAGAGCCAGCTGCACATAGGGTTAGAGGCAGCAAATCGATAGCGTGTGGGGGATTATCTTCCTCAGAGAATTCCTAGCCAGGGAATTCTAGTTCTTGAGAGTTGAGCAACAGTATTATGTGGCAAATCTACTATCTCCAGCAGGGAGTGCATAAACCAGGTCAACAATTGCGCAAAGGAGAGAGAGGGAGCTAGTTCTATTTATTTTCAGTCGGTAGAGATGGCAACAAGTGGGCTGAGAGATCAAGATCGGTTGGAGGGAGCCTCCAACTATGTGATCTAGCAGGCAAGGATTAGATGCTTGCTGGATGAACACGATCTCAAAGCCTTCATCGATGGTGTGGTAGCCGAATCGATGGATGCAAATACTCTGAAAGCGTTCAAAAAGGATATGGCTAAGGCAAAGTGCTTGATCCTCGAGGGAGTGAGGGATCATGTCTTGTGTCACATTGCTAGCAAAGGGATTGCTAGAGAAATGTGGCAGGCCCTGGAGAAGCTATATCAGGGATCTTTCGAGGAGCAGAATATGTTTTTGGAGGAGAAATCGCGGATTACCAGGATGCAGAAGGGTGAGCGCATTGATCCATTCATGTTTAGACTTAAAGAGAACCGAGATCAGTTGGCAATTGTAGGAGCAACTCCTCAGGCCACATAGATGGTCAGATTAGCCTTCAACTCAGTGTCCGAAGACTATAAAGTCTTTGTCCAGAGCATCCTGGGTAGAGAGAATTTGTTGGACTAGGAGGCAATGTGGGTAGCTCTTCCTTCAATAAGAAGAGATGAGGAGGGACTTACTCAAGTGCCAACTTGAGGGCAGCAACAGCTGTGGGAAGAAGTCGAAGGAGGAGAAGAATGTAGCCCTTGCATCAAAGGGGCAACAGGAGCAGCGCAGGAGGAAGAAGGACCTTTCCAAGATCAAATGCTTCCGGTGTGGCGAGATGGGACATTATGCCACACAGTGTCCTCTCAAGAAGAGAGACAAGGACGAGAAGCATGATCCGTAGGCTACATTTGCAGGGATTGATGAGGAGGAGTTCGCCATGATCGCTCACATATTGCCAGGGGAACGATGGGGTGATCTAGAGCTGTAGCTCAGTAGAGTTGCAGTTGGGAAGGATTCTTGAGGAGTCCACCTCTTGGATCATTACCTTGCTACAGGAGCCCAAATCAGATGTAGCAAGATGGACGAGTTCTAGTTGGTGCAGAGGAGTGCAGAAGTGACAATGCAGTGGTTAGTGAGTGCCAAAGTTTGAGCAATGCAGAGCAGAGTTGGCAGCAGTGCAGGAAGGCACAGTGCAAAAGTCAGTAGCAACACAAAAGCTTCAGAGGGACAACGTAGAGACTAGCAACAGTGAAATCTTCAACATCGAGATGCATCATGCTGAACACTTAGTTCAATATTGGATTTTTTTCAGTTGTAGTGCAATGGCAGTTGGCAACAGCATGCAGGGTCAACAACAACACAGATGTAGCAACACAGTGTGGATGATTTTTCAAGCTTGATGGATGATTAATGGCTAGGGTTTATGGACGAACAATGATTTAACTAATAAGTGTTCTTTTCAAGTGTTTATGGATTAATTTGCTGAATGTATTGAGTCAACATATACTTATCTAGTTGGAAAGGTGCATTCTCTTTGTATTATTATTGGATAGATCTTATCTTGTAAACCCTAGGAAGAGTTCTAGCAGAAAACCTTCCCTTGTTTTCATCTTAAAAGCTTGTAAAAGTCATAGGGGGATCTTCTAGGATTAGTAGTGGAAAACCCTAGTTATCATTCTATAGGAGGATCTTCTAAGGTTACTAGTGGACAACCTTAGTTATCACTCTACGTCCATGGTTTACCTTCTTCAGGACAGCCCATGGTTTGACTCCATTAGGCCCAAGAAAAAAGTAGGCACCAGTCTGTCCAATAGTCAATATTTATAATAAAAGTTTAACCTTTTCTTTATGTTTTAGGGTTAGATTAGGGGTTTGTGGCAGCTATAAATTAATTTTCAGCCATAAATAGGCTAGATGTCTAGGATTTGTAAGCATTTGCATGGTCATAAATAGATCTTGTTATCATATGTTGCATTGCTGTTTTGTGTTATTTCTATTTCAGAAATAGTCAGTTACCAAAACTCTAGTTTAACTTGTATTTTCAGTACTAGTTTTCATTGTTTTTTTACTTTTCAAAGGGTTGATTTGTTTGCTGCTGTTATAACTTGATATATTGCCAAAGATTGTCGTCTTATACAGAAGATTTACACCAGCCATATCTTTTCACTATTTTTATAGTGTTTGGGGTACGCTCTTGACCAATTTGAACTTGCTAAATCTTGGAAACTTCTCACAATCAAATATGGAAATTGCTTTGAACGGACCACTTTGTTCTCACCTTGAACATCGTATCTTAGTGGTGGTCTTGTTAGCTAGTATAGGAGGCCTCATACTTGACTAACTCTTGCCTTAGGATTGCTTGGAGTTACTAGGGAAGCCTCCCTTGTGTTGGATACATCCTTCACTAAAGAGAGGGAAGTGACTATCTAGGTGACCATGGTAACACTTCCCTGTTACTCATCTTAGCCCTTTGTGAAAGGCTTTGCACTAAGGTGCTAGATTGTTTGATAACAATGCCAACGCCTATGCTTGATTGTTGGTGGTGTTTCCAATCTGCCATGCTAAGCTTAATTCCTGAGGTTCATTGGCATCAAGAATGACCCCCCTTGCATTTGCCGCCTCTTACATGTATCCAGCAGTTAGTACTTCATATTAATGGACATACTTTCACTTGACATTGGGTCAAACTGTTTGTCTAATGTGCCAGAAAGTGCCTGTAGGTATTTATAAAAACAATCGGAAAATGGAAAACTTTTTTCTGGTTATTTCTTTTAAGCCTGCTATTGATTTCTAGACCAAAGGCTCTGATACCATTGTTAGAGAAAAACTTCAGTATGCTGAATACTTGTATGTAATTAAGTGTATATAAGTAGTTTTTATTATTGAGAATGAATGATTCATGAATGATCTTTACATTGCCTTCGTGATGCTTGGTTTTATAGGCATTTACTGGCCACGAAGGCAATGTTCCACCAAGTCCCCTGGAGGTGGGAGCGAGGGGACGAGGGAGCGCGGGAGCGGCCTATGCAAAAGCTCCCTACCAATTTTCAGGAAACGTGGGGGGACGTCGGGGTCATAAAAATTATAAAATTTAATATTTTAAATGTAACTATATTTTTGCAAGGAATGTATATACAGTCATCATACACTTGCATCATGAAAGATAAATCATAAATGATAAAATTACAAATCGATGAATGATGAATCATATAATTGAAACAAATTTAAAAGTTAAAAGTTAAAACATACATCATACCATCATGCATGTAAGTTTGTAAGTTTGTAACTATATAATCATTAATGTAACTACTAACAATGTACAATGAAAATAAAGTTTAAGATATCATATGACATATTATATCAAGATTCAAAATAGAGTTTAAACTGAAGTTTACAACTCAAGTCTGAAACATAAAACTTAAACGCAAATAAGTTATCTCTGAAACATAAAACATAAAACATAACATATGAATATCAAATGATATCATCATAATGATAAATGAGCATAAATGCTCAAGTTAATGCCCCACTAGTCTCTGCATCCAACTTCTGCACGAATATATCAAGATCAACCATGTCACCATCTGAATTAGAATCACTTGGATTCTCAAATATGCTAAGTGGCACATCAAATTTTAACACGAAACCATAAACTAAAAGGGGCGGTGAGGGGACGTGAGGGGGCGTGAGGGAAACATCCCCTAGAAGTCCCCAAGACCCCGGAGCGCGAGGGGGCGAGGAATCTAGACCCCTAGGTGGGGGGGCGAGACCCCGTGTAACACTGCACGAAGGTGAATGGTCATGTCATTTGACCCTTTAACCCTTCATAACTAATAATTGTTGAAAATTAATTAATTAATCTATTATTATTAATATTTTAATATTTTAATTATTTATTTAATTAATATTTTATGGATTATTTTATTCATAACATGGCCCATTGGAGGGCATTGGTGATGGTTCTTCCGCATTTCATAGAGGATGTACATGCCCTTTGGAGGGCATTGGATATGCCATGACCTTAATGATGGATGTTGCCTCTTTGATGATAATGTTGGGGTACTTGATGACTTGGCACATCTCTTGATACCCTCCATCACTGATTGGACTTTGGATGTTGCATGTTGGATCTTGGATTATGTACCTCTAGCTTGATGTGGCACTTCGAGAGGGTGTTGTCACCACTAGTTGACATTACACCCTTTTCAAGGACGTTGAACCTTTTCATGATGATGTTGCACTTGGTGATGATGTGAGACTTACTTGAGCCAACTTAGGACGATGGATGGTGATGTGGCACCTCCTTATGATGACACATGATCTTTTGATGAGACGTTTCACCTTTTGGTGGAGGGACATGGCTTTTGGAGCATTATTACATCATTTTGGAGAGACGTCACCCTCATTTGATCATTCTCTTCACACGCGTAACATTTATGGGGCATTTATTTAAAATAACTTGATGATTGAACATCTTTTCTTCATTGTAGAGGCATATTTGGGGGCTGGCCTTAGATCTATTCACCTTGCATCATGGATTTTATCTGTTTTAGAGGATTTTAATGGATGTTAGCTCTTGCAGAGTTAGAATTCTTGGTTTCCTCATAAAAGTAGGGGGACTGCTCACCTCATTAACATTATTTCTACTTGTGGAGATACACAACTACTTGTCTACTCTTATATTCTTATGTTAGCCATGGATGAATGATTTATGTGATCTCTTGGAGAGATGAATTGTGGATGATTTTTCAAGCTTGATGGATGATTAATGGCTAGGGTTATTGGATGAACAATGATTTAACTAATAAGTGTTCTTTTTAAGTCTTTATGGATTTATTTACTGAATGTATTAAGTCTTTGTATTATTATTGGATAGATCTTATCTTGTAAACCCTATGAAGAGTTTTGGTGGAGAACCTTTCCTTGTTTTCATCTTAAAAGTTTGTAAAAGTCACAAGAGGATCTTCTAGGATTAGTAGTGGACAACCCTAGTTATCATTCTATAGGAAGATCTTCTAAAGTTACTAGTGGACAACCATAGTTATCACACTACATCCATGCTTTACCTTCTTCAAGATAGTCCCTGGTTTGACTCCATTAGGCCCAAAGAAAAAAGTAGGCACTAGTCTCTCCAAAAGTCAATAATTATAATAAAACTTTAACCTTTTCTTTATGTTTTGGGGTTAGATTAGGAGTTTGTGGCAGCTATACATTAATTTTCAGCCATAAATAGGCTCGATGTCTAGGATTTGTCAGCATTTGCATGGTCGTAAACAGATCTTGTTATCATATATTGCATTGCTGTTTTGTGTTATTTCTATTTCAGAAGTAGTCAGTTACCAAAACTCTAGTTTAACTTGTATTTTCAGTTCTAGTTTTCATTGATTTTTTACTTTTCAAAGGGTTGAGCTGTTTGCTGCTGTTATAACTTAGATATATTGCTGAAGATTGTCGTCTTATACAGAAGATTACACCAGCCATATCTTTCACTATTTTTATAGTGTTTGGGGTACCCACTTGACCAATTTGAACTTGCTAAATCTTGGAAACTCCTCACAATCAAATACAGAAATTGCTTTGAAGTTTGAACGGACCACCTTGTTCTCGCCTTGAACATCGTGTCTTTGTGGTGGTCTTGTTAGCTAACATAGGATGCTTCATACTTGACTATCTCTTGCCTGAGGATTCCTTGGAGTTACTAGGGATGCCTCCCTTGTGTTGGATACGTCCTTCACTAAAGAGAGGGAAGTGACTATCTAGGTGACTCTGGTAACACTTCCCTGTTACTTGTCTTAGCCCTTTGTGAAAGGCTTTGCACTAAGGTGCTAGACTGTGTGATAACAATGCCAACGCCTATTCTTGATTGTTGGTGGTGTTTCCAATCTGCCATGCTAAGCTTAAATCCTGAGGTTCATTGGCATCAAGAATGAAACCCCTTGCATTTGCCGCGTCTTACATGTATCCAGCAGTTAGTACTTCATATTAATGGACATACTTTCACTTCACATTGGGTCAACCTGTTTGTCTAATGTGCCAGAAAGTGCCCTGTAGGTATCTTATAAAAACAATAGGAAAATGACAAACTTATTTCTGGTTATTTCTTTTAAGGCTGTTATTGATTTCTGCCAGGAATTTACAAAATTGAATACCAATATTTCAATTTCTATACCTGATTTCTCTTCGATCAAATGTGTAAGGAATAACCCCAATGGGAACATTTCTAATTCAGATTACCTTCAAACAAGTGACAATTCTTTCAAGTTTTAGACTTTAGTACTGATTTAAGATGAGTCTAAAAGAAAACCTCGCGGGGGTGAATGAGAGCGGTAGAGAATCGCGGGGGTGAATGAGAGCAGTAGAGAATTCTGATGTTAATATTTCTCTAGAAAAAATATTGGAAAAGTTGCTTTTGCTGGAGAAAACATTAAGAAGTATTGTGCTAATAC
Organism: Pinus albicaulis; assembly: GCA_034641835.2. Classification (NCBI taxonomy): domain Eukaryota; kingdom Viridiplantae; phylum Streptophyta; class Pinopsida; order Pinales; family Pinaceae; genus Pinus; species Pinus albicaulis. Next base: position 1,503,726,361 of record CM076580.1, on the reverse strand, counting down.
TTATGCAAAATACAGTTAAACTGTCTTTACATCTTCCTTTGATATAACTTTTCTAATGTATTTGTTTTAGTATGGATTTCTTTTCTTTATCTTTTGTGTATCCCATATCTCTTCTACTTCATTGTTATGCAAATTAAGTCTCAAAAAGGCTTTTGTGGCATAGACAGATGAAGTCTCAGAAGACTTTTATGGCATGCAACTGCCCATTGAAGCCATTCTTTGGGTTATGTAAGCTAGATTAGTGAAACTCTTCTGTACTTATAACGTTGCATAGGCATGGTATTTGGCCACTTAACCAAGCCTTTAACCTGGGCTTCACCACTGTCGACCAGGGTTGACTCAATTTGAAAGCTGCTACTTTTGCCATAACCATAATGATTCTAATGTGTCTTCTTTGCTTGAAATTGATCATCCTCAAGTTTTTGTCACTTTCTGGCGAAGAATCACTGGAATTGACCTGTAACTCAAGAAAGCAGTGTTCACTTTTTCTAGTGCTTGCAGCTAGATTCTTACGAGACTGGTTTTCCATGTTCAAGTTCTCTGGATTGGTTTGCATAATGCTAATAATCTAAGAATAATATGTATTCTTTCAAGTGAAAATGGTTATTCAAATATTGTGGTAAATCAAAATGGGAACAACTTGTGGTTTTTCACCAGAGTCTGAAAGTATGGCACATGCAGGGGTGGGCTAGAGCTCCTTTTCCAGTCAGTGAAGACACACCATGTTGATGTCCCTGAAAAAAATGGTGAGAAACAGGTAATATTATGGGAAGTAATGGAAATATATTTCTGCTAAATATAATATTACTTTGAAACATCTACTTACCTGATTTCAAGTGCTCCACCGTCAATCAAAATATGCAGTTGACTATTGGAGCGCTGCTGTTCTGGATACGTGATAGTCTTCTGAAGGAGAGGCCCGAAATGTTTATGAAAGGAAATTCTGTGTAAGTTTTGAAAATAATCCACAATTTCCAAGCTGCTGCCATACTGAGACTAGTCTGAGTTACTTCTTATAAAGATAAAATATTTGAGCATCATAGGACCTATTTTTTTTGGTTCTTCCAACGATTTGAAAGTTGATTTTCTTTTGTTCTGATTGATTTTAATGTCATGTCCATTTGAGGTCTTATCCTAGCACATTTGACTACTTCTATTCCTTTATTGACTTCCAATAACTAGTCTGGAGTCTATATATGTAGTTTCATGATTTTTTTCCTTCATCGATGGGCCGCACTTATTTGTGTTTTTTGGAGAGGCAACACAAATGATCATGAATAATTTTGTGCAGGAGACCTGGAGTGTTGGTTTTGATAAATGATTGTGACTGGGAACTTTGCGGGCAGCTGGAAGCGACATTGGAGGAAAAGGATAATGTAGTTTTTATTTCAACCTTGCACGGTGGATAAATATTTAGCCATTTGGTTACATGGCTTTGTCAATATTTTATTACTTGCCTTTGTTTGCTCAGCTACAAGAGGAACATATTATTAAGCAATGAGTCTCGATTCACTTTAGTAACCATTGTTCTTGTTCATTCTTGATGTCTGATTTTCATCGTTGAAAAGTCTAGACTTTTCTCATCTTCCAAGGTGAACTACCACGCACAACTTATTTTACTGAGAGAAGAGATAAACAAAGGTGCACTCTACTGCCCGGGGTGGGTCTCTTGGTGCACTCTATAGCCTGGTGGGGTATCTCCACAAGTATGTGTGTAATATTAATAAGGGTTGCGAACATCTCGATAACATCCCGATTTTATTTTGAAATCACGATTTTTTGCCCTAGCCGATGTTTGCCGATTTTTACCGATATTTTGATGGTATTTTGATTTTGCTGATATTTTCCTGATTTTTACTATTTTTTGGTTTTCTGGACCCTTGCAGATTTTATCCCGATGCCGATGTTCGCAACATTGATGTTAATAAACTAAATTAAAAAAAGTAGACTTCCAACATCTTACTTCAAAAAACGAAATCCTTGGTGCACTCTACAGCCCAAGTCAGGGTAGATCTCCATGTGTATGAGTGTAATGCTAGTAAACTAGAATGAAAATCAAAAGTAACTTCTGACTCAAAAAAAGCGAGAAAAAAAAGGGCTAGTGCTGGTTTTTTATTTATTTATAATCACTATAATGTAAAATTTTTGTTACTCCTTAACATCAGGTCTCTAAAGCGGCAATAGGTTTGCACTCTATTTTTGTAATCCCTTTCTGAGCACAATACATCTGAGGTTAACTGGATAGATCTGTGCTGGTTTTGGGTTGGCCACAGGATTATAAGTTGTGAGAAGTCTCTCTAATAACTTTAACTTTCTAATTTTTAATTTAAATGGCCTTCCCGACGTTAAGATGGATAGAACTATGCCAGGGTTGGGTCAGCCACATGCTTTTGGGAAGTCTGTCAAATAATTTTGAACTCGTTAATTTTTAATTTAAATGGTCTTCCTGAGGTGAAGATGGATAGATCTATGCTATTTTGGGAAGTCTGTCAAATATTGTTTAACATATTAATTTTTAATTTAAATGGTCTTCCTGAGATTAAGATGGATAGATCTAATGCTATTCTGGGTTGGCCACATGCTTTTCGGAAGTCTGTCTAGTAAATTTTAACTTATTTTTAATTTAGATGGTCTTCCTTTTCGACAACATATGAAGATAATATTTCCAAATCCACAAGATTAGATCTAAGTCACATGTGACTGCTGTGATAGGCTCACTTTGCACCATTAAAACTGTTGCATCGCAATCCAATATATCAGCTTGTCAAATAAAATGACTGGCACGAGAGAGTTAACAAACCGTAATAATGTAGGATGCCCCTGGTCTTTTTTTCGATGTTCTTGTGCACTTTTAAAAAGCACTGATTGGGAGTGCTTAGGGAAATGGTTAAAAATCACGGAAGAAACGGAAAAACTTTGTACAAGGCAGTTTAAAGGTATGAGATCCGGATATCTAATGGAAACATTATGCTTGCATAGTGTCTTTGACAAATCTGATGAAAGATATTGGTTGCTGCATTTGTTGGAATATTCTGAGGTTCTCTTTGAAATCTTTATAACAACGATCAGAACTCAAATGTGCTTTGTCACACACGTGAAGAAGAAATCCATTACAAATAATTGTCACTTTTGTTTTGTTGAGCACTTGTTGAAGCTTCAGGTCTCGGGGATTATGTTGTGAAAGATCTTTTGTATTTTTGGCAGTTTTCATACGTGGTACATAGGCTCATCGTGTTCCCAGGATATCTGAAGTTTATGAATCGAGTAAGAAGGTTTTAACTTGGACTTGAACATGAAGGTTGTTATTCTTACTTTTGTTTATATTACTGAAAATGTACAATTAAATCCCTAACAGACACAGAATTTCATTTTTATCCTACTTCGTTGAGTCACCTCAGCAGGAAATAAACATCCATTTTAGTTTTATATAAGCAAAATGCCAATCATCAACATCGTAGCAAATTATTGAGTTGAAGGAAAAGTTTCAAACTAGGTTGCGTAGATTTGAGCAAATGTTTAACACTTATAATCTTGAAGCGGTTATTCTTTCATACATGCAAATTCTTTGAAATATAGGGGAATGTTTGTATGAATACTTTTCATACCTGCAAATTCAAAATTTGAAATACAGGGGAATGTATGTATGAATATTCTCCAACAACTGCTTACTGCAAAACCTTTTCAACAAGTTATTTACAGAATGGGATATTTTGAAAACATACTATATTTTTGAGTTAATAGTTGCAAATCAAGATAGATTTTAATATTTTTATTTCTAATATTGAAAGGTATCCACTATCTAATATTAACTATGGAATAAATAATAAATGTATAAGTTTTCAGAATGAAAATTCTAAATCAAAGTCCTAATATTAACTATGGAATAAATAATAAATGTATAAGTTTTCAGAATGAAAATTCTAAATCAAAGTCTTAACATTAACTATGGAATAAATAATAAATGTATAAGTTTTCAGAATGAAAATTCTAAATCAAAGTCCTAATATTAACTATGGAATAAATAATAAATGTATCACAAGTTTTCAGAATGAAAATTCCAATTCAACTTTGATTGTGCTTTCAATTTGCACTCTAACAATGTAATAAAATGAATTTTTAATTTCAGCTTGAAAACAAGCTGACTAAATTAAGTAAAAACAAATATTGATTATGCTTTCAATTTACTGCAAAAAAACAATCTAGTAATTATGAGGTGGAGTAAAGCTCACTAGGTTGTTGGAAATACTTGGAGGGGGAAATTAGTATTTCTTTCAATTGTTATATTATGCCAATTAAATTTTTTACGAGAACATAAGATGTAGACTAAGAAAAACAATTTTATTAATAAAAACAATGAGGACTCCAATCCTCTACAACAATTCAAGTTCCATTCAATACAACAAAATTTTAACTTTTTAAAGTCTCCAACCTTGAATGAGGACTCAAATCCTCAAATATCAATCCAGGCTCCTAAATGTTATGAATATAATTCATAACAAATAAAATGAATATAAACACTGTAAATAATAAATAATCAAATATTGATTATGTTAAATAGTTATTAAGTTAAGTGAAAGGGCATAGTCATGAAAGGTCACCTACCTAGGTATATAAGAAGGGCATCATTGTAACATTCATCATCACATATACATTTTACATATTAATAAATTATTGTTACAAATACCTTTTGTGTATTTTTACATTAAAGTCAACAAGTCTACAGTTTTGTTGCTTCAGTGGTATCAGAGCCATGTTGCACAATATAATTTTATGAGCTTTTGAACGTTGTTTACCGCACAATATGCCATTACGTGTAGATCTTGAAGAAATTGAGCAGATTAGAAAAATTCAAGAAAAACTTCAGCAATTAGAAAAATCATGTGTATAAGTTACAACATGTTTTAAGAAGAATTATGTGGAAATAAGTAATAAGGAAGATGATAGCGCCAGTAAAGAAACATAACAAGATGAAGCTGATATAGATCAAGATGAGGATCCATATGAAGCTGATCTTGATGTGGATGAGAATGATATAGATCAAGATGATGATCCAAATGAAGGTGATGACGAAGAGGAAAATGTGGAAAAAGAAGAAGACATTGATGACATATTTGAAAAGTGCCCAGCTGAGAATTTAATTAGAACTTGTAGTGAAGGATTAATGACTGTAGATACTGAGTCAGACAATTAGGTTAAAGATTCAGAGGGGGTAATAACCAATTTAGGGCTTGATTCCTCCCCTATAGCAACTCCGAATGCATCTTCTATTGATCATACCTCACCTAACATAAAATTAATTGTTGAAAAGGGGAGCACTCCCTTAATGCAACATAAAAATGCTGAAATGAAAGTTGGTGAATTTGTTAGCCTCGTTTGCTTCCAAGATGGTCAAAGTCATAATGTCTTATTGATCAATGCGGAGAAACTTGTCCATGATGTGATAGGTAGCCCAGGTGAAAGTTGACTGGTGAAATGCTTGGAAGTTATTAGTGATGTGACTTAAAATGAATCTGTGGATGTGCAAGGAATTGGGAATCAAGTGTCCCATGATCTTGAAAAACCATTTTTCGTTGAGGACCTTGAAGACCAAGAAAATGAAGGAACAAATGCATCAATAGTGTCTCTTTTATCAACAAAAGACATTACAAACCTGGTCAAAGCTACTTCTTTCCCAGAAGGAAAAGGCATTCTTTTTGCTTCTCACACTGTGGATGAAACTAATGGATGTAACTTTGGGGTCACCTCCCTTCAAGGCCCTACTCAATCTCTAGTGCCAGTAGACCGACCTATGATTGATACATCACGACAAGCATTACAAGTAAATTACCACTGTATTACATCAAAGTCTGACAACAAACACACTAATCAAATGAATATGGAATTTGAAATGAATTGTAAAGATGATACCCTTGTTGGTATTAAAGTACAAAATGAAGAGAAGAATCAACTTCATACGTAAGCTCTGATTACTACAGGTTTGTATGAAATGCAAGCTCATCGGGAACCTCTATTGCCTCATATGGATGCTCTGGATGAGGGCAAGTATACTCTTGTTTTTGACATGGACATAATGCTCTTAATGGAATTAACTAAGGACCACTTTCGTGGAAATAAGGATGTCAAATTTTGTGAGATAGATTTTGTCATGGAGCAGCAAATCACAGGCAGAGTTATGCTAATCGCAACGAGACCCTATTTTGGAGAGTTCCTTGAATCAATGGCATAACTGTTTGAGATCGTGATATTTACAGAGAGTCCCCAAAAAAGGGCGGATGCTATATTGGATAAGCTGCCTCATTCGGAAGAGGCTTTACAGAGACTCGTGCACTGAAATATAAGGTAAATCTGTGAAGGACCTCTCGTTCCTCGGAAGAGACCTAAGTAAATTCATTCTCATCGATGACCATCCATGGTCCTATGAGCTCCAGCCCTTCAACACCATTCCCATTAAACACTTTCATATGGGGGATACCTCTAATCGTTGCTTTAGTGAACTTATTCCATTCCTTTGACAACTCGCACAAGAGAAGAATGACGTTCGCTCGCTCATTCGAGACAAATACCACGATCTCCACTGCGTTGTGTGTTTCCCTATCTCTTCGCGCATTTCTCAATGTCATGTTTCATTTTACTTGTTCAACATGTTGACCACTTCATGTCAACGACCCCATAGCAGTACACCCCCATTTTTGAAAATGGGGTTTATCTGTAGAAATTTATGAATCTTAATTCTTATGCAGAAATTATTTCTGTTAATCCGATTAAGCTTCTCCTACTTATACAAGTGATCAACTGAATAAATTCAAGTTAACATCAAAGCAAAACACATAACAGATCTTTACCAATTTAGATCCAGAATAAGCACATGCAGACATAGACAAAGTGACAGTGATTTCTGGACAAAATGTCCCTGGAAAAACCCAATGTGGGAAAACTAGTCTCTGGCTGCTGGAGGGCTCTATTATTAAGAATATTTTTGAATACACAACTCTGGGTTCCAGATCTGGAAAACCCTATAGAGAAAACTCTAGATCTGCAGCACCTGGCTGATCTAAGACCAACAATACTGACTGATCCACACCCTCAAACGGAATTTACAGAACTCAGCCAGATCTAGGCCTAGAAACCCTATATCTGCCCCTGAAAGACACTACGTCAGTCTCTGAAGGCCTCCAAATGCTCAGCGCTGTCACCTAAGGGACTGCGTTACCCTAGACTGGGTGACGCAGTTACTATGCTGCCCCTAAGGGTCTCTGCGTAACCCCTAAAGGGTTTCCTGAAAATCACGCTGTCCTTGCTGCTGCTGCTGCCTTCCTCTGTGCTATCTTTCTTGATCTCTTCTCTGCTTCTTGTGTATTCTAGACCCCTGGATTAGATCATCCCCTTGGTCTAAATTCACCTCTGTAACTGAAACACTTGAGAATTCTTAGCAACCCCACTCTAGAATCTCAGCTTAACTTCAGTGCTCTGCCTAAGTGTGTCTTACAAATGACCCCAAGCCTTTCTTTTATACTTTTCTCGTTGACAATTCAACGACCAAGATTCAATCTTTGATCAATGGCTAAGATTAAAAGAAAGCTTGTTCCGTGTGGCTTAAGACAATTTCATCACATGTTTAATTAAATTCACTTTAATTATTTTATTTTCCTAAGTTTTAACTTAGGAAATACATTAAAATAATTAATTAATTTAATATCTCCTAAACCAGATGAAATTTCCCAAATCCATTTCTGGGTCTTGTAGATCAGGTGAACTCAAGTCCTTTCTCAAAATTTAGGACCTAGAGCACCACTGATGCTACCCCAAATACACAAAATCTCAACATTATCATGTTCGAAGTGTTCACGCCATTGAAATTTCATCATCAGTCGGCAATTTTATAGAAGATGTAAACCCATTCTGCATGTTTATAATGTAAATGATCTTAGTGAGACCATCATGTATGTAACAACCTAGGTAAGCCTAGTATTTTGGTGACGATTTCTATCTTAGGAGATTTTTCGTCTCACTGATTCATTTGTGTTTCTCAACACAAATGATCAACAAAGTTTTCCCCTCCAAACTCACCCCAAAGTTATGGTGGATTTTGTCGTCAATATACTAAGTCTTAGTGTTTTTTATCGAGTCTTTGTAAAAGTAATTTGGGAATAATCTTAGCTAATTGGCTAGATTATTTTATTACAAATTACTCGGTTTGCTAGATCATGTTTTGAGTCGCAAAATTGGGTAGCTATTTGAGGGTCTATTACGAATGAGTTTTCCCCCTTCATGTGTCAAATTATAATATTTTGATGTAAAATTTAGTGCATGGTCCCTCATAATTAGACACCATGGCTAAAGTATTAGAGGGTTGGAAAAATAATTAATCCTCTCATGAGTTGATTAATTAAATTGTTTGGAAAAATTAAATTAAAATTATAAGCCAAAAATTTAATTAATTTGAGGTCCTAGGAAAATTTAATTCTCCAAAATTAAAAATTTGTCGGTTTTAGAAGTTTTAATTTTTAGAGGTCCCCAGCCAAGGGAATATTGAAAATTTCAAGACATTTTGGACCCTTGGGCCTTGGTAGTTAAGTCAAAGTCAATTTTTTGAGGTAATTAACTCAAAAATATTATTTTTGAGTTAATTAAAAATGAATTAAATAAAAAATTCGAAATTCCTAAAAAATAATTAATTTCGATGGACGAGATTAAAAGAAGATTAAATATTTTTCGACGGTCGAGATTACTTTGATGTGGATCAATTCAGCGAGCCGTTGGAGAATAAATCTATAAATTAGAGGTCTTTGTCCATCATTTGCATCCGATCATTGAATCATGCACTTGCTTTGAGAAGTTCTTGTAATTTTTGCTGATCAATAAAATAGAAAGACTTTGGGTTTATAGACTTTGGTGTTCCTTTTCCAAATCTATGTGGTAATATTGTTTCTAAAACTCTGCTACTTTTATTGGCATTTGCTGGTTAATAACCTTTGTGGATTGATCTGCATAAAAGTATCTTATGCAGATTTCTGGGTTTTCTTAAATTTCATTTTGATTTGATAGAAGTAATATGTATCTATATTTCTTGATGATCTTATGGTTATTTTTCAAATCACTATTAATGTAAAAATCAGATCTGAGGTGCAAAGGTTATTATTTAGGATTTGGGCGTTTGGGGAAATCTTAAGCTAGATCAGCTGACTCTTAGATTTCAAAAAATCTAAAAAAACTCATTGTCTCTTAATTTCTAAGGTTATTTTACGGAATATTTTTTGTAGGGTTTCCTTAGGCCTGTGCCTCTCTTAAATTCTTGTTTCTAAATTGTGCAAAAATGATTAAATATGGCCAAGAGGGCTTTTGATCTAATATCTCTGTAGAATAACATTCTAGATTTGTAAGTATTGTTATTTTTCTCATCGAGATTTAAGGTTTTCATTTTTTGTACATGTGTTGGGTTTTTGGGTACCTTCATTCTAGTTTTGTACAGGTTATATTGGAAAATTTGCAGATTTTTTATAGATCTGAGCCAGAGCTAGGCCCTGGAGGGTAAGATCTGGTCTTAGGATCAAATTGTTTGCAGATTTGGGCATGATCTTGCCTCAAAGTATAAATTGTAGGTGCATTTAAATCAAAATTTTGTTCTGCTGGTTAAAACTCTGGGAAAAATCGAAATTTGTGTGCACCAATTTGCTTTCGTGTTTTGCCTGTAGCTGCTCCATTAACTTGCGTTTTTCTTGCTGCTCAATTCGCTACCATCAGATCTGCGTTCTCTCCTTAGCTCATTCCCTTGCTGTGCAATCCTCCATCTCCCTGTAACTCCTCCCTTCTACGTTTTTTTTCTTCGTTGCTGGCTACCTCTTCTTTCTCTCTGCGTCCTCAACTCATATCCATGCTGTTTGCGTTTTCTATCCGCTTCCATATCTCTCAGTTGCCTGCGTCCCATCTTCTTTTGCCCTCATTCCTGCGTCCCCATATCCGCCGCATTTTCAAAACCTTACCCTTGCTCACCCTGCGTGCTTCCCTTGCGGCCTGCCTGCGTGAACTCCTCCCCTCGCTGCTCCCTTTCCCATTTGCTCTCGTGCTCCATTCCCTTTACCCGAGCATTTGTCCTTACCTCTCAGCCTTTCATTCCCGCAGCTTCCTTTGCTCCCTCACACTGCCTTTCTCTCACACTTCCATTTCTCCTCTCCCGTCTGATTGCCTTTAGCTCCTTCATGCTGTCGACTTTCCTTGTCGGCCTTCACTCACATTTCTTTTCCTCCCGTGGACTTTCACATACCCTAAGTCCCCTTCATTTTGTTTTCTTTTATTTTATATTTTTAAATTGCGTAAGGTTTGGTTTTTTATTTTAATTTTTATTAACATTTCAAACTCTTTTAATTTTCCGAAAAATTTAAAAAGGCTCAAAACTTTAATTAATTTCTAACTTTAAAAATTTCAAAAAATAAAAATGAAAATTTTTTAAATTTTAACTTTCGTAAAAAATTTCATTAACTTCTAATTTTTTTATTTTATTTTCGGATGGTCTTGGGCGTCAAAAAAGAAGAATCTAAATTGTTCTATAGTCAAAGGTAAATAATTTTTTTAACATATCTAAAGTTTGACTTTAGGAAAAATTTAAATTTTTTGGATTGGAATACTGAAGAAAATCATTTAAATTTGGAATTGCTTAGCATTTGAATTTCATTGCTCTTTCATGGTTATCGCTTTTGAAATTTAAAGTGCTCAAGTCTCGCATCTAGGTTTGAATATTTCGTGCTTAACATCTATTGGAATTGGCCGTCGTTTAATAAGCTTCAACTGTGGTTTAATTTACTTGAATTAATATCTATTACACATTGAACTTTTGGAATTTTTCAAGTAACAAGACTATCGTAAATTGCATGTATTTCGTTTCTTAGATTGAATATCTTTAACGCATTATCTCAAAGGTGATATTGAAGGATTATGAAAATATTTTGTTCTCTTTGAGCTAGAATTGCACTGGAATAATAAGCTTATGTTTAACTGGAAGTTATATTACATTGTTGAAAAAGCTTATATCTCAGTTTGGTAAATTGAACATTTATTTGAGCAATTAAATACTGTGGTTGTGGCTTAAGCATTTTGCTCTCATTTCATGCGTTCACATTTTAGATTGGTTTGGCATTTCATAATAGGATAGTTGTCCATTCTAGCAGCAGTTATCTATTAGCTACTCAATCCTAATTTCATAACAAGATAATTGACTCTATAAGACAATGGAATCAAAATTTTAATCTAATCAAATCTATTGAATCTCTTTAGATCTTAAACAAGTACTTGGTCGCTTGACTGTGTCTCACAAACTATTTGGTTTCCAAATAGTTCTGTTTCATTTCACTTCTATAGGGTCTATTATCACTCAGCTAGATTTCTAAGGCTGAGGAAGAAATCCCAATAGAGGCAACCGCAGGCCAACCTTTTAACTTGGTATCTAGCCCTACCAAGTCGGAGAGGGCTCTCTCCACAAAACACAACCTAGGAGGCTGAATGGATTAGGATTTTAGGCTAGGTGTGAGTTCAGGGGTTTTGATAATTGATTTTGGTCGGGCTGCTGGATGAAAGTATGGTCAAGGGAGCCAGGTCAGGGAAAATGAGATAGGGTTGCAAAGATTCAATGGGGTAAGGTAGGCATAAGACTTAACACTTTAAGATGATTGTGATGAGATGGTTTTAAGAATGATGAGGAGCTAGGAAGAGCATGGGAGATGTATTCTCCCTAAAGAGAGGAAAATGAACAAATTATTATAACTTTCCCTAAACAAAGCATGAGCAAGCATGTATTTTTCCTATCAACTTGAAAGAGATAATACAACAGAGATGTAATGAACATGAAGAAAACACATTCTAACATATGAAACTGAAGGAAAAACAATGATAAACATCATACCACATGTATCCCAAAAAATAGTTGCAACTCTTATTTATTAACTGGCTAAACTGAGTACAACAGTCCTTGATCAATGAGCTAGCATCCAAACTGATTCCAACTCTTGCTAAGAGTGAAGAAAGGGACTAAATAAACATCAAAACAACATTCACTCATCCTCAGGGGTCGAATCCATGAGGTGAGGAAGAGATTCACAAAATTATGAATTGAAAGTTGGAGTATAGGGAGCTCTAAGTGACTCCTCCCTAAATACACTCAAACTGATTCATTTGACTTAATGAAAACTTTTACCTGATGAATCTACCCCTAGGTAACTTATCCATAACATAATTACATTTACCATCCTCAATTACATAAGTGGAAACATAAATTTCTAAGATAAAGTCAAAATTACAGTGAAATTTCAAAAAAATTCAATAAATGGTCAAGTGCACCCTCCTTGTTCAAGGCTAATTTTGATTGACTTAGGTGTCCAAATCAAGCCCAAAATGTCTTGTTGGAAATATCTTCATGTATACTTTTTGAATGTCTCCAGTTTGCAAAATGACAATGATTTGATCCTTCAAAACTTCATTCTCCCAAGATTGCTCTGTGCACAGTGCCTAGGCGAGAATAGGGGCAAAAACATGATTTTTAGCTAGTTCTTTGATCTTTTGACTACCAAATCCGCAAAACAGGGATGGAAAAGTGGTTTTCTTAGATGTATTAATCCTTAGGAATCCACTAGTTGTCTCATTTTCCTAAAAAATCACCTCAAAAAAGTGCGCAACGCCTAGGGCGCTACACAGATGATCAATTTGCTGATATGAACTTGTTCAGGAATACACATAAAAACACTGATTTTGCAAAAATGGGTCAAATGGCTTCAAAATTGGTGGAGAGAGTGTTGGTGAGGTGGCTAGGCTTGGAGTGAAGCATCTGCAAGTATATCCAATTTATTCTTCTTTTCTTGGTGAGTTAGGGCTTCAATCTTTGCATTTGCTGCCTTGAGTTTTTCCCTTGTATTTCTTTCTCTTTTGGCATAGTGTTTGGTCATTCTCCTTTGAATCTTGTTTCCATTTTTAGCTTTCTTTAACAACTTCTCCAAGTGGTCATTTATGGCTTCAACCTTCCTTTATTCTTTGATCATCTCCAAAAATTGATCATCAAGGATGGCTTCATCAACTGTCTCTCTTTGCCTTTGTCTTTCAAGCTCCAAGCTCTTTTTAAGCCTCTGGTTCTAGGCTTGCCTCTTGGTGATTGTTCTTCTTGTTCCTCAATCAAACCATGCTTCTCTAGGGTCTCATCAAGTAAAGCTTTAGATTTTTCTGCCTCCCTTTGAGTTGATATACTTAAACTCATCAATGAATTTCTTGGTTTTCAACTACTTATTCTCTTGCTAAAGGAATTTTATGACAAACTTGGCCCTGTCAAGATTATTCTGGAGCTCTCTAATCTTGGCATCCTTTCCTTTGATGGCTATGTTGATGTTTTCATCATCATCCTTCTCACCTAGGTCATCAAGCTCAAAATCATGCTCAGTCTCATGGAGGTTCTCTTCATGTCTAACCTCTGGTTGAATTTATGCCTTAATCACCTTTTCTTTGCCTTTGTCCACCTACTTTGTTTATGTAAAAGACATGGCCCCTTCCACTATGTGTGGAGAAAACACATACCTGTGACCTCTCTGGTAGGTTTTTGGCAATGGATCAACCTCAACCACATTAGCCCTCTTAAGCTCACTGACCTCAATCCTGCTAGGTGATCCAATGTCATGATGAAATGGAGATGAAGGAGGTGAAATGGGTGAAGGGGACTGATATGATGATGATGAATGTGCTATGGGCTGAGATGGAGGGATGGAAGTGGATCGCTGAGATGATGAAGGCACATTTTGTGCATGCTGAGTAGATGGCTCTCTGAATATATCATTGGCTATGAGGGTACTCCATGCAATGTTTAGTTCATTGAGATGCTAGATGACTATGATTTTGATAAGGGAATGATGGAAAAGACTTCTCATTTGATGTTCATACTCCCTTTTCTGGACAATAAATGCCATCTTATCAATGCTCCGGAAAATGTATCAGGGTATGTTGAGCATCTTTACCCTAGTGAAATGCATTAAGAGCCTGATGTGATAGGTATAAAGTCTTGAAAATCTATCTTTGCATGAAAAGTCTTTCATGATTATCTTTATCATTGGTGCATATCTGTCCAGGAGGTAGGAAAAAGGAAAGAACCTATTTTTCTCATTCTTATATCTTGGTTTCATGAGGCTCATAGTAGTGTTCCTCCAATTCACTGTGCTTGAACCATTTCTCCCCAACATTTGGGATTTTGGTGGCAGCTGAAATGATGCCAGTTGACAAAGTAAAGGTGACACCAACTAGAGTAACTTGGTTGTCATGGAGTCTGGATATGAAAAGTCTGGTCAACATGGCATGGTGTTGGACCATCTGAATTTTCTCACAGAACTCAAAACACCTAACATGTTCGAAACTTGTCACTACCATAGGAGATGCCAAAAGTTCTCTAGTACTTGTTGGCTCAAGTCTGAGTATTCTTCCCCCTTTCGGTGGCCTTCTAGCCTCCGTTTCTTCTCCCTCACTGTATGGTCTGTTCTCTTCTTCTGCCATGATGTTTTAAAGTCAAAACCCTAGGGAAGTGTGATGATGGTGGAAAGTGGTCTCAGGAATGAGGAATGAGAAATGGAAATTGAGGGAGATGGTGCTAGGGATTTATGAAATGGGAAAGGGGATAGGGAGTAGTGATATGGTGGAATTTGGGATGCAGAAATTATTTACAGGTTTGGGGTTAGGAGCCTAGGTAGTTGTAGCACCTAGGACTTAGGGTATTGGGAAAAAGGGTTAGGGAATTGCAATTTGGGGAATTAAGAGTGCAATGGGAGATACTAGGGTTTTAAAATGATTTGAAAACAAAATTCTAAAACGAATTTCACAACACTCAACAAATGAACTTGATGGAGAGGATAATTGATGGAATTAGCTTTCACTCACTTGTTGGAGGTCGATGAGAATGTTGCTGAAGCTTAGGAAGTGATTTTTTTGCAATTTGAATGAGTTTATGAATTTTCTGGTCAAGTGCGCCCTCGCATAAGGAAGTGCACCCTCGCAGAAAGGTAACATAAAGCTTTAAATATTTGCATTTTGTTGTTTTTATAAAGAATTTGAGTTAAACAGTGAATGCATTTACTACTAGTCAATTAAAATTATCGGCGGTTTGGGCATGGAAAATTTTAGGGGCTAATATTCGCAGGTGGGCTAATTTTCCATGGTTTTTCCAAAAAAAACATTCGCCAATTTCCATTTTTTTATCAAAATGATTCACCCAAATTTTACAATATAAAATTATTTTGTGTTAAAAATAGCCAACATTATATAGACAATATATTTAATATCATTATATATTTGAATAATTTTACAAATACATCAGTAAAATTTTTATAGTTTGCATATTAGGGACTACTGAGATTCGCCAATTTTTTAAACTTCAAGATAATTCTCCATCCTTAAAATTTTCCCTTGGTTTGGGCGCAGGGGGTGGGGGGACAAGAATTACTGCCAGTGGTTTTCGCAAAGTTGAAGGGCGGTAAATGGTTTTCATTGAATTGATGCGATCCAACAATAAAATGATGCGTGGAGGAGAGATAAAACGCCGAAACAACTTTTATCACAATTTTCATTTTGGTTAAAGATCGCGCTATGAGATTCGCGATGGGATATATGCACCGTTAGATTTTGAGGAATGAAGCGAATGATCGGGATAAAGCAATGAAGCTCCTGGGGTAATGGGCGTGGGGCCCAGGAAATATATGTGGCGGGAGCGGAAAATGTATTAAAATGTAATGTTTTAATACGTAGTTTAGATATTGAAATGGTAGGCGGGTAAAGGTTTATACACAATAAACGAAATATGTATACATGTAATGTTTGCATTGCGGGTTTAATATATATAGGGATAGTTTTAACCTATGGAGAACGAGAATAATATGTCATGTGGGGAATAATAAACATAGGTTAAAAGTAAAATATGGGTTTGGGATATGTAATATATGAGGGAATTATATAAATACAGGCTAAAGGTATATATTAAGGAGTTAATACATTAGGTTAACGCGTTAATAATAAAATGTATGAGCGAGAATGAAAAAATATACTAAGAATAGTGTTAAAACATGATTTCGGGGGTAGATTTCTTCATTGTGATTCTCGATACATAATCATTTTAACATTTATACTTAGGATGAAACTATTTTTGGGTTTTTTGAATGAAACGAGAATTAATTAAAGGGGTTTTTACTTTTCATAAGTAAAATGTGTTTTAACTTAGGAAAAGGGGTTTATTAGGGTAAACTGAGTGATGCTAAGGGAAAAGGGTTTTTTATGAAGGGGAAGGGTTTGAATGAGGTGGAATCCAATACCTTGATGCCAATCAGTCATTTAAGACGTGGGTCCGGTCCCACCAAAAGTTAGAGAAATGCTCCGAGTTTTTATGACTGAAGGATTTAGTACTGGAACACATTGTGGGGAGGGAAATTAGTAATTTTTCCTTTATCCATTCCTTGTGAAACTGCTTTCTTTCTACCCATATGCTATTCTACCATTTTTTTCCTTTATTTGCATGGGTGCATTTGAGCTTGCAAACCCTTATTCATTTTTCTTTTAAAACAAGGAACTTTCTAATTCTAACCTTATTTCATCAAAGGGCTTAGATTAAACCGTTGAGCTCCTCATTATTTTCTACCTAACTAGTGATCAACCAAGTTTAAACTTTTTGGAAAGACCTTTATTCTCTATCTATCATCACGAAATTTAAAACAATGAAAAGTCAAGATTAAGCTTTTTGACTAATCATGGATTATAGCAGTTTGAACAAGCTGCTCACAATCATTTATTTTGTAGTGAAAAGTAACTAGTAGTGCCATTTTGACTTGCATCACTTTCATGTCTTATTCTTATCTCTTTTTGTTTGGGGTCCATTTTTCTATTCTTTTTGATATTTTTCTTTTAAGTCATTTGATTTTTCTTTTAGGACTTTTACCCTCTTTTCATTTTTTATTTTCTAATATGGGAAAACAATTTGCAGAAAGCAAGGTATGTACATATTACATGACTAATTAAAGTCAATTCAAAAATTATGGATCCTATTATTATAGGACCCTAACAGTGGCTCCATATGGGGATGGAATTTCCTAGTGAAATGTCAAGAAATTTGAGACTAGTAGCCTTTGAATTTTGACTGTGTTGGCCTTGTAAATGTCTTTTGAGCTCTGTAATTATTCATACTTATGATATTTTATCCTTCAAAGCTTAGGGTCTTCTCTCCGAGCTTCAACTTTGTTAGGAAAAACATCCAATCCAATCTAAAATCTGCAATGTTATGTACAATAATTAAAGTAAACAAAGTAAATTACTTATTATTCTGAAGAGTAGTAATGCTTCAACATTCTACCATTGAAAGGTCCACCTAACATATCTAATCCATCCATTTCTTTAAAAAAGAAAGCATTGTTACCTATGTATCCATAAATAACATAAGGTCATTTCCATAAGAAATCAACTTTCCCATGTTTACCTTTCTCTTCTCTCCTTGAATCCCATTTTAGAACTTTGTCCCCTATATAGAAATCATATTCTTTACTCTTCTTGTCAAAATTCTTCTTAATCTTGTCTTGGATAACTTGAGACTTAAGATAAACCTCTTCTCTGGTTTGCTGCAAGTGTATGGTTTGGTTAATTCTTCTTTGAATATCATTGGTCTCAACTTGTAGCTCTT
This sequence comes from Pinus albicaulis, assembly GCA_034641835.2. Taxonomy (NCBI): domain Eukaryota; kingdom Viridiplantae; phylum Streptophyta; class Pinopsida; order Pinales; family Pinaceae; genus Pinus; species Pinus albicaulis. The sequence continues at coordinate 1,503,708,690 of CM076580.1, read as the reverse complement.
GGATTATTTTCATTACAGGTACTCCTAAGGAAGATGGAAAAACAACATCCATTCCATAAACAAGCTGGTAAGGGGATGTACCAATATATTTATTAGTTGTAAGTCTATCTGCCCATAAGGCATTAACTAACCTCTTGTTCCTAGTTTTCTTGTTATCTTCTAGTAATTTCTTGATGATGTTCACAAGACTTATATTGGAGGATTCAGCAAAGCCATTGCCTTGAGGGTAATATGCAGTGGAATGGCCAAGGGTAATATGGTATTTATGACAGAAGTCAATCATATTTTTGGATTTAAATGCTGCTGCATTATCAGTGATGATATTTTGGGGGCATCCAAATCTTAAGAGTATGTTGTTTTCTAAAAATGAGATTATGACAGTGTCAATGGCTTGCCTGGAAGGTATGGATTCTATCCACTTAGTGAAATAGTCTATGGCTGTCAGAATCCACTTGTGTTGGGCTGAGGATGGAAGGTGAATTTCACCAATGAAGTCAAGACCCCATTGTTGAAAAGGCATTTCTGTTGATATGGGTTTTAAGGGCAGGGGTAGCATCTTTTTCTTTCTTTCAAAGATTTGGCACTTGTGACAGGAGGTCGCGTACTTTTTACATCTAAAAACAAGGTAGGCCATTAAAAACCAGCTCTCAAGATTTTTTTTGCAGTAGTCTTCCAGTAGAGGTATCCCCCACAATCACCTGCATGAAATTCTTCCAAAAATTTGTCAACTTCTTCTTTAAGCAAACAATTCAATAAAATTCCACCATGATCTTTCCAAAAGAGTGCATTGTCTATGATACAAAATATTATTGCATTTAACTTTAAAAATATAGCTTTGGTTATTGTTAATTCAGGAGGAGCTTGTAAATTTAGTAATACAAATACAATATCTGCATGCCATGGTGAGTTTGAAAAGGCTTCACTGATCTCTGGAGTCATCATCTCTTCCTGATCATCTATTTGGGCAATAAAATTAATATCTAAAGCATGACAATTTGATTCAGCCATGAGTTTGGCTAAACCTTGACCTTTTATGAGTTTGGTGGGTTTGATTTCTATGTCATATTCCAAAATTGTAGCAATCAACTTGCCTCTTTTGCCATCAGGCCCATTCTGTGTTAGAATGTCCTTTACAACTGCATTTGGAACATAAGCAATGATATGGGAATAAATAATGTACACTCTAAAGTCTTTGATGGCCTTTAATAAAGCTAGGGCTTGTTTTTCCATTATGTTATACTTTAAAGTAGAATCTCTGAGTGATTTGCTAAAGAAAGCAATGGGTTGCTCATAGCCTTGATCATTTTTCTGCAGTAAAACTGCAACAATAGTGTGTTCTTAAGAAAAGGAGAAAACAATGAAATCTTTTTTAAAGTCAGGACTTATAAGGACTGATGTTTTTGTTATGGCTTGTTTAATTGATTCAAATGATTGCTTTGCCTCCATAGTCCATTTAAGTACCGAGTCTTTTTTCAACATATTGTTTAGTTCTGTAATTATTTCAACTAGTTTTGAGATGAATCTTCTAAGAAAGTTAATTTTACCTAAGAAAGCTTGTAATTATTTAATGTTCCTAGGAGGACTAATGTTTAGAATGGCCTCTATTCTAGCTGGGTCTATCCTAATTCCCTCTTTAAATGTAATATGTCCTAATAATTTACCTTCTTCCAATCCAAATAAAGTCTTCTTAGGATTTAGAGAGATGCCAAATTTCCTGCATTTGAGAAAGAATTTTCTGAGATGGTCTAAATGTTCATTATCAGTCTTCGAGAATAAAGTAATGTCATCTAAATAAATCACAAGGAATTCATGAATTTCATTTGCAAAGGCTATATCCATAGCTGTTTGAAAAGTGGCTCTTGCATTCATTAACCCAAAAGACATTTTCACATACATGAAAGTGCCCCATGGAGTAGTAAAAGCAGTTTTAGCTTGGTCTTCTGGTTGGACTAAAATCTGGTTATATCCAGAGAATCCATCTAATAATGAAATTCTGGAAGAACCAACCACCTTCTGTAGAATGTGATCCATCTTAGGGAGAGGGTAGTTGTCTTTTAAGGACACTTTATTTAAATTTATGAAATCAACACACAGTCTAATTTCTCTTGTCTTTTTCCTAGTGGGAAGTAGATTAGAAACCCAATCAGAATATCTGATTAGTGCAATTATTTGGGCTTTATACATTCTCTTTACCTCTTTCTCAATTAAAGGCATAAAAACATGATTGATCCTTCTAAGCTTCTATTTGAAAGGTTTTTGGTCTTCTTTTATAGGTATTTTATGCTATATTATGCTAGTGTCATAGGATTTTAAGTCCTCATAACTCCAGGAAAATACATCCTGAAATTCCTTAAACAGAGCTATGTATTTTAATTTTTCTTCCCAAGGTAAGGCTTTTGAAAGTTTAATCATCTTAGGTTTTAACTCTGTTCCTATATTACACTCCTCAATATCAGATCTTAATGGCTCCATCTTAGGTTTTCTTGCAACATCGTTAGAGTCAAACAGATCTTCTAAAGGGGCTAATCCCTTAGGTAAAAAATTATCGTTAAGGTTTAAAATATCAGATTCATCATCTGCTAACTCTTCAATATCTACTTTCTCTAAATTATCTATGTCTAATTGACTAAATTTAGTAGGTTTAGCAAAATCTAAATTATTTACATCTACATTATTCAAATCAATCTCAGTATCTAAGTTCCGATCTATTGTACAATTTGTGTCTATATTACAACCCAGAAATTCTCCTTCATTGTTCATGAAATGTTAAATCTGTTCATCCTGTGAAAAAATTTGTCAATATTTAAGATTATCTGGAATCATAAGTCTGTGTTTGACTTCTACAATGTATTTATGATTTGGTTGAAATGGCAGATTACAGGTACTAGCAAAAGTTGCTAAGCAGTGGGCCTATATATTCTGTTTTCTTGGGATTGCAGAAAAGTCACATTCCAGCAGTTCCTTAATCAGATCTAAAACAATATCTCTATATCGGCTTCATCTTGGAATATAAAAAAAATATTCTCTAGTTATCTGTTTCACAATTAACTCTGAGTCTCCCATAATTGACACTCTGTTTCCTCCTAAATTCATAACAATGTGCAGTCCTAAAATAAGAGCTTCATATTCAGCCATGTTGTTTGTACATTTAAAATTCAGTCTAAAAGCATGATCTTCTGCATGATTGTTTTCCATATTGTGTATCCAAACTCCTACTCCTGCTCCTAATTTATTGACTGATCCATCAAAATCTAGGTGCCATAATGATTCATGAAAAATGTTTTCACTGTTTGGTGCTTTGTTTTTCTCTTTTAGTTCATTATTGTTTTCAATTCCAGTTTTAGATTTACATAAAATGAATGAATCCATGTCAGTAGGTGGAGTAAATTGGATAATTTCTTGGTCTTTCTACACTACTAACCATATACTTCATCAATGTTTCTCTGTAAAGTTTCTTTGGTTGGCCAAAAACTGATATTGTTGCATAAGACATATCAAGTTATAGATATCCCTATAATTTAGCTCCCCATGAGCGAGATAAGAGCATTCCATACTTGGGAAGGGTGTCAACTACTACAATGTCCATGACTATGCTTTTTCCAGGATATTGAACTAAAGTAACACATACATATTTAATCAAACCTAAACATTTCACTTTGCTGGAGTCAAACGAAAAGAGATCTTTGTAAGGCCTAGTGGTGTCTGAATTCAGGGTTTCCATTATTGCTTTTGGCATCAAATTGTGTGAAGCCCCTGAATCTAGCATTGCATTATGTAAAATTTGATCATGATCAGTTAAGCCAATGTAGAAAGGTGGAACTGCTCCATCTCGATGTTTCCCATTAACATCAAGATCAAAGATTAATTCTGGTTGATCATCACTTAGATTTACTGAATCTTCTCCATCATTCGTATTTAAAGTTTCAGTGATAGGTGTTTTGTATAGGTCATGTTTTACCAACTCTGTCAAAGGAATTGGTATTTTTAATTTGGCAATTTTAGCTTGGATATTAAATAGAGCTTGTGATTTTCCTAGCTAAATTATTTCTTCTTTAGTAACTGTAGTTTGGGTAGGTTTGTCTTCTTTTTCTACAACTGTTTTCTCATTTTCTGTTTGTATATCTACTGTCTTATTGTTTTTGGTTTTCTTTTCAAGGATAGTTTGAGAAGCAGTATATGTTTTTGCAGATTTTGTATTTTCAGTAGCTGCTTTAGTAGTAGTAGCTTTTGGATCAACTGATTTTGGTTCACAGTAGGTGTTTTGGAGTCTAAAATTGCTGTTTTAGCAGAATTAGTTGTCTTGGAAGAAACATATTTTTGTCAATTTGTTGATGTTTGGACAACCTCATCTGTGATGTCAACAATTTTAGGACTAGGTGAAATTTTAGGACTCGAAACTTTCTGAGTTGAACTAGAGTTTTGCTTGGTTTCCCTAGGGATAATTTGCAGAACTTTAGTGGTAGGAGCTTCTAGTGTTTTCTTTGTTTGTGTTTGGATAGATTTGTTAATAGAAGGCTCTACATTTTTTTTACTCCTAAGGTTATATTGCTTATGTACTTCATTGATAGCAAACTCATAACCTTGTTTGTAATCAAAAGACTCACCAGAATTTAATTGCAGTTGTTGTAATTCATATAACTCCTAGTCTTCTTGTGTAAGAAAAATAGTGTTATCATCATTAATACCCATTAAATTTATGGTTTCTTCATCATCTTCAGTTTGATGAGAACTTTCAGCATAGTTCTTTTGGAAAGGTGTTCTTATTGTTTGGTCAGGTGCTAATTCTCTAGATTTTCCAGTGTTAGTGTTTTTCCTGAAATTGAGATTTCTAATCTGAAGTCCTTGTTGTTGGTTATCCCACTGTGGCTTCCTTTCCATATTATCTAATCTATCCATCATTCTCTCTAATTTTTTTGCTAATTGATCTATTTTTAAATCTGAAGTAGATGTTTTCTCTTTTATTGTTACTCTCCTTTCATTCCTTAATCTAGCTTTCTTTGCTAACATATTTGTCTCTACACTAACATCATTCCTTTGCATCTGCTCTAAAGTCTTTGGATTTCTCTCTCTTAGTTGGTAGGCTATATCAGTATCAAATCCATCAGGGAATTTGATAAGGACAAAGTCTGGAGGAGGTTTAAGATTAGCAGGAATTGCATTATTAATACTGTTATGTCTAGTACAATAATCTTGAACTGTTTCATTTTGTGCTCTTTTTATATTTTCAAATTTAGATAAGATTTGTAGTGGATTTTTCTTCTTTTCCCATCTATTAAGAAATAATTTATGAAAAACTTCTAAATCAACATTTAAACCTTTAAACCAATTTTTTACCTCACCAGTTAATGTTTGAGAAAAAAGTCTCATTTGGACATCAGCATCATCTATTTCATGAAGTTCAAAATAGTCTGTCATCTTATTATTACGTTGTTGGGCAGTGTAATGAGTGGTTGCATCAAATTGAGGTATTTTTCTTTGATAATCTTGGGGCATGTCATGTAACTGTGTTTGTAGGACCAAGGGAGCATATCTTATAGCCATGGCTTGGATTCTAGCTTGGCTAGGGGGTAAGTTGGATGTACTTGGTGAAGAACTAGAAGTACTTGCTGATGTAGTTAAAGAACTTGCAGATGAGATTGGAATATAAGAAGATGTACTGGAAAATGTGGTTGAGATGCTAGAAGATGAAGTTAAGATATATGAGGAGGTGCTTGGGAATGAGAAAGAAGTATTGGAAAATGCAGAAGAAAAACTAGTGGATGGACTTGAGGTGGTGGAGGATGGGAATAATATTCTAGGTTGAAATGGTTGATTTGGAAAAAATGAATCTGTGGAATGCGTGTGGTGGAAATAATGAATGGAGTGGTAGTGAATAGAGATGAACCTACAGATTCTATAAGGTTGGTATCTAAATGAGTGGTAGAGGGCTTAGGGGTATAGGCTGATAAAGCACTTAATTCAACTGAATGTTGTAAATAAGATTCATCTATTTCTTTAATCAAAGTAGCAATTATTGCATCAAGCTTATCATAAACTTAAAAAATCTTTTCCTCATAATCTATTGAAACAATTTCCTTCTTAGTTTTAATAAATGAAACAAAATCAAGATCTATAACAATACTATGTAAGTCACTTTCTAATTTGGTTCTGAATAAATATTGTTCAAAATTTAAATCAAATTCTATGTCTTGTAAACTTGATAGTTGTTTTGGAAGGGAATTTTCTTTGACTAATGAAACTTTATTACCTAAATCTTCAACTCTTTTGTTTTTCTTTCCAATTCTATCAGGATTATCTACTATGACATTAGGTTGTGGATCTGGATTTGACCTGGTATAGTAGACTCTTCTGGAAGCCAGAATTACAATTTTTTTATGAAAATATACTCACAACTTATTAAAACAGTCTTAAGGTGAAAATATAATAAAAATATTTCCTTTAAGATCTATTTTAAAATTGAGGATTGGTTAGTTCCCCAATGGAGTTGCCAGTATGTTATCACTCTAATAATTCTCAAAGTTGTGAGATTTTTTATTATAGTTTAAATAATATAAGAGGTAACCGCAAACCTACTTTTAAGCTTTAGGATCTAGCCTTCCTAATGCTCAGAGAGGGCTCTCTCTATAAGATTTGACTTTGTTTTTATATTTGATTTTAGGCTAGTTATATAGGGAAAATTGGTTTTGGGGTTTTGATTTGGTTTGGTGGAAAATCACTTACTGAGATGGATAACTATAGATCTTTAACCCATTGGGAAGATGGAGTCAATGTGTCAAGCAGACAGATCAAGATCAAGGTCTAAAGGCAAATTTTCATAGGGCAAGATAACATAGTCACTTCAGAACTTCAAACGCTGATGGTGAAATGGTTTTAATCAGGATAAAGAGAAATTAAGGGTTCTTTAATCTGGATAAGGAGTGAAAAGGTAGAGGTCAATCGAAATCAGGGAGCAATTAAGGGTTCCCTGGTCTAGATATCAGCAGAAAATATTTAAATGTAAATCAGTCAATAACATAGTGCTTTTAACAAATTCTGAGATAACAATTCCGGATTTCACATTAAAATTTAGAACACATGAATCCTGTAATATGATGCTTTATTTCCTTTGATCCAGTCTGCTGACTTGAACTTGATACAAAAAACCCTTCAGGTTCAGAAAATATGACTACATAAATGTTCAATAATTAATCCAGACTCAATACTTCAAATGATGAAGTATTTATACAAAAAATAGTACAAAATATCCTAGAATAATCTTAGGAATTTTTCTTGGAAAATAAAATATATTCTTGTAAGAAGATAGTGACAACCGCATAACAAATTGCTAGCTGTCCTATTTATTGAAATTAAATAGCTTGCTGTTTGGATTTGGGCTGCAGCTGGACAACTGAGGTGTCCCTCATGCTGGCAGTTTGATCTTCAATAAGTTTTGATCTTCATCTTTCATCTGATACACTTTCAATTAATACTCTTTGACCTGATACTCTTTGACTGTTGATAAAACTGTTTTACTGTTAAAAATCTGTTTACTGTTGCAGCAAAAACAACAACTCTGTTTTTATCTTTTCTTTGATCTTCCTCACTGCAATTGGATTTTACAGCAAATCTGTTAGTTTCTCCCAGAATTCAGCTTCTGGCACTTTTATATTCTTTAGCTTTCTGAATTTTTCATCAGCTTCAGTGTATCTTACAAATGTTGGTTTGACTACAAAAATTTGTTTTACTTCATGTTGCAAGTAAAACAAATTTTCAATACTCTTGTGCAAAAATTTCCCTGTTGGTATCCCTTGCCAATCTGATTTGTTTCATTGTTATTTGGAAAATTCCCTTATATTTTTATTAATATTCTTGTTTCATCAATTTATCATTGATTACCAGAAGATTTGGAAGTCCTTTTTTCCTCAGAATGTCAAATTTTACCATGAATCTTGTATTTTCTATATCCATGTTTTGGCACTTTTCTTCCAATTGTTTCATCAAGTTTTTCTTGGAAATTACCTTTCTTACCTCAAGTATAGTTTCTGTTCTGTCTGTTATTCCAAATCTAATTATTGCTTGTTTTTGGAATTGATGAATTTAATAATTTCCAATGCCTCTTCAGGTTTTGTACCTTGTTCCTCTTTGGTCCTTTGTATTTCTTCTCTTGTTGCTTTTAGTAAATCCTTCTGTTCATAAATCACCTGTATTTATGGCCAAGTATCATTGACCGATTCAATGATATTGGACCATAATTGATTTTTAATATGTGCCATGGGTTCTTTTAAAGTCAACTTTGTTTCCAATTTCTTGAGTTTTTCACTCAACCTTTTAGCCTTTTTCTCTTCAGTCTTGGCATTGATATGTGCAAGCTTTTTGGCATCTTCAAGATTATTAATTTGCTCCTTTAACTTGTTTATTTCAGTGGTTTGTATGGACATGTCCTCCATTGATTTTACTAATTTGCTGGCCTCATCTGATTTCTGTATTGCTGTAGTAGAAGACTCAGTGGCAGAAGTGGTTGATGAAGTTACTGGCACTGCTGTTGCCAGTGGAACTTTTGGAGCTAGTTCTTTTGCTAGAGTAGATGGCACTGCTGTTGTCACCATAGGAATTACAGTAGCAGGGATTTTTTGGGCTTTGGTGGCTTATTTTTCTTGGACTAATTTTTCCATCTCAATCTCCATCTCTTTAATTTGTGCTGTTAACTACAATATGAGACTCATAATCTCATTCTTTTGATTGGATTCCTGTAGAATATCCTTGGTTTGTGGATGCTCTGTAGGAGATAATTTCAACTGTTTTATGAGTGCAACAATATCAGTATTCTTCGTTTTAATTATCTCCTCTGCAACTTTTACATTATTAGGATCATAATCCACCTCAATTACTAACTCCTCCAAGGATTTGATTATGGTATCCTTGGAATATGAAGAAGCTTTTTCAACTTTGATCTGATCTCTAGAGCTTTTGAGTACTCATTGATTTTGTAGTCATTGTGGAATATATCATCTCCGAACTCTGTTTATGGAATTTAGTTTGGTCCAAGGGATGAATGTCTTGGACTGGTACTTCAAAATCAACCTTTTTGCAATCAACTGCTATTTTGGGAGTTGGCACTGTGGGTTGAAGTACTGTCATCAACAATTTCTTGTTTTTATAATCAAAGGCTGAAAGTAGCCTGTTTCGTATGCCAGGAGTCTGCTTCAAGCATTGAGAATAAATTTCACTCTTAATTTCCTCATTTTTGGCTTTAATTTCTTTATACTTTTCCTTAATGTCCATATCTTTGTCCTCCATTTGTTTTGATGATGATACTTCCACACTTTGCTATTTCTGGATCAATTGTGTATTGGAAGTAGTAGGTTGCTGTTCATTTATAATCACTGTGGGAGGCATAGTGTCTTTATCTGGAATCTCTTTGTCTATAACCTCAACTGTTTCTCTTTCTTTATCTGCAGGATTGATCTTTGGTTTCTTGCTGTACCTGAGTTTAAACTTGGTTTATGTGGTAGTTTCAGCAGTGTAAGAGCCTTCTTCCCTATTTCTTTTTATACCTCTGTCTTCCTGAGCTGGAGCCTACAAAATGTGACTAGTATCACTCTGCTTATCAACTTCTACCAGTGAATTTTCTAACCATTCATATTGGTTAGAAAATTTCTCAATTTCAGTCTTCTTTTCATGAATGGAGGGATTTAATTTACACTTCACTCTCATTTTTATTATTATACCATAAGGATCATAGTGCCTAAGAAAAATTTTGCTGAATTTGTACTCTGACAACTACTTTTTTGCCTTTATACCCGCTTCTCTGTTATTGCATATAAATGGACCCACTTGGTTCTTCAATTTAAACTGGGTTAATTTCTTAGCAGCCAAGAAATTTACAAAATCTAAGTTTAAAATCTGTCTTATATACTCTAATGCAAACAAACTCATAGGTAAATACTTTGGCAACTTGTAAGGAATGAGAGTTGTCCCATAAAATCTGATCTTAGTGTGATTTTGGTATAAATACCAATCACTTGTCTTGCTATGTTGTGAGAACTGTAAAACCCTCTTGATTTCGTCACTGATTATATGTTGCACACTATTTTTTAGCAGATTTACCAATGCATGGATGAAACGATATGTAAAGTCTGCATATGTGAACTCTTTTGACTCCTTTCTGATCAAGGAGGTCCAGAAAATAATAGACTGTGCATTTCCTTCTACATCCATCTTTTGAAGAGTTATAGGAAACTTGTTTGAATGAAAGTAAAGGAACATTTGGAAAATAAATGAAGTATACCTAAAGACACCTTCAGTAGGTAATTTAACAAGTTTTTCATGGTTTCTATCAGCAATATATTGAGAAAAATTGTAGATAACTACAGGGGGTTGACATGGGACAAAAATGGACAGGAAACCAAGTATAGATGCATCAGTATGCTCATCTGTGAAATATCCAAGTATAAAAGACAATATAGAAATGATGTGTCTGGTTCCTTTTGGGAATTTAGAAGAGGAATATGGAGGGTTTAGCTTGGGGATTTCTACATAGGAGGGCATGAATGTTTGAAAGATTTGTAATCTTTTGGGAAAATCCAACTCCAAATATAACTTTGTGAGAGCTTCAATGGATAAAGGGACAGCATTGGGCTTAGGCTGCAACTGAAGCATTTGGTTTATGGATTCAACTGTTATGGTAAACAATACTTTCTTTTCAGAATTTACAATGGCTCTTTGATCTAGAGAATAATGAGATTGGCACAATCTGATGGCTTCTGGGCATTGATGGGTGTGAGGAACAACATACATAGGCCAATTATATTCCCAAATAAGCACATCATCTACTTGGTCCAAGTATTTCTCTTGGCTCCAGCAGTGGAGATCAAGGAGGTTAAATTCAGTTATAGGATCTGTGATTTTGTAGTCTGCATCAGCCAATGGGGTATGTTCTACATCTACAACAGGAGGTTATAGTGGATTGATTACAATTGTGCTTTTAGATGCCATTGATAGATTTGTTTTAACAAATTTAACACTCTTGATCTTTAAAACTCTGTGTTTAGGTCTGTGACACAGTTATGTAAGATTAAACTGTTTACAGAAGGACTTTAAGTATAAAAAAGAGTCTATCTTTGATTTCAAAAGGTATAATTTAGGTTACTCTGACTCAAACTGTCAATTCTGTTTTTTAAAAACCAATTTCTTGACCTTTACAGACTCAGCAAAAGATATCAAGGGTTTATTGCAATTTTCTGCTAATGAAGCAATCCTAAAACATCAAACTTTATGCAAAAAGGGCTTCTGAGTACTGTAGAAAGGATTTGGATATCTCAGAGGGCTTCTTAAGTCTGCAAATGCCTAAGTTCACTTCAAATTTTCTTTAAAAACAAATTACATCTTTAGAAACTGTGGAAATTCTCAGGGTTTACAACAAATATAAATTTTTGAGGAAATATGGTTGTTCCTTAGGCAGATAGGCTTTAAAAGGCTTCAATTTAATAGTATATTTCTTTTCAGATGGATGGATAGGTATTTTTTTCTAAAGAATACCTGTGAATTTAGGAAATTTGCTGAAAAGGGTTTGCTGTGTGTTGAAAGCTTTCAAAAGCTTGCTGTGGCCTTTATATGCAACCTGGAAACTTCTCAGTAGTCGTAGCAATGGATTTGGATGAATTCTGTTGATTTATGTGCTAAAAAAGAGATGACAACGTATCCTTTTTGTTCTGGAAAGGTTTATGAGTAGAAAGGTAACAAAAATCTTAAAATATGTGCATTATGTTGTTTTTATAAAGAATTTGAGTTAAACAGTGAATGCATTTACTGCTAGTCAATTCAAATTATCGGCGGTTTGGGCGCGGGGGGGAAGAATTAATGCCAGTGGTTTTCGCAAAGTTGAAGGGCGGTAAACGGTTTTCGTTGAATCGATGCGATCCAAAAATAAAATGACGCGTGGAGGAGAGATAAAACGCCGAAACAACTTTTATCGTAATTTTCGTTTTGTTTAAAGATCGCGATATGAGATTTGCGATGGGAGATATGCACCGTTAGATTTTGAGGAATGGAGCGAACTGTCGGGATTAAGCGATGAAGCTACTGGGGTAATGGGCGTGGGGCCCAGGAAATATATGTGGTGGGAGCGCAAAATGTATTAAAATGCAATGTTTTAATACATAGTTTAGATATTGAATATGATAGGCAGGTAAAGGTTTATACGCAACAAACGAAATATGTATACGTGTAATGTTTGCATTGTAGGTTTAATGTAAGGGATAGTTTTAACCTATGGGGAATGGTAATAATATGTCACGTGGGAAATAATAAACATAGGTTAAAAGTAAAATATGGGTTTGAGATATGTAATATATGCGGGAATTTTATAAATACAGGCTAAAGGTATATATTAAGGAGTTAATACATTAGGTTAGCGCATTAATAATAAAATGTATGAGCGGGAATGAAAAAATATACTAAATATAGTGTTAAAACATGATTTCGGGGGTATATTTCTTCATTGTGATTCCCGATACATAATCATTTTAGCATTTATACTTAGGATAAAACTATTTTTGGGTTTTTTGAATGAAATGAGAATTAATTAAAGGGGTTTTTACTTTCCTAAGTAAAATGTGTTTTAACTTAGGAAAAGAGGTTTATTAGGGTAAAATGAGTGATGTTAAGGGAAAAGGGTTTTTTATGAAGGGGAAGGGTTTCAATGAGGTGGAATCCAATACCTTGATGCCAATCAATCATTTAAGACGTGGATCCAGTCCCACCAAAAGCTAGAGAAATTCTTTGAGTCTTTATGATTGAAGGATTTAGTACTGGAACACATTGTGGGGAGGGAAATTAGTAATTTTTCCAAATGATGTTTATCCATTCCTTGTGAAACTACTTTCTTCCTACCCATATGCTATTCTCCCATTTTTTCCTTTATTTGCATGGGTGCATTTGAGCTTGCAAACCCTTATTCATTTTTCTTTTAAAACAGGGAACTATCTAATTCTAACCTTATTTCATCCAAGGGCTCAGATTAAATTGTTGAGCTCCTCATTTATTCTCTACCTAACTATTGATCTACCAAGTTTAAACTGTTTGGCAAGATCTTTATTCTCTATCTATCAACATGAAATTTAAAACAATGAAAATTCAAGATTAAGCTGTTTGACTAATCATGGATTATAGCATTTTGAACAAGCTACTCACAATCATTTATTTTGCAGTGAATAGTAACTAGTAGTGGCATTTTGACTTGCATCATTTTCATGTCTTATTCTTATCTCTTTTTGTTTGGGGTCCAATTTTCTATTCTTTTTGATATTTTTCTTTTAGGTCCTTTGATTTTTCTTTTATGACTTTTACCCTCTTTTCATTTTTTGTTTTCTAATATGGGAAAACAATTTGCAGAAAGCAAGGTATGTACATATTACAAGACTAATTAAACTCAAATAAAAAATTATGAATCCTATTATTATAAGTCCCTAACAGCTTCAAGGATTCCAATCCTCAAAAGTCAATTTAGGCTCCAACCTAGTTTGTCACAAGGTCTTCTTCAAGTCCGCTTTAACGATTAGAGTCATATTTTTGCTTCAAGGATTTTCAAGTCTGCTCCAAAAATGACTCCTAGACTTCTTAAAAATTTTCCCAAATGATTTTCTCCAAGGATATTCAGATATGCTTCAACAAGTATTTGGAAAATACTATGCCAAAATGTCCAACAACTGCTTCAAAGGATCTTCAACATGTGCTCCAAGTTGGTCTTAAGAGGCTGCTTCAGTGGCTTCAAGTCTTCAATAATGTGTTCAATAATTCTTTAAAAAATGCTCCAAAGATGTCTTCATATGCTGCTATAGAAGTATTCAATACTACTCAAGTAGGTAAACAAAGGATAGGCTTCAAGGGTTTTCATAGGTACACAAAATAGTCTGACCCTTCTTTGTCTAAATGTTCTTGAAATCAAATTAATCAAATAGTCAAAAAATATGCTTAAAAATCCCATTGTAAAAGGTATTCCAAACTTTGTAGAAGTCTACTTCAAAGTTCGCTTTAGAAATGGCTCCAAGTCTGCTTGAAATCCACCACAAGTTCAAATCGGTTGTGGTTCTATCTCAAGGCTGAAGTTCTGATTTTGTTGCATAATTGTCACAGGTCCGGACTTCCTACCTTAGGGCCGAGGTATGTCCTACCTCATGGCTGAGGGTATTGTTACAAAAAGGGCCGAAGGTCTTGTACCAAATGAGGGTTGAAATCTGTTGATTTAGGAGGTTTGAATCTGCTCAACAGAGGGCTGTAAATCCTACTCTTCGAAGGTTGAGATTTATTCTTTCAAGAGGCCAAGACTTATTTCAAGAGGGAAAAAAATTCTTCACAAGAGGATCCAAAAGAGGTCGAATCCAACAAAAGAAAATCTTCCAAAACTAAACAAATATTCACCCACAAATTCTGAACCAAACAGAGATATCAATCACAAAATTTTTCTTTTCCTTGTCACTAAGTTTATGAGCTATGAACTTGTCTTTTTGCCTTAGGTCCGAACTCCTTGTTTCCCTTACCGAGTTGGATGAAAAAATAGGGAAGTCACATTGTATATTTATACTAATTCATCATGTCTTTGAACGATCATTTCTATAGGAGGGTCAACATGTATTGGATAGGGTTGACCCAAAATATTGTTCTTTCTTTTTGTTTAGTCGAATAACATCTTCATCTTCCAAATTTAATTGACATTTATTTTCTTCATAGCTCAACCTTCTTTGGTCATTGAAGATCAATATCACAATTGCCTAGTATGTTGCTGGTGCAATTTATATTATCACGAGTCACCAAGATGAATATCCATGTAATTTTACAAAGAATATGTCTTTGAGAATAAGATTTATAGAACTTCTCAAGGCACCAAACCATCTCAAAAGGTAGATTAATATTGGAGGGCTTATAGGCTGGCCAATGTGCAATATTCAATAGTGTAACAACAAGTGTTAGTTTCAGATCGATATATGAATTATTAAACTCAGCTTAGTAACCATGTTCTCCATTTTTGATAGAATATTAGAACTATAGGGCTCCTTCAATTTCAACAATTTGTTCTTCTCATGATCAATATTTATACCTCTATCATGCAACATAATGACTCCTTTATTTATTCTTGATCATAACATAGTTGATCCTTTGCCAACAACGAAAATACCTCAAAAATCCCCCCCTTTGTCATTGATGGAAATGAGTAAAAAACTAGCAAAACAAATGGATCTCACCCCAGACTATAAGCAGCTCCCCCTCAATTCATGGCTTGTTTTACTCTGCTTCTTTTTCTCCCCCTTTGACATCAATGACAAGGAAGAACTCCCCTTGTCATTTTATTCCCTGGTCTTTTATGCCACTACCATTCTTCCTAACCTCATCAATGTAATCAAGGTATGTGACAATTCAAATCATATTCACATAATCTTCAACTTTATAAAGACAAAGATATCAGAGTGGTAAGATATACTCCAAGTTTCACAAGTAGCTCAATCATGGTCTTGTTAGTAAATATTCCAATTGTCTAGCAACACATATAACAATCAATGACCACTTGAATAATTTTTCAAAATTCCTAAGGCGGGAAAAACATCTCTCGGGCTTCTATCAATCAGATAGAGGATATAAAAAATTTGTGCCGCTGTAGCCTTATGTATAATTTATGATGAAAATACCAAATGGTCAAGACCATTGATAATGAATCTCATTTCATTGACAATCATGTAGGCAATATCTACCATGATACACCTTAATGAAGAAACTAACTAGCTACACTACATATTCTTATTTTCTTCTGATGCAACTCCTCTCAACATGTCTTGTGAATCTCTTTCCATACCAAGCTTTGCATGGGATATTGCTTGCATGTAAAAAGTTTTTGACCATTCTGGTTGGCATACTCGTGCCAATTTAGAGTATTACTTGATGCAGGAGAATCAAACTATAATGTTTTATATTGACCTATCCGATCAAATGTCTTTACCAAAGAGGGTTCATGTTCCAGCAGTTCGGTTCTTGTTCCAGCAGTTCGGTTCATGTTCCAGAGGTTTGGTTCCTGTTCCAGCGGTTCGGTTCTTGTTCCCACATTTTAGTTCCTGTTCCTGTTCCAACAGTTCGTTTCTAGTTTTCACCTCCACGATTCTCATACATCAAGATGTCATGATGGAAAACAAACAGATGGGTTTGGAGGAACAAAGGGTCGATGTGCTGATGTGTTCCCTCAATCACGCCCAGATCTTCTAGATAAGCCATAGACACGATGGAAATGATGATTCATGTTACTAATTCCTAAGTTTAAGGAATGACTAGAAGGAGTGAAGAGAAATTTGGAAATAGATCCCATGTATATAATAATCAATTTGAAGAATTATAGATAAGATAGGTTAGTATTCTTATTTTTAGAAATAGTTGCTCTTATTCAGAGATCGACTGCAAGTCTGTAGGGTTTTCTGTAAATGAGATTTAGGCTTAAGAAGGGATTTGATTGTAAGCCTACGGGAAGAGAGTGTTAGACAAATGAATGATAATTCAGGAAAGTCGGAAAAAGAAGATCATGCCAGACCATTGTGGCCCGCTATGTTTATAATTCGAACTTAAAGAAGTCCACGTTAGGACTTTTGAAGTGCCACGTAATCTGCCTTGTTGAAAAATTGTTGAGATCCTCAAGGGATCATAGAGAAGCGTTCAAAGATATATGGAGAGAATTGTGGATCTCAAATGATCCACTGTGATGTATATTTTTTTTAATTGTAATTCTATTGTGAATGTAAGGGCGACCAATTGAGGAAGAATTGGGCCAACCAGACACCTTGATTGAAATGGCTGAGTTATAGAATTGAATAGATTTATGATTTTATATTTTATGCATTCCCATGTATGTGAAACTTATAATTAATTATATGGTTGGTATCTCTACATGTGAGATTCGATTTTGTTATATTTGTGATATTTCCCTCATTGTATGTTTAATTTCGAGTATTAAATAAAAAAGACATAGAATGGATGATATGGATAAGAATTGGAGATATGAAGAATAGAATCTGCAAGAATGCATTCATCTCAGGAGGATTTGATCATTGATAATTATATATCAATGATCAAAATAAAATGAGACAATTTGGCTTGCCCATATCCAGTTATAAACAAAGACAGTGCTAGAAAATCAGAGGCGTAATATTTAAAGAGGAAAAGACCAAAGTCGTATAACAACAATCTAGGAAAGGAGGAAGGCGAGGGATCATAGAAGTCCAAAGCACTATGAAGTCAAACAGTGGATGTTGAGAGATGATATTGAATACACATAGTTCAAGAGTGGAGGAAATCCCAATGTGTATTAAGAAATGATGATGGATCAGGAGAAATATGTCAGTGGGAGGGATAAATCCTAGAGAGGATTCGAGGCAATTTCCAGTAAACTATAAGAGAAGGATTTTGTACATGTAATTGTCAGCAGATGAGACACACAACGAGGAATTTTTGTTATAAACAGAGGAGTTGAGTTGAGCTGAGAGTTAGAGATTGAGTTATAGGATAGAACCTAATGGCAAGATAAGGAGGCAAGAGCATAAAATATCCTCGAAAAAAGACAAGGGTATGGTCCTGCTATCATTTTTTGGTATCAGAGTGGGAATTTTATTTTGGAAAGAGAAGACAAACAAGAGGTCTATAGAGGAGGTTTTGTGAATTAAAAGAATTTATATGTAGGATATGAAGAAGCTTAGATCTTGAGGAGGAAAAGGAAGTTCTTGATAAGAAGGAAAGGTACTTTGGGAGAATTAGTTATATGAAAGGGAAAGAGGTTAGATCAGCTAGAGATGGAAGCTGAGCATAAGAATTTAGAGTGGCCATGAAAGTTTGGAAGCACCAAGCTTTTGAAATATTGATAGCCAGGAGCACGTCTGTTAGGATATGATATGCTAATGGTATTTGTTTCTAACATTTTTTGAAGTGTAGGTAGCAGCAGTTGAGGAGAATCTCAACAAGTAGATCACAACTTTGAAGCGGTGATGAGATAAGCCAACAAAGAATTCTTGAGAAAGAACGGTGTGGAAGAACTTGATTGTTCCAGCTGAGGATTGGAATATAAGAGAATGGTTGAGTGTTCTCAAGAGAAGATGAGTTGAGTGTAGAAGCCTAGAAGGAGCAGAGAAGAAAGCTCAGAAGGTTCCATATAGAGAACTAGTATTTCCAAAAGACCAAGTACCAAAGAGAAGCTTGTTGAGGTAGCTGTAGTAGGGTGAAAGAGAACTGTTATTGTAGAGGCTTAGTGCAGCTCATACTAAGTGTGAGGAAATTCATAGAGATGGAGAAGAAGATGACTACTCATAGTCATAGCAGAGGTTCAGAGAGAAGTCACAACAAAAGAAGAGAGAAGGAAGATGCCAAATAAAATGGCATGGGAAGGAAGATGAATGGTGAAGATTATGACAGAGAAAAGGCTGAGATAATAATCCATCTTAGTTTGTTGATGGAGCTGTGAGGAGTAAATAAGACCATAGGTATGGTTATATAATGAGAAATAAGGTGAAATGGCATAGGCTACAAGAGAAGAGAGAGCATAAGATGAATACTCAATTAATAGAGGAGCTTGGGAAGCTTGAGCAGAGAATGGATGCTCAATTGAGGTTGGAGAAGATCAAAGGAGTTGAGCTACAACAAAAGAAAGTTGATGGAGAAGAACAAGTTCCTTGTGAACTTGAATATGGAGCAATGATGTTTGAAACATCAGTTGAGGCTACTAAGCCTTATGATTTTGAAATTAAAAATTTGTGTATGTTTGTAGGTGTAATACATGATGATGAACAATATTTGGGTATTGTTAAAGAAGAGGAATAAGAGAGACAAAATATGAATTTTGTTTTAAATAAGAAGGATGATACCGTTAGGTCTCATGAGGAAGCTCATACACAGTTGAAGGAAGATATTTATTTTCAACATACTGCTAGAGCTGTAAGTAGAGGGATTTTAGCTAAAAGAAAGCAAAAGAGAAGGAAGATATCAAGCATACAAATGTAATGCTTGAGGAAGCTGACAAAGATATTTTATTTTTAGAAAATATGTTAAGGGATATCGAGTCAATCCATGGATTGAGACCTCAGGTAAATGATTTAAGTTTTAGTAATTTTGATGAAGAAATGAGGATTCTTGAAGAATGCATTGGTAGAAATGTGAATGAGAAAGATCCAGTTAGCCTAGAAGAACATATTGAAGTGTCACGTAATAGTGAAAAATAGAAGAATAATAATGAAGAGGAAGATGGGGCAGATATGACTCATACTGAAGAAAAGTCAGTTTTAGAATTGAACATAGCTGATTTGACTACCAAATGTAGTCGAGGAAATGATGGGAAAATATTGAAGGTTGTCAACGAAGAAGAAAGACATGCTGAAGATTTCATCTCAAAGGAAGATAGGATTGCACAAAGACAACTAGTGAAAGTTGTTAATGCAATAGACAAAGAGAAGTTTACTGTCAAGGGAAACCAAAAAGAAGAAAAATTGTTGGAGACTGTTATGAGAAACGCCAGAGATGAAGAACATACTGATTTCATACTTTTTAAGTGTAAGGAAGATATTAGAGTGCTACAGAATTGTTGGGAGAGCTTAAAAGTGAAGAAGAAATTACAGCCAAGGGAGAAGATATGTTTATAACATCTAAGGAGACTGAGATGAGTTTAAATTGTCAAGTTAATGGTATGTTTGCAGGTGATGAAGAAGATACAAACGGGGCTATAATAAAGGAGATGGAGGACATCTTATCTTTTGAAGGTAAGAGCGAAGTCCAAAGGAAGTACGAGGATGAACAAGTTTTTGTCTTCAAAGACAATAAAGATGAAGGAGAATGGAATTGTAATCAGCAGCTGGAAGAAAAAATTGACAAAGGCAAAGAAGATCTCATGCAATGCAAGATTGTTGGGGCATGTGACAATTTTAATTCTGTCATAGAATATCAGAGAATAAGACATTCAAATTTATTATACATCTTTGAAGGATGTGGAGAAGAAAAGGAAGACAACAAGATTTTGGCAACTCTTACACAAAGGAAAATACATCTAAAACAAAGTAATTTGGATAGAGAAATAGAAAATTTGATGAAACTTATGAGGAAGAAACATAAGGAAAGAATATGCATAAAGATAAGACAAATAATCAACTGTATGAAAGGCTGTACTGTAAGAAATGTTGAAGGAAAACTCAATCGAGTCTTACAAACTAAGATATGGAAACTAGGAGCAGCAAGAAAAGACATTAGAGTACAAGAACAACAAATAAATGAAGCAAAAATATCACTACAGTACAAAGTGTCGGATCTAGGAAGATAGAGAATGGAGACACATGACCATGTGGTCATGTTTTCTTTCTACTTTGGGAGTCTGATGTAGGAGCATCAAAATACAATGTTTTATATTGACCTATCCAGTCAAATGTCTTTACCAAAGAGGGTTCCTGTTCCAACAGTTCGGTTCCTATTCTAGCAGTTCGGTTCCTGTTCCCATAATTTAGTTCCTGTTCCTGTTCCAACAGTTTGGTTCCAGTTTTCACCTCCATGATTCTCATACATCAAGCTCTCATGATGGAAAACAAACACATGGGTTTGGAGGAACAAAGGGTTGATGTGATGATGTGTTCCCTCAATCATGCTCAGATCGCTAGATAAGCCACAGACATGATGACAAGGATGATTCATGTGACTAATCCTAAGTTTGAGGAATGACTTGAAGGAGTGAAGAGAAATCTGGAAACAGATCCCATGTATCTAGTAATAAATTTGAAGAGTTACAGATAAGATATGTTAGTACTCTTATTTCTAGAAACAATTGCTCTTATTCAAAGGCCGACAACAAGTCTGTAGTGTTTTTTGTAAATGACCTTTAGGCCTTAGAAAGGATCTTATTGTAAGCTTATGGGCAGAGAGAGTTAGTTAAATGCATGATAATTCAGGCAAGTCAGAAAAAGAAGATCATGCCAGACCATTGTGGCTTGCTTTGTTTGTAATTCGAACTTAAAAAAGTCCACATTCAGACTTTTGAAATGCGATGTAATCTGCCTTGTTGAAAATTTTTTGAGATCCTCAAGGGATCGTAGCGAAGTGTTAAGAGATATATGGAGAGAATGGGGCATCTCAAATGATACACTGTGATGTACATTTTTTTAAATTGTAATTCTATTGTGAATGGAAGGGTGGCCAATTGAGGAATAATTGGGCCGACCATATGCCTTGATTGAAATGTCTGAGTGATAGAATTGAATAGATTTATGATTTTATATTTTATTCATTCCCATGTATGTGAAACTTATACTTAATTATATGGTTGGTATCTCTGCATGCAAGATTCGATTTTGTTATATTTGTGATATTTCCCTCATTGTATGTGTAATTTCGTGTATTAAATCAATAAGACAGAGAATGGACGATATGGACAGGACTTGGAGATATGACGAATAGAATTTGCAAGAATGCATTCATCTCAGGAGGATTTGATCATTGATAATTATATATCAATGATCAAAATAAAAGGAGACAATTTGGCTTGCGCATATCTAGTCAGAAACGAAGATAGTGCCAGAAAATCAGAGGCATAATCTTTAAAGAGGAAAATAGTGAAGTCATATAGAAACAATCCCTGAAAGGAGAAAGGCAAGGGATCACATAAGTCTAAAGCGCGAAGAAGTCACAGAGTGGATGTTGAGAGCTAATATTGAATTCACATAGTTCGAGAGTGGAGGAAATCCCAATGTGTATTAAGAAATGATGATGGATTAGGAGAAATCTGTGAGTGAGAGGGATAAATCCTAGAGAGGATTCGAGGCAATTCCCAGTAAAATATAAGAGAAGGATTATTTACATGTAATTGTCAGTAGATGAGACACACAAAGAGGAATTCATTTTATAAACAGATGAGTTGAGTTGGGCTGAGAATTAGAGATTGAGTTATAGGACAAAGCTCGATGGAAAGATAAGGAGGAAAAAGCATAAAAGATCCTCAGATAATGGCAAGGTTATGGCCCTGCTATCAGTACTCAATAACAATCTTGAAGTCCTTGTATTTGAAAGAAATGTCTCCACATTTATTCATGTTCAACATCTCATGAATTTGTTGAGTCCATTCTTGAAATGGTAGCTCATTTTCTACACCCTCATCATCCTTATATCCAGTTTTGACCAACACATCATGCACAATAGTGAGATCCATCCTTGCACAAACAGTTCCAAGTAGTGAAAGCATAATTGGTAGAGATGTTGTAACTTTTATTATGTCCATAAAAACATTGGATGGAACCTCTATCTATATTTGAAGTGGGGCTAATGTTGTTACAAGAAACTTGGCATTAGTTATGTCTCGACGTTTACACTGTAAGGACCTTGAATCCAACGGAACTAGTTTAGTTACATTTTCATTTGCATAATGCCCTTCTAAGGACGATGCATTTTTTATACAAATCATAGAGTTTTTCATCGTGCATTTTATTTTAATGTAGCTCTTCTCTAAAACCTCATTTATTAACTTTAATGCTCCAGATAACATGTTCCCACTACAAAGATTGCCAACTAATTTTCTATAACTGTTGAAATCAAGGACCATAACCATTGCATACTGTTAAACCTCAGTGTCAAGGCTTCATTCAATTTTCTTTCTTCATATGAACCTATTAAAAGTGTGGTGTATGTAACATTATAAACTTGGAGTTCCCCCTCTAACATTTCCTCTAACAATGATAGCCCATCCATTTCCATCCTTTGCTTGCTAAGGACAATGCTAAGGACAATGATAGTTATAAGCATATTAAAATTAAGAAGCATGGGCTTGTCTAGAATTTCAACTAGGCCTTTTTCAGCCTCAATTAATTTTTCTTCCATGCAAATCTACTTAATGACGCTTCCAATAATGTTGAAATTTCAGATCTTGTATTGAAGTACTGTAATTTAATGTAACCGAGGGCATATTTTATGTTATCAAATTCCTTCTTTATCATGGAATTATTTATGCTCTAGAGTAAATCCTTTGGACTCGATGGATTCTTAAACACATATGTCGTGTACCTCCTTTGATTCATATTGGATCATTATATTATTTTTCATCCATATCGATGAATTCAGAGTGGAAAAAGTGGAGTAATAAGCTTGCAGGATCGTTTTTACCAGCAGGACCTAGTTTGGCAAAATGGGGTCTGAAACCTTCCAAGAGAATTTCGAGGCATCAAATGATTTTTTTTTGGGTAAAACTTTGGAACTTTAGTGCCACACCTTTTCATGTTCTTCTACACACATAGATATTTCCAATGGCACAAGAAGTGCGTCAATCAAAGTCCTTATGCAAAAGTTATGCCACTTAGAAGTTGACCTTCTTGTTTTCACAATTATAATTCGGGAGGATGTCACGTCAACCCCCATTATTCATGGAAAAGGGGCTAGCCACGTGATTTTTATGTACAATACTCTATAAGAGTCTATATTGTAACTCTAGTTAAGAGTTGATGTAGTCAAACTTAACCACTAGCAGACTATCAGGCTGTGTTATAACCGGGTCACTAGGAGGAAGAGTCATCCCATTCTTTCAAGAGGATTTTGTTCCATAGCCGAGCAAAGATAGCCAAGAGGGATAGTATTTAGAGAAAACAAGGAGGATTTGTGAACTTTAGTAGCCCATGTGCCACATGCCTTATTTCTTTGTACCTGCAACCATATTTCCAGATATATAAAGAGAGCGAAGCGACCTCACCTTCTAGCTGGGTTTTCTCTTGAAAGGGTTTCTAAGAGCATATTTTGTGTCTTATGTGTGTGTGAGAGCTTATTTTGTCGTTCTCTATTTTTCTGCATAATTTCCATTCACATGCATGCACTAATTACAATTAAATCTATAGATATTGAAGTTTAATAAAACTGTAATAGTATAGAATCTCAGATTTTAAATATAATATTATCAATTCTGTTGTGACAAATTGTCAAATGGAATATCCACGAAAGTTTATAGATCATGCTTAGTGTACCAATGATGCTTCGTATTCTCTAATTGCAAATGATCTATTTCCTTCACCTTTTGCCTCATTGGCTTGAGCCACATACCTCTATTTATATTCTTTGTTTGTCATGATATCCTCATAACTATCTCTGTCTTTGAAATGTGCAAATATTTCAATAATGACTTCTTATTTTCTCCTCCAAATCTTGGTAGGATTTTATGATAACTTAGGAACCCATTTCATTGTACTTCTACGATTTCATGCTATATGTCCAAAATTGTGACATTGATAACATTCTACATTCAACTTGAGTGATGAAGCATATCTTCTGTTGTGGCCAGTAGGTCACCTAGTTTTACAACTAGTAGATTGATTCCTGAAAGATTGATTCAAATTTCTATTTCTTGCATAATCATTCTTGGTATAGGCTCTACAATATCTTTCCTTGTGTCTGAAATTAGTACATGAAAAATAATAACCAAAGAAAATCCTTATGTACATGGATGAGTAACATTCTCTTGACGACATTTTGAAGTTGTTCTACCTTGGCGGAGTATCAGACCTTTGTTAATCCTTACTTCTGCTTGCATTGTGTATGAATCCCTTGAAATCATCTGCATAGCTTCTTGGTAAAGTGGTTCTTCCAAACTTATCTTGATTTCCTTTCTTTCTTTCACTGGGACTAGAGCTTTGAAGGTTATGGCCCTTGATTTTTACCTTGATTTTTCTTTTATATGATTTAGGGATTTCATTATATTTGCATGAAGTCTCACCTGTATAGCAAAGACTTGATTTGTCAAATGGTGACTTTTGGCAACTGAGGATGTTATCTAGTATTTGTGTGCACTTAAAGCTCTTGTATAGCTTGTCGACTTCATTTCTCAAAGACTAGACAATCTCTTCTTCAAGTTTCACACATTCTTCCTTTTGTTTCGTCATTTGGATCTTCATTACTTCTTATGCTCTCTTTTCTTCTTCTAGTTGAAATTTTAGGGACTTGATTAATTCCTCATGTCTCCTTTCTTGTTGATGCAATTTTGCTTCAAGCTTGCTAAAGTATTTAGATCTTTCTTCTTCTTGGAGCCTTAGGAGAAAAAATTATTCCTTTGTATGATCAATGTTTTGATTATTCTCTTCCTTTTGTCAATCTACTTATTTATTTTAAGTAACCATTAGTTCAACTTTAAGGTCTAATTGGGCTTCTACTTCAAAATTTTCTTTATCTTCATAGTCTTTTATACTCTTAGTGCCTTCATCTATCCCCTTTGACTCTTAATCATTTTATTGTTCTAAATATTTTGGTTATGGCTCAACTATCACAATTGTAGATCCTTCTGTATAAAGCTTTTGTAGCTTTTCCTAAATATTTTTGGCTAAAGAACGTTGACCCACCTTTCCTTTTACAAAATCGGGTAGACTACTTAAGATTGCCTTCATGAATTTCTTGTTATATTCTTTTGACTCCACTATAATTTTGTTTCTAGTAACAACTGATTCCCATAACTCATATCTTAGAGCCATTAAATAATACTCCATTTTGTTGCTCCATGACACATAATTTGTTCCATCAGAACATGGAGCTTTTCCAACCTAATTCACATATGATTTCATGATTGAATAGGCAATATCTTCAAAAGGTTTGGGGCCTTTCCTTCTTGACTTTGTCATTTGTGTTTGTAGGATTTTCCTTCCAGTTGTTAGGTTGCGCTTGCAAGTACTATCTCTAATACCAATTGTTGGAAACACTTAAAGAGGGGGTGGATCGATATTTCTTTCAATTGTTATTTATTCCAATTATTTTTTTTACCATAACACAAGATGTAGAATAAGAAAAATATTTTTATTAATAAAAAAAATGAGGACTCTCATCCTCTACAAAAATTCAAGCTCCAATAAGTATAAAAAATTCAAAGTTTTAAAGACTCCAAACTTGAGTGAGGACTCCAATCCTCAAATATGAATCCCAGGCTCCAACCTAGTGTTAACAAGGCTCCAACCTCTTATGAGGACTCCAATCGTCAAAAATCAATGCAAGCTCGAACCCTGTTTCTCACAAGGTCTTCTTTAGGTCTGCATCAACGACTACAATGTCAACCCCAAATTTTTGCTTCAAGGCTCTTCAAGTCTACTCCAAAAATGACTCCTAGACTTCTTCAAAATTGCTCCAAATGGTCTCCTTCAAGGATAGTCAAATCCGATTCAACAAGTATCTACAAAATACTACTCCAAAATATTCAACAACCGCTTCAAAGGATCTTCAACATGTGCTCTAGGTTGGTCTCAAGATGCTACTTTAATGGCTTTAAGTATTCAAAAATGTGTTCAACAATTCTTTCAACAAATATCTAAAGATGTATTCAAAAGATGTCTTCAATAATGTACCAAAGATGTCTTCAACAATGCTCTAAAGATGTCTTTAATAATGCTCCAAATATGACTTTATATGTTGCTATATAAGTCTTCAATACTACTCAAGTAGGATCACAAGGGAGAGCCTTCAAAGGTATTCATAGGTACACCAAATAGTCTACTCCTACTTTTTCCAATTTTCCTTCAAATCAACTTAATCAAATATTCAACAAAGCTGCTCAAAAAGCCTGCTATAAAATTATTCCAAACTCTACTCAAGGTTGCTTCAAACTCTGCTTTAGAAATTGCTTTGTTTGCTTGAAATCCACCACAAGTTAAAGTATGTTGTGGCTTTGTCACAAGGCCAAAGTTATGATTTTGTTGCAAAATTTTCACAGGTTCGGACTTCCTACCTAAGGGTCGAAGGTATTGTTCCAAAAAGGGCTGAAGTTTCTGACCAAATGAGGGCCGAGATCTGTTGATTCAGGAGGCTGAAATTTATTCCACAAAGGGTTATGAATCCTACTATTATAAGGTCAAGATTTAGTCTTTCAAGAGGGCATAAAATTCTCACAAGAGGCCCCAAAAGGGGTTGAATCCAACAAAAGAAAATCATCCAAAAATAAACATATATTCACTTCCAATTCTTAACCAAACAGAGATATCAATCACAAAATTTTTTTTTTTTTTATCACTATGTTCATGAGCTATGAACTTGTCTTTTTTCCTTAGGCCCGAACTCCTTCCTGTCTGCCTTGCCGAGTTGGATGACCAAATGGGGAAGTCACATTGTATATTTATTCTAATTCATTGTGTCTTTGAATGGTCATGTCTATAGGAGGGTCGATATGTCCAGGATAGGGCCAACCCAAAATATTGTTCTTTCTTTTTTTAGTTGAATAACATCTTCATTTTCCAAATTCAATTGACATTTAATATCGTCGTAGCTCAACCTTATCTGGTCATTGAAGAGCAATAACACAATTGCCCGATTTGTTGTTGCTACAATTTCTATTACATTGGTATCAAGTTTGGACATGATATCACAATTGGCCAATATGAATATCGATGTAAGTTTATAAAGCACATGTCTTAGAGAATACAATTTTTGGAACTTCTTAAGGTACCAAACCATCTTAGAAGGTAGATTAAGATTGGAAGGCTTGTAGGTTGGCCAATGTGCAATATTCAACAATGTAACAACAAATATTAGTTTCATAGCGATATATGAATTATTAAAGTTAACTTAGTTTAATAATTCATATAGCGATCTGAAACTAATATAGCTAACCCTTTTCCATCAATAACAACACCTCAATAGAGGTTAAGTGTTCACCATAAAATTCCACATGGGTATTTCTTCTATATGATTGTTTGCATGGATTAACACGAGACCTACACCTCTTGAGTAAACTTAAAAATCATGAATAATGGAGTGTAATATTTGGGATTGAGCAGGTGTTAACGAGTCTTTGAAAATATGAAATCTTAATTAAGGTATCATATTGTCATTGAATTTGCACGACTTAAATCATTTGTGAAAAAACATAATGTAGTTTTATATGAGATGCAACAATGGTTTGTTATGTGCCTCTCCCTTTTTAAATGGAATTAATGTAATACAAATGAAATTGAGAATTTAAAATACCATATAGATGAACTCTAGATTATAAATCTATCCCGTCATTCAAATTATTTTAAAATTTCTTTGTTCTAAGTCTCCAACCTCCAACAACTTAGAGAATGAAATTTTCTTATTTGTATTTTGAGTTTTACACTATCATGCTTATGTATAATCTATCCCATCATTTAATTATTTTTAAATTTCTTTGTTCTCTAGTCTCCAACCCGCAACGACTTAGAGAATGCAATTTTCTCATTTGTATTTTGAGTTTTACACTATCATACTTATGCTTGTATTGTTTTGAAAATGATTCATCTTATAACATTGCATTATCATGTTTATTTCATTTTTCATTATCACTGGATACCAAACGAAAATGGTGGATTCTTGTCTCATTATTTTTATTCCTTGCCCAAGCATGGACTATAGTAATTGAAGTTCCTTTGCTATGTGTGCAACCATATTAATCATAATTTCACAACTATTTAAGCTATGTTTTTTCACCTGTATAACATATCCTATCATAAGTTTTTGGAGGCATGTCCTAAAACATTGTATTTCTTATCTACTTTTCATTTGATAATTGATGATAGAACCTAATATAAAAGTAATGGTGTTTTCCACTTGCAAAAATCTGCCGTACAATTTATAAATCTTTCAACAAGTTATATCCGCCACTTATGAAGATTGAGGCATGTTTAGGTTGTCTCTTACAGAGATTATTTGGCATTTGTTCAACTTGTCTTGCTATTTCTATGCCTTCATATGTTTGCATTCACACGATTTTGTTACTAGTGCTTGCTATTGCGTTTGTATTCACATGGCCTTGATATTATGATTCATTGACACAACCTTCATGTTTGCTGTCTATCCTATTGCATTGTTGTTTTTCATGTTCCCACAAGTTTAGGTACACATTGTTATTTTAATATTGAATACATTCTATTTTAACACTGAAAAGGACTTTAAATAGTAATGAGTTATCATTATGTTTGTTGGAATTTTATTCTTTAAAGAAATAAAACAAAAAATAAAATTTGATTATCATTATATTAGCTATAATTTTATTTTTGAAAGGATTAAGATAAAAAATAAAATTCAGAAAAATATAATGATAATAATCATCATTGGAATTTTTACTATTTTACAATATATTTTTAACAATGTCTATTTTAATCAAATTTTATAGTTTCTTGATGGCTTCTACTAGTTTTGTATTTCACAAAATATTTTTAGCAATATCTCTATTAATTAAACTCTACAATTTTTGCCAATTTCCAACAACAAAATTTTTCATTAAATTAAAAATGAAAAATGAAAAATATGTTAACAAAAATTGAAGAGCAATGCAAATTAATTGCATCATCCCTCCATATTACTTATGTTTGTAATATAATCTCCACATGAAAGAGAAATTGAATGATCTCTAAAATGTTCAGACACTAAATATGACACGCTAAAACAAAAAGCATAAGTAGGACACCTTTACAAACATAAAATAAATATGGGAGATTTGTGGAATATTATTTCATTCAAAAAAATCAATAGCGTTTTAGGGCATAAAAAATATTATGGCATGAAATTTACTTGAGTAGGAAGCTAAAACAAAGAGAAATCTCGAGGGATATTTTATGAGCTAATGGGAATGCTATTTCATACAAAACGATCAACAAAGTTTAGGGCATCAAAAAAATAGTATGACATGAAATTTACTTCAGTAGGAATTTAAAACAAAGAGAAATCTACGTTCATATTTTTATGGAGAGATGCTTATGGTGTTGGTGTACATGCATCATTTTCTTTCACATGTATATTTTTCTTTCTCCTAGAGTGCGTTTGAGCTTCATCTTTTAATTTTAGGAAGTTATTTTAGACTAATTCCACTTTTTTAGGGATATGAGTTCTTCGTATATTGTACGGTTAGATTCTACTTAGGAACAATAATGCTTTTGAGGAGTAGGTCTTACTGTACCTGCTGCTGGCAGGATACTAGGCATCAAGTTTTTCTTATAGTGACATTAATTCTCTGTGATTAGACATATCTCTTGAAATTTTGTATAGTTTGGCTATAGTTAAGTTTTAATAATTTTTTAATTTATTTTTTTTGCATATGATTGGTGGATAGTTTCAACATGTTATTGCAAAATGCATAGATCTTAGTGCCAATTTCTATTGTTTATTGTTTAAAATAAATGCATAGATCTTAGTGCCAATTTCTATTGTTTATTGTTTAAAATTAATTTTCCTTGCTTCTTATTGGTTGAAATTATTCACTTGTTATTGGCGCTCGTCTTGCAATGCCGTTATTTCTACATTTGTCCTGTTGTATTTATAAATACATCTGTCCCGTCGTATTTATAAATACATTTCGTCTGACAAATAATAATGCAAACACATAGCAACCTTTAGAAGAATGCCTTTTTATAAACCCACTATATGAAATTGTTTGACTTCACAACCTTTGAAAGCAAATTCATATTTTCCTTACTTCATGGCTAGAATTGCTAATCGAACTTCATACTTGGACCCCTGATGGCCCACCATATGAGATGGATATGGCACCCCATAGTACAAACCTTCAGTTCTATTTTTTTTATTACTCAGACTTTATGATTGAACTCCGAGGCCTATCTTGGTGTTTGGAACTATGTGAACTCTCGTTCAAGGGTCGATTTTGGTTGATTAATATCAATGCAATTCGATATAAACCAACGTTATATGCAATCCCATGCAAGGTGCCAACGCCAACATAAAACAGTGATTGAACCACAACATATTACTTGGCATTTAGTGTTGAACGGATCGGATGGTCCACATTTGCTTGCGCGCCGAACCTCAACCTTACCCACATCCAACGATCATCGCGTAACTAAGTAGCGCCTCAACCTTACCCACATCCAACGATCATCGCGTAACTAAGTAGCGCGGGCGATAATCCTCAGATTTCATGCAATATAAGCAGTATTCAAGTAGTGACGTGTTAGAGTCTCATTGGATTGTGTTCCAATTTCCAAAACTACTCCTCGGCCAAAATTGCACGCGAGACCAGCAGTATTTCACACGAAACCGCTCAAATGCATTAATGTGGAATTCCACTGCAATGCAGGTTTAAATCACTCTTTTTAAGGCCCGTCTTCTCCGCTTCGCCGCTATGACTGCAATCTAACTGCATATATTAATATTAGTAAACCTTATTTTCAAATCGAACTGAATGAAGTTACATCATAGAAATGTTTAATCAAGATTTCTGTGTTTCAAACTACAAAATCTTCTTCGTTATTAAAATAAAACCTTCACTATTTTTTTCCTTCACGATTGGCATGCAGAGTTTATCTATATCCGTCGTGCAGTGGTCTGGAAGGTGATTCAATTTTGAATGCACTAAATCTCTTATTTTAGTTTTTATCGCAAAATCTTAATGCAAATAACATTGAATGAAATACTACAATGTCATATTGAAAAATAAGTAATAGGATATTGTTAGCAAGTTATCAAAACAACCTTTTGAAATTCCAATACATGAATATCCTACGTACCAAACATATCAATCATTTTGCTGGAAAGGACTGACTTTATTTATTGCTTTGGATGTTTAAACGCTGTTTACTTATCTGTATAAATTTGTACACACTTTTTTACTAATGTTTATTTTTAAATGTTATGTGATGTCCCTAAGTATGTATGCTCAACAATATTTGCACTTCTACACCATCTTTAATGTTACTCAACTCTACGGGTATTAATATCTGCTTAGCCAAAGCGTGAACTTCACTAAAAAACCGCTCAAATTTCATTATTAGTTTCATTTAGAATATAGTAAATTATTTACAGCTTACTGCTATCGGGGCTGAAATTTCATAAAAGGAACGTTTCTGCAAACGTTGAGTACTTTAAATGCCCCAACGCAGCACCACCAAAGCAAGCAAAGAGAAGTTCTTCATTGATGATAAAGGCTAAGACAGAAATTTCACAGAATTCCGTCCACAGTATGCAATCCATGAAATCCCCTTAGTTTTATCCAAAAACAGAGGAAATCACCGCGCCTTTACTGCTATCAGTGCTCAAATTAGTAAAAATATTGTTTCTGCTACATATTTAACTCTTCAAAAGCCGCAATGTGGCACTAAAGCAAGCTGAGAGATGCTCTTCATTAATGACAACTCCTCTGCCTGAGACTAAATTTCACCAAATTCATATCACAATCTGCAATTCTTTGAAATACTTTTGATTTCATCCAAAAACAGTCTATCGGACCGTTTCCACTACATATTTAATATATCACGAGCTTCAGTGCAGCACTAAAGTATGCTAAGAAATGGTCTTCATTAATGATAAATGGATAGCCAGAGACTAAATTGCTTTGACAATGTACAATCCTCTTAAATTCCCTTGAATTCATCCAAAAATAGGCCAAATTGCCACACCTTACCGCTAGCGTCCCTCAAATTTCGTGTAAAGATCATTTCTGCTACATATTTTATACTTCAAAAGCCACAATGTGGCACTAAAGCAAGCTGAGAGATGCTCTCCATGAATGATAAATGCTCAGACAGAACAGAATGATCCCTAAATCGCTTTAGACAATATGCAATCCTCTGATAGTGGTTCACATGCATATGGCCATGTGGTCAGGAGGCTTGGTGATATGTGTCGTGGCATGGCACTTACATGAAACCACCCCTATAAGGAGCTGACATTAAACAATGGACCTTGGTTCAATTACATACGCGTCTTCATCTCTTATAACTTACCAAGCTTCTAAGTGTGGACCTTAGTGATGATCATTCATATAAACCTTGATTATTAACACCATACGTTCCTTTCACATTAAACTTCCGACCATTCAACACAATCCTTAGCTGGGCCCCAGTTCCTTTACATTGCATTAACCACCGAATGGATCCAATGATCCGCAATTCGTCGCGCTCTGATCAACGATGCAACGAACATCAACAAATGTCGCGCAATTTTGATACACGGGCTTTAATTTTCCAAATTCATGTGATGAGGGTGGTTTTCTAATACCACCAAAGGCCATGCGTGGAATCACGTTTTTTTGTTGCAATTCCTCTTACCACCTTGGCGCCGCGCGATACTGCCGGGTTTGCGCTTGTAAACCGCCTTCACTGTTTGTTAAGGTTCCAACGACTCTTGGACTCAAGGTTTTGCACGATCTAACTCTGTTCATGCCTTACATTTCCATCCATTGCCTTCGCTTCTGCTTTCCTCCAGTTTCGCATTCGAACCACCGGCTTCCATCAACAATCTCTCACACTATTGGCTTCGATCCGATGCCATTTCTTCATAACCTCCATCACTCTCCACTGGTAGCTACTACACCGAATGGTTTTTCCCATACTTTACGTCCAACTCTACAGGGAATGCCTCTTCGCATATTTATGCACCAATATCAACTTAGATTTGAATTAACCCCACAACATAATATAACACTTATGACACTGGTTCATACCTTAGTGCCTATTGGGTTCATCGCAATTCGAATGCGAAAAAAGCATTCAATGAATAAACATTAACGTATTAACCCTTTTATAAGCTATATACGCTCAGTCAAATGATCCTTTTGGTTATCAACCCCGACTCCATCAACACCAAACCACAGTCCATTCGGGCCCATAGTTCAATACTGATGCCCCTGACTACGTACTCAACCTCATTTTCTCTTTTTTATGTATAGGCTGCCTTTCAATTTTTGACCAAATAATTTTAAATCTGGAAGTCTTCAAAAGTATATCTAGGTGCTTTAATATCTCCAATCAAAGATCGGAGATACTAATTAAAATTTCCCTTATGGTTCTTAACAACCAAACAATCCCGCCTAGGTTCAAATTCTCCTTGTATAAGATTCTTCTTAAACAACGGTCAAAACCTTAATTGAACCCGCCTTTGTACTTCATATGCGAAGGATCCCCTTTTTAAACTTATGGTTAAAACCCAATTTAAGCCTTGGGTTCTTGAACCATTTCACATCAAACATAATATATAAATATATATTATGTCCTCACGTTAAATGTTATAAGAGATCATAAAGAACCCTTTTCCCATCGCATTGCCCATAAACATTCTTATGTAATGGTCATAACTTAACTGCATATCCTCATCTTCGACCTTGGCTTTAACCCCGATGTATCAACACTTATCAACATACTATATATATTAACATATATATATATATATACTCCTCGAATCAAGGGTTAAGGGATAGTAATAAACTCAGGACTTTGGTTTAACTTCACTATAACACAATATCCCCGACCCCACGCATACTATTTACTTCCTATCCAAGCCTTCGCTTATAATGGTAATACGTCCCCGACGCTCAATTCCTTTCATACCACAGAACCGAACCTTATTAACTCACTACTAGACGCATCTAACGATCCACAACTCATCGCGCTCTGATGTGGGGTTTTTTGCCGTCGATGTGAACCTTACTAACCTCCACACAGGTTCAATTACTCATACCATTGGATCTTCATCGCTCCGGATCGAACGATATCAACACATATCACGTTTTTTATGGTCCCGAACTTTAATGCCTCTAAAAAATGCGATGAGCGTGGTTTTTATAAACCGCGCTTGGCTTATGTGTCAGGCACTGGAGTACATCACGTTTTTTTGGCGAATTCAACTTACCATTTTTTGTTCACGTGAGACCGCTGGTCTATCTCCTCAAAACCACCCTTACTGTTTCACGTCCGGTTTCGTCTATTAACTCGAGGTTTCGCTTTCGCCGAGAGTTTTGGTTATAATACTTGACTTCACATCTTTAGTCCACATAGGTGTTGGATGAACCTTTATGTCCATTAATTGCTATGCACCCAGTCCGACACGGCCACCATAGATTATGCGCTTCTTCCAACTGCGCCAAGAGGCCTCTTTTATTGTTACCCTTCATTCAGTGGTTTGATTAACCCGCAGCTCACCTGTTCGACAAATTTATAGTTCGCCCCAACTATACTCGCTTCATGGCTGTACTCATAAGGATACACTCCCAACATTATCGAATTCTGTTCGATTCTGTGGCCATATAATCACACCTTACTATGATCCCAGGTCGGCCCTCATTTCATGACTTACACAGTATAACCAACGTCGAGTTAACCCCAGAATTTAACAGTCCCATAATTACATATAACAGAATTTGTAAGTTCCCCCCAGGGCGCCTTCTTCAATACTCATTCGATCAACAGTTCTATTCCTCGATCCAAAAGGTCTATGGATTCAATTCAATAACATAAATCTGAGTTCCTACTTATTCCAGGATCAATTCATCATAATATAAATCCTCAATAATAGCCATAAGTAAAATATTGCTAATTATATCAATTTAATGGTTTTGATTCTCGATGAGAAATTTATTAAATTTATATTATAATTTTTAAATAATTTGAATATTTAAAAAATATTTGAAAACATAAAATATATTTTTATATTAAAAAGATATTTTAAATAATAAAAACTTTTAATTTATAAAGAAAACACACACACACAAACAAAACTTAGAGAATTAATCTACTTCCTAAATAATTTCATCAATTTCAGAAATTGAAAGGTTGTCCTCTGTATCTGACGTTAAAATAAATCACCAATAAAATGCTAATTAAACAGTTTTACATATTTGTAAAGTATAAAAGACAAAAATCATTGTATAATTCAGTATTTTGTTTTTTAAAAGTTGCAGAAGTTTATAGTCAATAAATGATGCAGTATTTTGTTTTTAAAAGTTGCACAAGTTTATAATCAATAAACAATTAACACATATAGTCAAAAGCATATGGAATCCCGCATAAAAATAAAAATCTATGGATTATAATGCAATATTTTTTTAAATAATCAATAAAGAATTAATACATGGTCAGCAAAATCAAGAAATAAACTGGAAGTATGAATTAC
This sequence comes from Pinus albicaulis, assembly GCA_034641835.2. Classification (NCBI taxonomy): domain Eukaryota; kingdom Viridiplantae; phylum Streptophyta; class Pinopsida; order Pinales; family Pinaceae; genus Pinus; species Pinus albicaulis. Next base: position 1,503,672,858 of record CM076580.1, on the reverse strand, counting down.
TCAATTGTATTGACTCCCCCAACCAATATTCAAACGTATATTCTCTTAAGGTTTTTTTAGGCCAATTGGTTTAGAATTTGGTAGATATTGGTTAGAACCATAAGTTTTAATGAAAAACTCTCACTATTTACCCAATAATTATTTCATAGAACTCCAACTAATAACTTAAGTACATAAGTGGCAAATTGAACAAAATAAATATCTACTATATATATATATATTTATTACGTATTAAATTATAATTAACATAAATAAAAACTTATTTTTTAAACTATAATATATTTATAATTAGTTAATCTATGATTGAACATTTTAAACGTGATAGATTTCTCAAATCTACAATCGAAAAATATTTAGGTTAGACATATTGACAATTGAATCGAAGCTCTTATCTCATCAATGGTTAGTACTTTGGCCTTAAAAGTGTCTTTATTAAGCATGGGAGATCCTGGTTGAGTGAAGAAGAACATTCACATATTTATATTAAATTTAAATTGCAACAATTATTTCTAATTTAATTTAACTGTATTTTATTACAAAGCAAATCTTCATAAACATGCTCAAACTCAAATTGCAACATTTATTTCTAATTTAATTTAACTATACTTTATTACAAAAAAAATCTTCATAAACATCCTCAAACTCGAATTGCAACATCTCTATAATTACATTAAGCGGCATGTAATAGCCGTAATAGCTATCCATAGACATTTCCAACATCACATTGCAACATTACTATATTTAAACTAAGCGGCAGGTAGTCGCTACTTTGTAGCCTTGTTTTTATAGGGGTTAGCTTACTCCACTTCTTTCATGTATGCGCTATTTTACTCCACCTGGCTTGTAAAACCTAAATTAATTGCCTCATGAAAGTGATTTAGTTATATAGGGCATGTTTTTTATTAAGCCTAACATAGTTGTATGAATACTAATTAAATTATATTGCATTAAATTGTAATAATGTAAACTTTGAAATGAGAATTGTATTGAGTATTCATTTTCTTGAGGTAACCAAAAAATAATTCAATTTTGAATAGGGTTGATTCAGAATACATTTTTTTTTAAGCATATTTTTGACACTTTAAATTTTCTTATGTATCAAGTATAACCATTATTTTTAAAATGCTAGTGATTTTCATGCTCATTTTGAAAAGTGTTGATGTCATCATCAACCCCTTTTTTTAGAAGACTTATGTTTTGGCTTTAAATATTATAATGTATTAAATGTGGATAATTAATTTCTAAATCTAATAATTTTTGAAGTGATTGTCTTCTTCTTCTTCCCTGAAATATTTTTTTAAAGTGTTTTTTCAGGTTTGTATTTTTGTTTTGTTTTTTGTTTTCATTTTTTTTGTAGTGTGATCTTTGATATTTTGCATAGTTAAATAAAAAACGTCGAAATTTTAAATTTTTGATCTTCTGTATATTTATATATTGTTAATTAATATTTCAATGCACATCGTCAATTCCTAGAAGCACAACTGGTTGAGGATGGACCTCGTCAGCAAGGCGACCCATGATCAAACCTCACAGGGGGTGGTTGTGCCCTGTGCTAGGTGGAGGAGACATGCTAAAAAATCCAGTCAGCTAAGGGCTGGTGTGGCCCAGGACGGGTGCGACCCTCGAGTGACTTTGACATCTTAGATGCCCCTGGGTCGCAACTCCTCAAGCCACAGGTCAAACCTGGAAGATCTCATACAACTTGACCAAAAAAAAATTCAATGCACATCAAATAATTGTCACTAAAAAAGCAATAATCTTTAAGAGTTGACATAAAAATACACATTTTGAGAATTTTTTTTGCTAAAAGTGACATGTCAAATAAACTATTTTTATAGGAAAAAATTAACAAAAAAGTTAAAAAAGTAGCAATTTTTATGAATTTTATATCAAATAATAATAATAATCACAATTTTTTTAAAAACTTAAATGATTCACATAAAAAGTTAAAGTGAAAATCACATAATACAAATATTAAACATATAATAAAAATAAATGAATACTTATTCTTCTCAGAAAATCTCAAAGTCAAAACATTACAACTATAACTAATTAATAGTTACAAAAAATGAGCTTCACTTACAAGCATAAATGGAATTTAATCAATAATATCATATAACCCATGATCTTCATCTTCTAGAGTTTCATTATTATCTTCTTCCATAATATTTTCAACTTCAGTTTGGTCATTTTCCTCTTCTGATGAATCTCTAATTCCTATAGTTCTCTCGAAGTGTGCCTTTCCAATCATCCCATCTAATAGTGGTTGACGTTCCTTTGCATTTTTTTTCCACACGAGATTCATTAAAATCCCCTTTCCTCAAACCAAATTCTTGCATTGCATCTAGAAGAAATTGAAGAACATTAATCTTTTGCGGAATAAATTTGCATTGTACTGGGTTTTTTTTCAATGGAAATGAAATTTCTTCCTTTTTGTAGGCAACATGCTAGTGTTGTACCTAATCATAAAGTACAAAAGAAATAATTAAGTAAATTAGTATAAACACATAAAATTAAAAAAAGAAAATATTGAAATTCAATTTTATATAATAAAACTTACCTGAGCCTAAAAATATATCCAAAACCCAATCTTCTTCGTTTGAACATAAAGCGATAAGATAGTTAATCAATTATTGTGGTTTTTGATAAATGTTAACTATCTCTCCTTTTGCTTATTTATCTTCATATGTTAGTTTTTTTACAACAACATCATGAACCAATACTTGGCTATGTCTCTTTCCATCTGCCCAATTCAAAAGCATAGTCTTATAGATATCATATTTTGTCCAACTTTCAACATGAATGAACTCACAATCACTTTTAATTGGTTGATCTCCGTAACCAATAAGATTTTACTTTTGCTTGTAACATGAAATAATAAAATTTCAATTAACTTGTACAAAAGTGATTTTTTTAAATATTAAGAAAACATACAATTTCAATGTCTTACCATGTAAGTTACATCCTTGAGTTTGATTTTCCCTTGAAGTTTGTTAATAACATTGCAAATTGTGTGTCTGAATGAAATGTCACAAATATAAAAAATGGTGATATTGTTATTTCTAGAAATCTCACAACCACTTTCATAAAAGACTGAGAAGTATATGGGTAACTATCATATTCAATGTTTGGGATATTGAAACCATGAGGAATATCCGCAATAACTAGGGAATAATCCCTTTTAGGTATGAGTTTTGCAATGTCTTCACAATCATCTTGTATTATTTAATATTGGATAGTGTAGAGCCCATAATTTCCAAATGAAATGACTAAGACTAGGATCAAGTTCAACACTACTAAGAAGTTGCTTTCTTAGCTTTTCCATCTTAATTTTTTCAATAAAGCTTCTGAAACTATCTGGTGCTCCATTTGCATCCTTCGTCATCTTTAATGAAATAAAAAAATATATGTATAATTTATAAAGTAAAAATAGTATACATATGAATAAAAATGAATGTATAAATCAAAATACCTTTTTAAATGCAAGATACAAATCTTTTAGTGTTGATGTAGAACTTGAATTTGGCTATTTGCGTACAACATCATCCCAAGTATCTTCATTCAAAAATTTAACCATTTGTTCTTGTATTCTCATATAAACCTTCTGACTGAATAAATAAAGTAAAAAATGTTAATATAATGATATGTATAACAAATGCTACAAACAAAAATATGTTATATTTAATAGAAACTTATAATCGAGAAATAAGTAAAAATAAGTCAACAAACTTACTTTAGAAATTCCTCAGACATTTCGTCCAATGATAATTCACCTGCTTCACACGAGATAATATTGTTTTGACAAGTTTTTCATCCTTCTCTCCTTGCATTGCTCTCCAAGGTGTGATAGTCATATCTTCTCAAAGAAGCTTCATTTCAGGACCCTATTTACTGCTGGTACATATCAATGCTTTAGAATTTTTGATCTTCTGTTTTTTTATGCCAATGTTCTCCCACATGTAAAAAATCTCATTAATCAATTCCCATATCTCTGATGCCAACTAGAAAATGTTATCTATACCTATGAATATTTCATAATTTACTTTGCCACCTTTTGAATGTATTTTTTCCTCAAATTGATAACCTATTTCCATACAACATTCCTTCCGAAAGGCTAGACTAACCTTTGTCTTATCCCCACCACATTTTTCTTCAGATTCATTATGAATGAATCTAGCCCTTTGGATGAAAGTCATAGACATCCTATACTCATTATTTGTATTATGATCCCATGCCAATAATTTTGCTTCTATATCTTTTAAACCAACATAAATGATACATTTCGTTATTTCAAAATGCGGGTTATTGTGATATTCCTCCATCAATTTCCTTTGAGCTTCTACAAAATGGTTCCCCCCAAGTACATAATATTTTTATTCAAAACATTTTGACGTATCAAATGTTTCTTTGTTGAGAACTTGAATTGGATTAAAAATAAGCACATAATCAACCAAATGTGCATATGGATTGTACCTCATCAATGTTTTCAAGTTGTGAAAATGCAAGTGGTGTGGCTTTCTAATTTGATATTTAAATTTTCCTTCATCTGACTTATAGAATTGACTGACATTAAGTTGAAATGACCGACCACCCTCAATTAAATTTTTCTTCATCAACTGATGTCGAATGGAATTTTGTTTTGTTTTAATAATGCCATCCTATAAATTAGCTCCTAGTGTAATGATTTCCCTACTTCCTTTTGAGTTTTCACTAGGATATTCACTCCTGCCCATGATTTTTTTAGAATGAGAAACTTTTAATTTTTTGCTCCTATCGGTTATCATATTTTCTTCAACATAAGCAATCTACTCATTATCAACTAGAAGGGAGAAATTCTTGGGCATTTTTGTTTTTGGTATTTTATGGCTCTTCTCCTTTCTAACATTAGTTCTAATCTCATTCTCAGTAATAGAAACATATTTTTCATCTTTAGCTTCAACTTCAACTTCATCATCTTCAAAATTAACATGTCTAGCTTTACTAGATTGATCCACTATAGGAATTCTTTATTGATTCCTTTTATGTAGTCTTGTATCATCATGAAGCAATTTTGTTGCTTCTTTATCATATCTTCTTCTGACTGTGAGTGGAAAATGCCGAAAACATTCAGAATATCTCGCTCTATAAAATAAATTCCCCCAAACATAATTGAAAGACACTCAGTAAAATTCTGTCAAACAAAATATAATATGTCAATAATAACGAAGTTATAAGAAATATAATGATAAAATTACAATAATGAAAAACACGTAAATATAAATAAAAATACTTACGACCTTTGGTGCAATTTCGTTTAAGATTTGTTTACATATCCTTGTAGAATGTTCTGCCGTGTTATACATCAAAAATGCAAAATGATATCTAATATTCTCATTTGACTTGGTCGGTTTTGTAAGTACATAAACAACTTCAGTATCCGACATCAAACATAGGTATAGTACTTTTCCCATCACCTCATAACTTCCACCATCTTAAATCCTACCAACACACACACACACACACACACATATATGCAGATATTCTTCGTCTTCTCTATCTTTCACATACTATGAAAATTTTGTATGCTTCACTTCTTGTGATTTATTCTAGTATGTAATCATCTTCTTTTCCTTTGAGGATCCATATGCTAGATTTGTAACCATTAACTCAGGTTGGGTTTATTCAGTAGTATTTTTCGAGGGTCCACCTGCAGCTCTGGATGATGTAATTGCTGTCTTTGGTCCATAGAGATTCACATAAAACTTCCTTGATTCCATTTTCCACCGTGCAGCAGGGTTGGGCCACAATGTAGAATTGTGCAACAGGTGGAACGATGCAATGACAGACATGTAGTGACACAGTTCGGTAGAACAGTGTGACTAGAGTCCGATGTTGGAAAACAATGGTGTTGGACAGTTTGGTGCGATGAGTCATGGGAAGTAGTGCGACATGCATGTGCTACACGACTATCGTGTTGTTTTTAAGATTCATGCATACCAAGTTTGGGACGGCTCCAAAAAAGTGTAAACTTTGTAATTTTTAAAGTAAATTGCTGATTTATATATTGTTGGGCAGACTTGATAGGGATTTTCCCCTCCCATATAAATGTGTTTACATTTATGTTGATGATGATTTTATTCTGCTGCATATGAAAGATAATTTGAACAAAGATAATTGAAGTAAAGTTTATTTCTGCTGCATTGTGAACACTTAATAAAAATTGGTTAAGTGTTGAGTAGACGTAGTCCATGTACTTGAGTATTGGTTAAAAGAAAGAGTTCAGCGGTGCCACACTTGCCTATGTGTTGGTTGGAAGATACCACTAGTGTAGGGGTGTGAAATTTGGTATCAGAGCTTGGTTCAGGGCGAGCCAAGTTGCTTTAAGTTGTGAAGCATGAATACGACGACAATGGTTGCATTTGGTATTGAAGCTTGGGCACTGTGTAGTTGGTCGCAGTGCGACATTAGGAATTTGAGCAGGGGCGAGACAATGGTCAGGGCCGAAGATGAGTGAAGGAAGATGGCAGATGTGAGAGATGGTCAAAATATTTAAGACATGACAAATTATTGGAAGGACAATAAACAACAACACTATGAAGCTCTTGTGCAAGAGTGGGAAATCTTGGGGTACATTGGAGATGAGATAGTGGATGTGCAGAGAGCCTTGAAAAATATTCATGGAAGGTCTGTTGAACTTGATGAAATTGATGAGAAGATACAATAGGGCAACCAAAGACTCCAAGAACTCATGGATGAACAAGTTCGGTTAAGGGAGGAAAGTGCCAAGTTGCAGGATAAAGTGAAGGGACTTGAGGAAGAGATCAAGAAGGAATTTTTTTATCGTAAACCCGTTGTTATAGAAGAAGATGATATTGAATACATTGAAAAAATTGGAGGTTACTACCGCGCCATGCAGGATGACTTACGAAAGCTTGATGGAACTCAAGCTACACCAAGATCGAATTGCTCGAATGAATCGAAAGGGGATATTGCATACCTTAAGAGGACAATCAAGTTGAGGCACAAGTCGAAATACATCTTTGAGGTGGAATTATTGAATAAGGTTGCTAAGGTAAGACGAAAGAAAAATTCTATCAAGGATGGAGATGCCTTAAGGTTGAGTTTTGTGCACGTGACCGTACATGGAAATAAGTTTGCTGCATTGGTTGACACTGGGGCTACACATAGTTTGCTTATTAAGAAGGAAACAACATCTTTTGGGAAGAAGGATGAAGTGGAAAGGGAGTTGAGTTCTTTCAAATCAATTAATTCTGGAATGAAGGCTATGACAAATGTTTTGAAGAACACATAAGTGAGAGTGGTTCATGATTTGGGAGGTTGGATTTAAGGGTGATTGAGATGGATGATCATGCTATGGTTTTGGGGAAATATTTATTAGTAGATTCACAATCCATATCGATGGTGGACCGTGATATACTTTTGATTGTATCTAGTGGAAAAACCATGATCATTCCAATGACCAGAAAGAGTCGCTTGGGATATAGGCCAAGGATTTCTTCGATGAAATTGTATGAAAATGACCTGAATATGAAGCATGACTATGTGGAGCAAGGGGGACTTGGATTTATGACTCAAGAAACAAAGGAGAAGAGGATGATTGAATTTTTTGCAAGATCCGTGAAGGAAAAGAAGGATATAGGTGGAAAGGTGGTTCCACTCATCTTGAAGCAGGAAGTTGTGACTTCTACCGAGAGTCTTCACCGTGATAGTGTTGAGGAGAGATGAGGAGGGAGTGATTCTTCTAAGGCAGGCCAAGGGGAGGAGTATGCATGTAGAGATCTAGCTGGCATTATGGATTATTATAGGTAATCTATGGGCATATATGACTTTCAGTTAACGAAGGAAAAGCTTGGGAAGCTTGGATGCACATAAGAAGAGGTTGTTGCTGTGCATGAGTACCCAAGGACACATCACCCATCTGACACTTGGGTGGATGAGAGTCAAGGAGGAAAATGTTGGAAATATTGGCATTGATGGAAAACGAGTAAATTAGGATCAACAAAGGTATAAATGAGCAACAAGGCAAAGAAGGAAAAAGTGCAGTGAAGAGGCAACAAAGAAGTAAAGGAGAAGAAAATACATCGATGGTTTGGTAGAACATTGATGGCTTGATGGTTGGATAATATTGTAGAAACTACTACATTGAAGAAATTGTAATAATGTGAAATTGTTGATTGAGCTAAATTGTTGTGATGCAAAGGCAAGACTCTAAGGAAAAGGCAAGACTCCAAGGCAAAGGTGTTGCAAAGACTACGGTAACACATTAATGATAAATTTTGTTATTTGATATTGGCATTAGGATGGTGTATCTAATCATTACATATGGCTGAAATTGATATTGGATAAATTATATATTTCTTGTTCTAATATTCATGATATGAAGAGTTTGGAAACGAATGAGTGGAAGGCAAAGAGTCAAGCCTATTCAATTCATATTTTTATGTGGAATACAAACAACCATAAAATTATCTCTATAAAAGATGTCATTTTGGAGTGCATGAGATGGTTAGAGAGCTATAGAATGTGAGAGAGATGATTGATATATTATGCACATATGGAGCTGATGTGAAGCAAATTTGAAGGGAGAAGAGGTAGAATTAAAGATTGAGATATGCATAGTTGATAACCAGGTAAATCAACATATTGTTTTCATGTTGTGTGAGGGGATTGTGGTCTCCTTTCAAGTTGTGTCTTGATAAAATTTTCATTTGGAGTTGGTTGAGGTATGAGCCTCCTGTGGGTGGTAGCCTACATAAAACACATTGGAGTTGGAACTTACTTGCATGTTGTAGCTTGCAAAAATTTGAGGTAGCAACCTCCTGCAGGTTGGAGCCTACATAAAATTAGATGTAATAAGGAGTAGGAGCTTGCCTTTGCATCACAACAATAATAAAATCATGGTTTCTCCCTTATGGGTTTCCACTTATATCTGGTGTCCATGTGCATTATTATTATGTGTTGATGTGATGTGTTACTTTGCTTATTGCTTGCTGTTCACATATTTAGTTTGCTAATCATTATTTATTGAGTTTCTCATGTAATGGTTCTGTTGATGAGTTTAAGGAAAATAATTTTAATGTCCATGAATGGACTAAATTGTTTCATCCCCCCTCTCAGTTTAGTCAAGGGTTCATAAATTGGTATCATAGCAGGTTCCTTTGGTGTAATCCTAATATCTTGAAGGAGATCTGATTGAGTCATGGATTATCAAAGTGTACCTGTGTTGAGTGCAAAAAAATTTCATGAATGGAGAGATAAGGTTAAACCATATTTAATGGCATATGGACCTGGTGTATGGAATCTTGTACACGATGGCTATTGCAAAGAATCTCCCCCTTTGCAATAAAAACAATGGAATGCTAAGGCAAAATGCGTAATGTATAAAAATCTTCATAACAAGGATATTGATATAGTAATATATTTAACTTTTGCAAAATAAATCTGGAATAGATTGCATCTCATGCATGAAGGAGACACTTGTGGCCACACTGTCAAGAAGGAGAAGATAAATAGCAAGAAGAAAAATCTATTTCAAAAGGAAAAGGTTCAATAAAATGAGGTCTCTGCTAGTGTGAATGGACATTATTTACATGAAGAAAAGTTAGTTGAAGAACAAGGCAAACTTGACATTGTTTTGACTGAAATAGAAAGATTAAAGAATGAAAAAAAAGATCTTAAGACATTGGTGCAAATATGTGATGAGAGATAATACGAGGATAAGGAAGAAATTGTTGACATGAAGGCACAACTTGAAGAAGCAAGGAGAATAGAAGGGATGATTAATAACCAACGAAAGGAGAAATATATACAATGTGAAAGACTAGAGACTGAGATTTTTTTTTTCAGCTAGAAGGCAGTTAGATGAAAAGAACAGGTTATGTAAGCAAGTTGATGAAGAGGTTGCTTCCATGAAGAACTCATAAAAAGGATCTACAGAAATAGAAGCCAACAATAAATTTATTTGTAAAGAAACAAACAAAAACAAGAAACAACATCAAGAGACAAAGAACAAGATAAAGAAACAGTGATTTGCAAAAAGCTCATTTTCTCCTAGAGAGAAATTGAACAAATTTAGAAGAAATCAATGGATATTCCTTGCTCCTGTGAAAAATATCACATGCTTTTCATGTCATGAACTTGGACATGTTGCAGCATAATGTAAGATAAATCAATTTAAAAATAATCTATATAAGATGCAGGAAATAAGAAGGCTTCCTCAAGCAAGAAAACATAAAAGACAATTATTCACCAGGTATATACCAATTTTATGGTTATTGTTATCTCTACAATGAGTTTGGTCATAAGGTTGTTGAATTCAAAATGAATGTAAAGAAAAGGTAAAATGACTCAAGAAAACACAAACAATTTCGCCATTTCTTGGTCATATAAAGTTTTGGATAAGGTTTTCATTGATGTCACTGATGTCAAGCCCTAACATTGTTGAAGCAATCCCTAGTCGAAGAAAAGTCCTAATATGCCCTAGATGAAGAAGTATATGCCGATGATGAAACCCTAAGTGCATGGTTGAAGCCCTGGTATATATGTTGATGGTTTTGAAACCCTAACTACATGGTTGAAGCCTTAGAAACCTTAAGTGCATGGTTAAATATCTAGGCATTAAAGGAATTGAAAATAGTGGCTCCATGTGCACTCTTCAAGGATGGAATGTTGTTCTCATGTGGATATGATATGCTCTTGTATATTTTGATATAGACTGATCTGAAATTACTTTCCCCTTCTGATAATGTAATACGATGCCAACTCACATAAGTGAAGAAGTCATGGCCTGATGGTGAAGAAAATCTAGCAAATGCTTGAAAATATAATGTCAAATATATGAAGGTTATGCCTATACACATTTATGCACTATATCTCTTTTGTTAGATTACAGTGTGTTGCAATGTCGATTGGGCATAATTATATGAAATATATACGATACTTTAAGGTGAGATAAAATCTAGGGTTATTGGAGTTCATTTGCAAGAGTCTTGCAGAGTCATGCCATGTCCAGTTTCATGATCCACTAGTGAAGAAACATTTCTATTAAAGTTGGCTCATACAAAATTAATAAAATTCAAATTGAAACCTACATAAGTTGGCCCTCCAACAACAAATGTCATGTATCTTCACAATAAATGGAAAAAGTATAATTTCAAGTTTGCACTCCAATTCCTCACTAGTTCGGTCAAGAAACTATTAAATTAGGATGTGAGGTAAAGAAGAATATAAGAGCAGAACTTGTGAACCCAAGGAGGGAAAATATAGAAGATGATTGTTTATACAAATTCCATTTTTATTTTTCTGTGGTTGGGTTCTAGACTACATCACCGTCTTGTGAAGGACTACTTGGATAAAGGTATTATATCAAAGTTATTACCTCGTTTCAACTTGAATTGAAGCTTGGAACTATTTGTAGATGCTCTTGTATTAGCTCGAATTTAGACAAAATTGAAGCTCAAACCTATCTATAGATGCTCTTGTAGCAGCTCAGATCTAGACAAATTAGAAGCTTGGATTAATTGACTAAGATTTTCGATGAAAATTACAAAGGAATATTTGGACCTATAATGGATGATTAACGTTCACATCTTGTGAACCAAGGGGGTGATTAAATGAAAATATCATGGCCTCGTTGGCTTACTTGTTGGTGATTTTTGGTTTATTTTTTTGGGACATTTCAGATCTATACAACAACATTCACACCCCTATCTTCAACCTATGAATAAGGAATATATAAGCTCTATTTCTGATTATGAAGAAGCCCAAAATTTGGCTCGAACCTAGCTTATATTGTGGAGGATAATCTAGCCAAAAGTTGGTCTTATTGGGTTGTCATCAAACCACTTATCATTGTCATAGTTTAGCATACACATCAGTCACTTGGAGCAGATCCTATTGATTTTTGGAGGCTGGTTTTGAGGACTATTTTGGGGAAATATTTGAAGGTGATTTTGAGGAATTTTGGAAATACTTTGAAGACATGTAGCTGCCTGTTTTGTGTACTATTGGAGACATTTTAGGAGCGGAATTCAAGAGGTATTTTAATTCTTTTTGTATCTGCTTAAAAACATTGAAGCATAGCATCTTTAAGGTTGATACTTGAATCATCTCGTGGATGAATATTGAAGTGAATTTTGGAAAAGTATAGAAGAATTTTTAGAAGCATATTTAAGTATAGCCTTGGAGACATATTGATGAAGACTTGAAGTAGAGTTTGAAGCAGTTTTGAGAGAGTATTTTTGGAGTAAAAATTAGAGCCTTTTGGAGCAGCCTTAAGAATACACTTGAAGAAGACCTTCAAGACTTGTCTAAAGAACACCTATTGTGCACATTTGCAATAGATGTGTTGAAACACCATCAAAGGAAATAATGAAGAAGTCATTTATGAATAATGAGCATTGTTGAAGCCCCGATGAAGTAGCTTAAAATAATACTGTTTGTGCATATGTGAAGAGTTTAGGAGACACATACTAGGCTTTTTGAATATGACCTTGATGAACTAGCCCCTCAAGCATTTTGTAGAATTTGTTGAAGCAGATCTTGGAGTTGTTTTTAGGACTCGTTGAAGAAGATATTGGAAGTCATGAAGCAATGCTGTAACCATTTTGAAGAATTGAAGCAGAGGGTTGGAGCCATAGAGGATCAAAGCCTTCACAAATTATTTTTATAAAAGAGGATTAAGGTCCTCATTATTATTATTAACACAAATTATTTTTTTGTTGTACATTTTGTGTTCTAGTTGTCGTATGTGATCTTAACTGACATAAAATAACATTTGTAAAATAAATATTGATTCATGCTGATTTGAGTATGAATGTTAGTTTTGTTGTGCTAATTTTATCTTCAGATTTTAATATTTATTTTTTGATATTATGCTTGATGTACATAGGTTTCCTTGTTTTTTATGTGTGTCAAACATGTAATTAGATGAGTTTTATGAGTGAATTCAAGAGAATAAATAATGAAATAAATATGATGAACAAAAAAAAACAAGAACATCAAACCATCATAATTGATCCATCAACACAAAGTTTTGATGAAGGAGTTCACCCCTCTTGGGCTACATCTCCTTGGTCCAACTTCCATGGCTTGGGCCTCTATATTAGCTCAAAAGTGAAAAAATTGCTATTTAAATTCACCTATAGCTCCTGAAACATGCTTCAATGAGTCCTGAGTGTCAGAATCTATGAGAAATGACTCTTATTGCTCCTAATTTGGTCGAAAATTGCTACAGATATGATCAAAACAAATTTTCCTAGGAAATATCCTCCAAATCTGGAGAAGACTCTAGTTAAGAGCACCAAAGTTGGAGAACCCGCCAGTTTTGGAGGTGCCCCTAAAACTACGCCAAGTTAATATTAGAGTTTAATTAAATTAACTGCGGATTAAATAAGATAAGTGGGGTTTAATGCGCATAAGTGCGGATTAAATTAATCCTGGATTAGCACTTGTATTAGCACATAAACCAATGTTTAAGGGATATTAACCCCATGATTAACAATAATTGGCATGTTTATGAAACTCCACCCACTCTGTTGGTTGTATGAATAGGTCTCATTGGGAGGGGGCTGGCCCCCTCCAAACCCTCGCTGTCGAAACTTAAATATATGTTGAGGGATTATATGGTTAAGTCCGAACCCCATGGTGTATTGGCACGTGGCACTGGTGGTGTGGGGTAGGTCGTGGGGTCGACACTCGACCTCCACCCAGCTTGGATGTAATTCTTTTGCACTGAAATATAACCTTTGAACTTGAACTTTAATAATGAATATTGCGCCCATAATATATATTTCATCTGCTATCTCAAACCTTTGATATATATAAATATGCACCACCATATTATTAATTTTTCCATAGAATATAGTTCGGACTTTTCTATGTGATAAAAATGAGCCCATAATATAAGTTCAGACCATAACATATAAAATTGCAATTTCGACCTTAGCATAACAAAATGAAATTTCGACCATGTTGTATGGAATTTGACCGTTGGAGAGGGTCCACTAGAGGGGGCACGTGGCGGCCCCTGGTTACACCACGTGTCAGCCTCTTGTTGGGATGTACCAAACCATATATAAAAATAATTCTCATTCAAACTTAGGAGAAAATTGTAAAAAAAATTCACCTTCAAACCAATTCGGTGAATCTTGCTATGACACTTGTCATAGTGTCATTGGGCAAAACTAAAGAATATTCCTAGAATATACCTTGTACGCTGATTGGGCTACCATGTCATCATCCTATCACTGTTCTGCAAATTTTTTAGTTGTTTAGGAAAAAAAACAATAGGATCTATCTCCTTCATCCAGACTTCGTTTTCGAAGAAACGAATTACGCCGAATTCCTGGCGACGAGCTCTTCACTGTCGTTTAGTTTCCAATCAATTCTGAGCACTTTCATTTTTTATCTTTTACATTGAACACCTGATCATTCCTCCCCACTAGAAGCATTTTGGACCCTAAAATCCCTTTGATTACTGATCATGTGGATGAGGGTACTGTTTCCTCACCCTTCCGGTCTCTATCCACTAAAATTTTCCCAATTTCATCAATTGGAGCTTTTCAAAAAAAGTTGATTTTTTCCTTGACTCTTGCAACCATATCTTGCTGTCATTGACACTGTCATGCTACAATTCCCATGAATTTGCATATCAACAAGCTGTTCTTGCAAAAATCATCTTGTTCCTACCATGGTCATTAATCAAAGGAAACTTAAAAACTGTCTCACCTTGCACACTGTCATCATGGCGATTCTTAACTGATCTTGCTTTTTACTTGTGTCGACTCTTGACCAAGTATCTTTGCCATTGCCATGTACCCTTTGGAAACCAAAAACAAGCACTTTTGGAACCCATGCCTTCTTTTTCAAATTGATTTGTCACTTTCTCTTTGACCTTTTCACTCTCTTGCACCAACATCTTGTTTCCAATACTGCTCAACACTGATGTTGATTGCTGCAAATGTTTTACATTGTGTTTACCTACTTTCAAAGGAAACCTGTTATAGTCCTGAAACATCTCATTACAAGCATAAGAAAACTTAATGAATTCAACTTGTTCAGCCAATGCATCTTTTTGAAAGGTTTGATTCAAAATATCTCTATGTTTGATCATTAACAATGTCAAATTCTAACTTGCATTCACTATCCTCTTCATTTCTCCTGCATGTATGAGAGACAAACTTGTCTTCTTCTTATGCGCTCTAATTATTTACTCAATTCCATATTTAAACAAGTGATAATTATTCTCATGGCGATGAAATAATACTTTCCTATCATACATATAAGGACTTCCCAAAACAATACCTGATATCTCAAGCAACACAACATCAAGTTCAATTTCATCAAGAAATTTTGAATTGATGGCGAATCTTAGTATGCACTTCCTTGTAACCTACAAGTTTGAATTATTTCATATCCACCCTAAAGGATAAGGTCTTGGATGTCTAAAAGTTTCAAGGTCTAGCTGCTTAACCAAGTTTGCGGAAATCAATTTAGCTTGTGACCCACTATCAAAAAGTGTGTCTATCTTGGTATGTTTAGAGACGACTCTAATATGGAAAATTTCTATTCTTGTATCTTCATCTTGAGGGACATTGGAAAAATTTTAAGTCTAGTGCTTGCTATATTCTTACCTTTCAAACCCATGGCTATAATCATTGTTTCATCTCCTGAATCTGAACCTAAGTCATGTTCAACTATAGCAACAATTTTCTCCTTTTCTTTGGCTTTCAGTTTGTTTGGCTTCAACTCTGGATAAAGTTCCTAACAATGTTCTTCATCATGGCCATTCTTCAAACAATGTTTACATGTGAGTTTCTCTTTCTCTCTTTTGACAAAGATATTTCTCTTTCCTATTCCATAAAACTTGCCCTTTCCTTTACCCTCACTATCACTTTTCTCATCTATGATATGTTTCCCTCTTGCTTCTAAATGTGTGGCTTGAACACAAACCTCATCTATGTTTGTAGGATTAAACATGATAATAATGTGCCTAAGGTAACTATGAAAACCCCTAATGTACTTTAACAAAGTTTCTTGAGAATATAAATTAATACCCAAAATTAGAGCTCTTCTCCTAAATTCATGAGTATAATCTTGCACACTTTGTCCTTTCAACTGTCTAAAATTTTTCTAGTCCATAATGGAATTTTTCATGTAAGCTAATGGATAGAATTTCCTTTTAATGGAAGAAATAAAACTTGACCAAGGCATAGATATATTACAATATTTTTTAATCTCTTCTTGTGTCCTTGCTTCCCACCATACAAGTGCAGATCCTTCCATCTTCAAAGAAGCCAATTGAATCTTTATGTCATCTTCATGAAGGTTCTAAATTCTGCAATACACCTCCAATTGACGTATCCAATTGTCTAATATTTCTGCATTTACCTTGCCATGATACACTAGAAGCTCAAATTTGACATCAAGTTTGAGTAAGGGTGCTTTTCCTCTTGTGGATTTTGAGTGAGTATGAGTGGTTTTTGTGGTGGGAGTGTAATGATGCTGATGGTGATGATGAGGATGATGAATATGGTGGAGATGGAGCTAGCTTTACTCCACTGCCCTTTGAACTCTTCTCTTCATCCTTATTATCATTTGAAGTTCCTTCTCCATGTGAAGGCTTAGAACATTCTCCTACCATCCCAACAATAAATGCATCAAACATAATTTTAACCATCCTCTTTATGTCATTGAAGTGTTTCTTGACATCATCCTCTTCTGAATGACCTTCAATTTCTCCAACACCTGACATGATGGATATGGATTAAAGCTCAGCTTCTGGTGCTTGTACCTCTTCAATCTCAACTTCTTGAGATAAAAATTGAGGTGCTTCAAGTGCATCCGTGAGTGGAACTTTGGGTGGAGATGGCGCCCTTATGGCTCTCCTTCTTTTGGTCCTAATCTTAGGACTGGAAACCAACAATTTCCCTTCACCTCTCTACAACTTTAACCTTGTAAGAATCACAAATTTGCAACCATTAAAACACTACTTGCACAAAACTCAAGCAACTATCAAGCAAATAACCTTGCCTTTTAACCAGGCTCTGATACCAACTTGATATGAGTATGAATGTTAGTTTTGCTATGCTAATTTCATCTTCAGATTTTAAAATTTATTTGATGATATTGTGCTTGATGTACATACGTTTAATTGTTGTTTATGTGTGTCAAACAGGTAAATTAGTTGAGTTTTATGAGTGAATTCAAGAGAATAAAGCATGAAATAAATATGTTGAACAACAAAAAAAGCAAGAAAATCGAACCATCACAATTGATTAATCTACACAGAGTTTTGATGAAGGAGTTCACCCCTCCTGGGCTACATATCCTTGGTCCATATTCCATGGTTTGGGCCTTTGTATTAGCTCAAAAGTGAAAAAATTACTGTTTACATTCACCTACAACTCCTGAAACATGCTTCAATGAGTCAAGAATGTCAAAATCTATTATAAATGACTCTTCTTGCTCCTAATTTTATAGAAAATTTCTTAAGATACGGTCAAAACAAATTTTCATAGGAAATCTCCTCCAAACTTGGAGAAGACTACAGTTAAGAGGGCCAAAGTTGGAGAACTCGCCGGTTTTGGAGGCGCCCCTAAAAATCCGCCAGGTTAATCTCTGAGTTTAATTAAATTAACTTCGAATTAAATGAGATAAGTGGGGTTTAATGCACATAAGCGCAAATTAAATTAATCTTGGATTAGCATTTATATTAGCGCATGAACCAATGTTTAAGGGGTATTAACCCCACGCTTAACAATAATCCGCATGTTTATGAAACTCCACTCGCGTCGTTGGTTGTATGAACAGGTCTCATGGGGAGGGGGCTGCCCCCCTCACAACCCCCGCTGTCAAAACATTTGAAGTTTAAATATATGTTGAGGGCTTATATGGTTAATCCAAACCCCGTGGTGTATTGGCACGGGGCGCTGGTGGTGTGGGGGAGGTCATGGGGTCGATCCTCAACCTCCGCCCAACTTGCATGTAAATATTTTGCCTCGAAATATAACCTTTGAACTTGAAATTTAATAATGAATATTGCGCCCACAATATATATTTCATCCGCCATATCAAACCTTTGGAATATATAAATATGCACCACCATATTATTAATTCCACCATAGAATACAGTTTAGACTTTGCTATATGATAAAAATGCGGCCATAATATAAGTTTGGACCATAACATATAAAATTGCAATTTCAACCTTAGCATAACAAAATGAAATTTTGAGCATGTTGTATGGAATTCAACCATTGGAGAGGGTCCACTAGAGGGTGCACGTGGTGGCCCCTGACTGCATCATGTGTCAGCCTCTGGTTGGGCTATCCCAAAACATATATAAAAAATAATTCTCATTCAATCTTAGGAGAAAATTGTAAAAAAAATTCACCTTCAAACCAATACGACGAATATTGTTGTGACACTTGTCACAATGTCACTGGGAAAAACTGAAGAATATTCCCAGAATATACCCTGTATGCTAACTGGGCTGCAATATCATCAACCTGTCACTGTTCTGTATAATTTTTAGCTGTTTATGACGCAAAATATTTTGCTTGAGATGTGTTAAATAATTACATGTAAAAATTGTAGCTTAAACAAGAAAATTTAAAGGCATAAACATAAGAAGAGAGAAGAAATTAAATCATGCAAGAAGACACATAATTGATATCGAAGTTCGTGCAAGAGGGACTACGTCTCTGGGCCCTGCTCAATTAGTGGGGAGGCCCTCTTTCATTAAGTGGCAATAAAAATGAAAGTACAAGCATTAAATGCGAAATTACACCCTTATACCTCCATAGTTGAAAGTACCCGAAAATTGGATACCTCTAATGAAGAAATGGACAACACCGTTGGATTCGTGGCACTGATAGGTGAAAAATCCATATAAAATTTTCCTGATTCTAACAAGTGAAAATATGACCCGTCTGGAAATGGCTCAGATCATGGTTCCACCCCCCTCTTGCAAAGCGGTCATGGTTTCACCATGTCTCGTACTCCCTGCTGCTCTTGGCCTGCCTGGGTGCACTTATGAAATACATGTTTATATATTGGAGTGTGGGCAGACTTCCCCAGGTTCATCGTTGGATGAATTGGTTTCGATCCTTAATGTGGGGGAGGGGGTCGGGTGGTCAAACCCCGCCCCCTCCGTATTAAGTCGGATACCGTTTAATATAATTGCGCCATGTTATTTTATTAACCCTGCCATATATTTTAATACCAAGTTTTAATTGCGTGGGGGGGGGGGGGTCCGCATTGGGCGACCCGCCCCATATCTCCGTCGGCTCAGTCGTATGTCGTGGAGTAATGTGAGATGGGTTGGAGGTGGGGTTAACAACCCCTGCCATCCAATTTAATATATGGTGCCATAAGGTGTGGGGGTGGTGGGGTCATGGCCGCCGACCCCCCTTTTTTTATTATATAATTTTTATATCCGTTGGATGGGGAGGACGGGGGTTATGACCCGCCCTATATATATATATATATATATATATATATATATATATATATATATATATATATATATATATATATATATATATATATATATATAGATATATTATTTTATTTTATTTTATTTTTAAAACAAACCTACTCTTTTTGAAAAATCTAGAATTTGACCAAGGCTGCAAGATTCATTTCATCGCCGGAATCAGACCCCAGGTCAATTGGTATACCTTTTGCAAATCCTGCGGCTGTGACCTTTTCATCTTCCTCAGATTTAGAATCTTGGTTTTGCTGTATGGTGGTGGTGGTCTTCTACTTCCCCTTTTTGTCATTTCTCTCAGGTCTCAACTCAATGTGCAGCTTCTAGCAATTTTCTTCATCATGTCCCTCTTTCTCACAATGTGTACAAGAGGGCTTTTCTCCCCTTCTTTTGGCTGTTGCAGTCCTTTTTGGGTGGTCACTTTGTTCATGTTTTCCCCTGCTTTCTATGTGCATGGACTTCACACTGGCCTCATCGATGGTAGGAGGCTCAAACAACAATAATTAATGTATTATGTAATTATGAAGAGAACCAATATACTTGGTTACAATTTGTGGTGAATCTAATGTAATGCCCAAATTCAATGCTTGTTTTCTAAATTATTCAGTGAAGTCTTGTACATTTTGACCTCTGCTTTGCCTTTGGTGTTTCCATTCCATTAATGCCTTTTAATTATAACCCAAAGGGTAAAAATGGTTTCTCAATGCAGAAATAAATTTGACCATGAGGAGATAAGGTTACCCACATTTTGGCTGCCTTGCAATTTTATCTCCCACCAGACAAGAGCGGTGTCGTTTAGCTGAAGAGAGGCCAACTAGATCTTTGCCTCATCCTTATCGATCCGCTGAATCCTACAGTAGAATTCAATTTTCCTAACCTAGTTGTTAAGATTTTCTGCATTACTTTCACCATTATAAATGGGCAGATAAAATTTGACATCTAACTTAAAGAAAGTTGTATTATATGCATTTCCTGAATTCCTATGATGATGGTGAGAAGAGGAGGACGAAATTTCACTCGTTGGAGGAGAAAGAGGTGGATCTCCTCCATTATCTCCATGCCCTGAACCTTGTCCCTCTGAAGCATTCTCCACTGCTTTCTCTAGTTTCTCAAGTCTAGAGAAAAATTTCTTGACCTGGTCTGCCATGGTGTAGAAGGTCTTGCAAAATTTTAGCTCCTCCTCATTTCGAACATCGTCATCCATGTTTTTTCTTCGATGTGCATGTCTTGCTTTGGGATCAAAAGACTTCAGTGTCCCTTCGCCTCTTCGTAGCCTGTTTCTAGTTAGCATACAAACATGCAATTCAGATCTACAAACACCTGCTCTGATACCACTTGATCCAAAATATTTTGCTTGAGATGTGCTAATGAATTACATGTAAGAATTGCAGCTTAAACAAGAAACTTTAAAGGCATAAACATAAGAAGAGAAAAGCAATTAAATCATGGAAGAAGACACATAATTGATATCGGAGTTCATCCAGGAGGGACTACGTCTCCGGGCCCTGCTCAATTAGTGGGGATGCCCTCTTTCATTAAGTGGCAATAAAAATGAAAGTACGAGCATTAAATACAAAATTACACCCTTATACCTCCATAGCTGAAAGTGCCCAAAAATTGGAGACCTATGATTAAGAAATGGACAACAAGATTGGATTTGTGGCACTGAGAGGTGAAAAATCCATATAAAATTTTCTTGATTCTGACAAAGTGAAAATATGACCCCTCTGGAAATGGCTTAGATCATGTTTCCGCCCCCCTCCTGCAAAGCGCTCATGGTTCCACCCTGTCTCGTACTCTGTGCCGCTCTTGGCCTGCCTGGGTGCACTTATGAAATACAGGTTTATATATTAGAGTGTGGGCAGACTTCCCCAAGTCCGCCGTTGGATGAATTGGTTTGGATCCTTAATGTGGGGGAGGGGGTCGGGTGGTCAAACCCCGCCCCCTTCCATATTAAGTTAGATACCATTTAATATAATTGCGCCATGTTACTTTTGTTAACCCCACCATATATTTTAATACCAAGTTTGGTACATGGGGGGGGAGGGCCCGCATTGGGCGGCCCGCCCCATATCTCTGCCGACTCCGTCGTATGGCGTGGCGTACTGTGAGATGGGTTGGCGGTGGGGTTAACAACCCCCACCACACAATTTAATATATGGTGCCGTAAGGTGTGGGGGCAGCAGGGTCATGGCCTCTGACCCCCCTTTTTTAATTATATAATTTTTATATTCGTTGGATGGGGAGGGCAGGGGTCATGGCTCACCCTCCAATATATATATATATATTTTAATTTTATTTTTAAAACAAACCTGCTCTTTTTGAAAAATCCAGAATTTGACCAAAGGATTCAAATTAAGGGACCCACAATTTCACTCGAAAAATGGTGGCCGAGTTTCTGCAAAATTTTCGCCTCCTTAAGGTATCACATCACCAAGTCAACCCTCAAACTTTGACTGCTCCTAACTCCTCCATATGGGCTCGGAATTGAGTGTCGTCTACACCATTGGAATCAGAAAGACGAGATCTTCAACTTAACACTAAGTTTGCCACATTTCTGACACTTTGGTTTTTGAGTCTTTATACTTAAGCCACTTGTACTTGGACCTATACGATACAGCTGGACCAGTTTATGAAAACGAACAACAGGTTGTATCTCCTTCATCGAGACTCCATTTTCGACGAAACGAATTGCGCTGGATTCTTGGCAATGAGATCTTCGCTATCATTCAATTTCCAATCAATTCTAAGTACTTTCATTTTTGAGCTTTTACACTGAGCATCTGATGACATGCCCCTCTCAGTATTTCCAACATAAAGTGCATTGGATGATTAGGGTACGTTCTCTCATGCATTACATGTAGTTAAGTCTAGCATAGTTTCATGAATGCTAATCCAATTATTTTTTATTAAATTACATTGCATTGTATTCTTTCATCTTTGGATGAGTTTTTTTTTCCCTACAAGCTAATGAGAATTAAATTGCTCCAATGTATTTTCTTATCCTTTTCTCTCAAATTGTTAATCATATTTCTTCTCAATTAGATTATAGATTCTTTTGTGGGTTTATTAGTCAAACCTTACAACTAGAAAGGACCAATACGTGTCTTTAGGCTAGTGTATATATTATGTACTAAATACAAATCATTAGTCCAAAATAGCGTCCTCTTTTCAAGCGTCCAATTCCTCCCTCACAAATCTACAACTGTTTTTCCCTTTATTTTCTCTTGGTTTTTTCAATTGTTTCTCCATTAAATGGAGTATTCAATCTCTTGTTGCTTCTTTTCCATCTATCTTTGATATTCCAACCCATTGTCACATATAATGCGTCCACCCTTGCCACTATTGTTGTCTTTGATGTTGAGGATATAAGCTATTGATAAATAGAAACAAAGTTACCAACTTAACCAAATATTTAACTTCAAAACGACATCTTCTTCTTCTTTAATTTAATTTAATTTAATTAATTAATTAATTTTTCAAGTCAAAATCCCAATTTTTTTTTTTAAACAATGGCATTAAAAGTTATTTTTTGTGCAATAAATGTGAAAAGACACCCTAAAATATTTTTTTTTGATGTTGTATCAATGTTTTTTTTGGATTAAAATTCCAAAATATTTTTAGCAATGACAATACAATTAAAATATCATGACTCTAAAAACCTTAAATTTCCAATAGTTTTTTATGATAACATTAAAGATAAAATATCATGACTACAAAAAACCTAAAAATTCCAACAATTTCCAACCATGTTGTTAAAGATAAATATCATGACTCTGAAAAAACTTAAAATTTTGACATTTTTCAATCATGGCGTTAAAGAAAATATCACGACATTGAAAAACCTTAAAATTTCAACGTTTACAACCATGTAATTAAAACCAATTATCATGACTAAATCAAAGAATCATTATACCAAGAGTATTTTTTTTTTTAATGCTAAAAGTATAACTCCTTAAATGTCTTAGCCCAAGACAACTTGGCATGTTGCAATGAAAATTTAAAAATCAACTATCAAATTGACATGTAATGTGACATGTTTGATCCATTGTAATGAAAACTTTAAAACCAACGATGAAATTGACACACACTAGCGGTGAACTTGATCCATTATAACAAAAACTTAAAAATAAACTATAAACACAACAAAACTAAAAAAGATTAAAAATAAAACAAAACGAAAAAATAAAAATAAAATTTTTATGAAAATAATAAAAATAAAAAAAAACATTAATTTTTTTTTTGAAAAAAAAGAAAAGAAAAAAAGCAGAAACAAATTTAAGCATTAAAAAACCAAAAAGAATTGAATAAAAAAAAAACTCATAAAAGAGAAAAATTCAAAAATTCAAAAATTAGAAAAATGCAAACAAAACCAAGAAACAAATAAAAAAAATTAAAAAAAGAAAAAAGAAAAATATGTCACTTAAAAATATAATTCAAAAAAGTAAAAGATTCAACCAATAAAAAAAAAACAAATATTAATAATAATTAAAAAAACAAATTAAATAATTAGAAAAATCAAATTAAAACAATTAGTATTATTATTTTTTTACCTGTCCTAATGGCAAAGGGATTTGATTTTTATTAATGTTTTTTATACGTGCTTAATTTTTAAATAATTTGCAAATTTTTAAAAATTATTTGCCTAAGTTTATTAAAGTTTTAGTAAAATTAAATATTAAATTTATTCTTTTTAGAAATTGAAAATTAATTTATGAATTTTTAAAATTTGAATTTCTATATTTCATTGGTGGATGACTAATTTTATGTGGTTTAAAATTAATTTATTAGAATTAAAAATTAAAAAAAAAAAACTCTAATGGTTAAATGTCCTCATAAAGTAATTATGTAAAATAAATTAAAATATATGATTTTCCCCATAATTAATATTTTCTTTACATTCATTGTCATAATTATTTTTAATAATAAATATTTATTAACCTATAATCATTCTTTGCTTGCTTTCTAATATGTTGTATTTTTTATAATAATAATCTAATCGCCAAATGTTCTCATTAATATATATATATATATATATATATATATATATATATATATATATATATATATATATATATATATATATATATGAAATTTTCCATAATTAATATTTTCTTTTGATTCATTATCATACTTATTTTTAACAATAAATATTTATTAACCTATAGTCATTCCTTGCTTACTTTCTATTAGTTGTTGTATTCTTTCTAATCACAATGTTTTTTTCACCTTTTTTTTCCATTAATATATTTTAATCATAACATTTTTTGATAGTTTAATTGTTTAATTGTTATCTACCATTTTTTCGTAAAACTATGTTATTATGTACCAATAGATTATTAACAATTTGATTCCCCCTCCACCGAGGATGTGGTGCTTAAATCATACAATTAATATAACTAAGTTATATGATCACATTCGCCCCATAAGGGTTCTCTACTTTTTGCATAAGAAGTAGGTACCAAGCAATAACACTCCATATTACACTTGTTTTTATTAATTTATAATATGTTTTAATTTTAATTTTTAATTTATATTTTAATAAATTTTTAATTTTTCAAAATTTAGTGAGTCTTTTTTTTTTTTTTTTTTTAAATTTTGTTTTCGTTTTCAATTTTTATGTTAAACAATTTATTTTCATTTTGTTATTTCGATTTTTTTCTTCATAAATTTGTTTTTTTTCAATAATTTTTTTTTGTTATTTTTGAAGTATTTTTGGAAAAAACCTTCCAATATTATCATATTTGGACATAAAATTCACAACAAATTCATAAAAAATTCTATTTTTTAAACTTTCTTTGTTTAATTTTTTTCCATAAAAATTATTTACTTGACATGTCATTTTTACTAAAAAATCGTGAAATGTGTTTTTTTTAAAAATTATATCTATATGCAAAATGTTTTTTTTCCGTCAAGTGTTTATAATTATTATATTTTTTGTGACAATTGTTTTATGTGTTTTGAAGTATTAATTAATGATAAATAAATATATAAAAAATACTAACTTCAAAGTATTAATTTTATTTTTATTTTTAAACTTTGAAAAAAAAGAAGGAATTTTTCATTGCAAAAAAAATAAAAAACAAAAAATTGAAAAGCCCTTAAAAACCATCTCAGGAAGAAAAGAAGAAGAATAAGACAACTTGAAAAATCGTTAAATAACCAACATAAAAAAAAGTGGATACATAAGACATAAAACAATTTAAAGTATAAAAAATATGCTCCCCATGTCCCCAGAAAAGGTTGATGCTACATCAATGCTTTTCAAAATCAACATGAAATTCACCAACATTTAAAAAAAATTGTCCATACTTAATACATAAGAAATTTTAAAGTGTCAAAAATAAGTCCCCAAAAAAGGGTTGATGTTACATTAACACTTTTGAAAATTGACATGAAAATCACAAACATTTAAAAAAAGTCCATAGTTAATACATAAGAAAATGTAAGTGTAAAAAATATGCTAAAAAAAGGTTGATGTTACATCAAAACTTTTCAAAATTGACCTGAAAATTATGTTTTTTTGCAGTCTCTAGAAAGACAAGAACTTCGTACAGTTTGTTGTTAATTTAGTAACTTTGTTTAGAATATATATAAACCCAAAAATACTGGTTATGAACATAAGTCATCTATGATCCAATTATGGTAGAAGGCTAGAAATACATGCTTTGTATTATATATTCATGCTAATCATTGTTGTAGGTTCACCGACGAGAGAAGCAAAAGCCCATGGAGTAACATAGCTAGATCTATAATATGTAGTTCCAAATACACTAGTTTAAGGGGGATAGACTGCAATGTTCCTTCCCATGTCATTTCCGTAGCCACTATCTCATTTAGCACCCATTCCCATCTTAGTGTCTCTCCCAACAAGAATTCTTGTTATTCCCACATTCTGTGATGTTTGAAGAGAAGTATGGATAAGGTCTATACATTACATATGCTTGGAAACTAACAAGCTCTACCCATTCTAATAATGGGAATCCTTAATTTATCTATCAATATTTGAAATATTCTCTTTTTTAATTCGATAGGAAGAGTTTGAAAACCATGACTATATCATGCAAGGGATGGTCTTGATGTTAGTGCTATCCTTGGTATCAATGTTGGGAAATGAGTCATTTTGCTTAGAATGACAGGATAGAAAATGTGCATAGTTTACATACATAATGATAGATACAAAGATAATAGGGATGAGGTTCAAACACAAGTTGATGGGATTATGATGTTCAATAATATAGATAGACAGACATGGTGAGCCCAACCACTTTTTATATCAATGGCATTAGTGGACAACACTAGCCCACATCACATGGGACACATTGTTGTTGGTTGTTTTAGTTTATAAAGTAGATTTTAGTTTTTGTTTGTTAACTTTCCATTTTATATAAAAATTATAATTATAATTTCTAATATGATAAAACATTTATATCTGTCGTATATTTTTTAGGTTGTACTAAAAAATAACCTCAAAGTGTGATACTTAAAATGTGAAGTTGAGTTACATTTTTTGCCCTTTTTCGAGAAATATATATATATATATATATATATATATATATATATATATATATATATATATAATTTTATTTATTTATTTATTTATTTTTTCAGTTCTTCAACTTTCTGCAAGCTACTTTTTTTATTTTTATTTTTAGAATTTCTTTTTACGATAAAAATAAAACTTGTCAGAAATTTTATTAGCTTTCTATTACTTAATTTTTGGAACTTTTTTATTCACATTTGATATGTCAACTTAACATTTCTTTGAGTGTGTGTTTTTTCACAATCAAAGGATTCATAAAAGGTCACGTTGAAACACATTGGTGTATTCTTTGAAAAGATTGTGTTTTTGAGAAAAAAAATGTGTTACAACAATCTAGACAGAGTCTACTTCGGTATCGTTATATTTATGAAACCAACTGATGCATATCATAATTACTAGAATTTTTTGAACTGATCCAATATGAAAAAAATGCATATTTTGAATATATTTCGGGTTGTGTGAAGTTTCTCAACATATTAGTTTTAAACTAAAAATATAAAAACTACCCATTACAAATGACGGACCAATGTAATGCACGATTTTTTTTTCATTTTTTTTTTTCAGTGTATTTTGGAAGATACAAAATTTTGATTTCATTGAATCATAATGACCTTCAGAATTTTTTTACACCCATTTTATTACAAAATTAATTAAAATTAGTAAATATCTATGGAATTCCATAAAAGTTATATTTCCTGAAAGTAGATTGAATTTTGCAAATGCTTGTCTTGGTTCTGAAGGTTAATTCATAAAGTTTGATGGAGTTTAATCATTCCAAAATTGAAGAAATGTGTTCAGAGCTGAGCTGCTGCATAGTTGTAGACGTGTTAGTTTGGCCAAACTTTTAAAATAGTTCATCCGAATTGGTTTTTGCAGCTTCGTCCCATTAATTCTAACGAAAAATAAGTTCAGCCAATTTTTTTATAGAAGTTCGACCGAACTTCTGCTTGGAAATTACGTCGGCCGGAAAATTCAATGAAGCCCCTCCAAAAAAGCATTTCACAACTATATAAGTAGCCAAAAACAAAATCATTATTTTTGCATATTTTCGCACATTTCTTCATTTGGGCTAAATTTGCAAAGGACTTTTTTTGGGCTTAATTTTCAAAGGAATCTTTTTCGGCGTAATTTTCAAAGGACTTTTTTTGGAGGTATTTTTTAAAGTGACATTTTTTTAGAAGATTTTTGGGCTTAATTTTGAAAGGACATTTTGAAGGTATTTTTTAAAGTGACATTTTTTTAAAGGTTTTTTGGGCATAATTTTCAAAGGACATTGGACGTATTTTTTAAAGTGACATTTTTTTAGAGTAAGTGTTTTGGGTTGAAGTAAATCTTTTATAATGATTTTTTAAAGTGAGTTTTTGTCTAATTTTTTAAATGAATATTTTTTGCAGTACTTGGAAGGAAATATTCTAAGCTTCATTTCATTTTTAAAAGATATTTTTTTGGCAGAATTTTTAAAGTAAGTGTTTTGAGTTGACGTATGTCTTTTGTGCAAAATGTTTAAAATGAGTTTTTTTGAAATTAAACTTTTGTGATGCTTTTTTTAATTGATTTTTTGTCTAAATTTTTATGTAGTGAGTTTTTTTATAGGATTTTGAAGGAAATTTTTTGAGCTTCATGCTAAATTATCATAGGAATTCAAAGGAATTGCAAGAGAAAATATGATCGAACAAGAGGTCCTGAGGAACGTAGAGAACATTGGAGAGAATATCGCAAAAAGAATATAGAAGAATGCTCAAATATTTAAAGGGAAAATCAACCTCAACTAGAAGTTGAAGCATGCATGTAAATGTAAATATTATAAATTTGGTATTTAAAATTTGACTAGTGTATTGTGAAACTTAATTTTTATTTGATGAACTAATTTGAAAAATATTTTGCAATGTAAACAGAGAGAGATATTCCTCAAAACATTGATGATGAGATATAAAATTTTGAAAGAGAAAGTGAAATAGATATTGAACCAATGATTGAATATGTTGAAAATGTTGAAAGGAATTCAAGTGAAGAAATTGAATCACGAGGTATTCATATATATGTTGAATGTGTATTATTGAAATTATACATTTTTATTAATTTAATTATTTATTGAATATGTAAACTCATTATGTACATTTAATTCTAATATGTACAGATGAAATCAATATCAATGATGAGATGTTAGAAAATGTTGACATTCACACATATGGAGATAAAAAAACTGACCATGTTATATGATATCGTGTTAAGCACATTATTGATATGTTCTTCAAAGATGAACCTGTAGCAGTTCAAGCCCAAAGGTTGAAAAGTCTCTTAACATCAAAAAAATTAAAATAATCTACGACTTTATTGGGTATCCAAAAATCAACAAAAGATAAAAATTGAAGGAAAATGTGATACAAAATATAAATAGTGCTCAAAATTCAATTGGAAGATATAGAAAGAAAAGTGCTTTAGATGCACGTAGAGCAATACAAATGGCAGTGGTTTCATCAAGTACTAAAGAGAATCGCTTGGAAAAATCTATGGCACAAGCATTAGGAACCTCACAAAAAAATGTGCACAAACATCAAAAATTTCGATTGCAAATAGATGTAATTGATGAAATCGCTTTTTGGATAGTTATTTGTAGGAAACCATACAAAGATAGACTTGGAGAAGATGTTAAAAAAAATAATATATGGATATTGAATGAAAAATTCACGTGTTTCAACAAAAGCAAGGGATGTGATGTGAAGAAGAATGTACGAAGAACATGCAAAAAATTTCTTGGACACCACTCAGATAGAGTTGTTCAACAATTTCATAGAAAAGAATAGTGAAATTAATGTCTCAATCAGTGCTTTTATGAAAAAAAAACCATGGTATGTTAAACCTATCACTATACACGACACTTGTTGTTGTCGTTATCATGTGGAATTTTAGTTATATTATGACACATTCCTTAATTTTGGTAATTTTTTTTGGAAAGATTCACCTCCTCCTTCCACTATCCATGATTTCATATCTCAAATTCTATGTGGAAGAGAAAGCCATGAATTATTTTACCAAAAGAAAAGTGTTGGTGGTAAAAGATGCGATGATTGTGGAAATTTGACTTATTTCAAAACAAATATCGCACTGATATAAATGATCAATCATTTTCCAACACAAAAGTGAAATGGAAGAGATATGAATATATTCATACATGGATTGGTTCAAGTAGTACTACACATGCTAAAATAATTGATTTACAAGAAGAATAAATTTTTGTGATAGAGTTTTTGAGAAATTTTGAGTTAGAAAATTATAAATACACCAAGAATTGCCATAGAGCTCGATGGCAGGACTTGCAATTCAAAAAACATTGTAAATTTTTTCCACCAAGGACCATTTTGTCAATATTTAATTTTGTAGAGAACTACACATTTGTTCCACAAAAAGAAATACAAAGTGAATACTATCATTTTGACCAAGTCTCCATGCTTGTCCATATTCTATATAGACACACTGAACAAAATGTTGATCATATAGAAAGCACCAGTGAAAATTAACATGTTATTAAAGAATATCACTTTTATATTAGTGATGATCGTACACATGATACATATTTTGTACAACATTGTATTGAAAAGATTTATGACTCCTTGAAAAGTTGTGAAATAAAATTCAATGAACATTAGATATGGTCAGATGGATGCGCAAGTCAATTCAAATATTCACGATCATCTTTTGGTTGTGTCGTCTTCATATGAAAACTTGCATTAAACATTGTTGGAATTTCTTTGAGACTGGTCATGGAAAATGAGAACATGATGGTGCAGGGGAATATATAAAACGAGCACTTTGAAGATATCAAATGGACCACTCTGCAAATCGACTTGTCTCAGGTGAACAAGTTGTTCAATGGTGCATTGTTGCACTAAGCCATGAGACTAACCGGTCAAGGGAAGTACGAAGGTATATATATATATATATATATATATATATATATATATGTAGAAATTTAATATGTACATAATCTAATTTTTATTGGATTTCTAATTTTAAACATTATTTATCACACTGATTATCTTTGATGGTATTTTGAATAAGATATTTATATTCTTGATTGAATTTTCCATATAGGTTCTTTTGGCATATTGGGGTCTAAGATGTAGATAGATCGATTGGAGATGATGTTGAAATAATAAAAGGGACTAAAAAATTACACTCGATTAAAACAAAACAGTACCAAAATGTGTTTGCTTTTGATAAAAGAAAATATCCTTGTTTTTGTCATGTTTTCATAGACAACACAGAATCCAATGATGTTTGTGAAGACAAAATGTATGTAAAATATTTACAACATATATAACTAAATACAAAGGGGAAAATTTCCATTGCAAACTTTAAAGAAATGTAATCAGAGGAGACTATAGTATCATCTGAAGATGATCGAGTTTTTAATCTTGTTAGATAAGGTAACATTTCGATTTCTTTCAAATGATATAGATCTAGAAATAGATAATAAAATCAAGCACACATGTTAATTTTTCATGTTAATTATGATATAAATTTATGCACAAGTTTGTTTAATTGTGCACGATATGTTTTTGCTGTAGTTGCACCTACTACCAACGCAGAAAATGTGAAGTATTATTTGATGCATTGCACTGAAGGAAAGATGAAATTATTGGAAAACTATGATGATAATGGGTTTATATATGACAAAGGGTCTATTATACTGAAATGTTATTTTTTTCCAACAAACTCATCAAAGTTGGGATTTTTTTTACTTTCAAGACTACGAACATGATGCCATAAGTTGTCATTATAGTCACTTGGTGTGTGTAACACACATAAAGTTGATAGAAGTTCAATAAAAGAAAAAAATGAAAATTAAGAAATGGAAAATGTCAAAAGCCGATCATGAACGGATCATTGAAGATGACATTCAATTAGAAGTTTTTTGATTGAACTCCCCAACAATTTATTCTCCTTGGATTATCTTTTAGAACTTACATAACTCAACTAGAAATTGTTAGCCTTTTTTTTGTGCATTCCTAAGTTTAACAATTATTATAATATGTATATTTTATGTTATATGTACAAGTGTTTGCACACGTACATTGTTTTGGTACATGCACACGAGTAATTTATACACATGTACACATACACATGTATATTATCTGGTCTTAAATGATTTCATACATTCTCTAGTACAATTTATGTCATAATGTCAACATTGCAAGATGTACATGTGTATCTAGCATAGTTGATATAATGCAAATTTTAAGTTGTGATTTTGTTTTAGACATTTATTAAGAAAATTATAATATTCATTCTTGAATGCAAAATGTGTGGTACATGTTTTGTAATTTCCAGTTTGCTATCCACTGACATCCACAATAGCTTTTATATGTACATTAATGAAAAATGTTGTGTACTAGATATATGTTTTAATGCAATTTCAAAATTTTATAATTGTTTGACACATATATGAACACCTAGAATTTTATGATTGTTTTTAGATATATACATATCTTACTTCAATCATTTTTACATACATTGAAATGTACTTCAATCATTTTTACATATATATTCAAATGTACTTTAATCATTTTTACATATATTCATGAACTTAAATATGTAAAACCATCTATGCTTGTTTTAAATGACATTTATGATCTTGAAAAATTTACCTAAATATCACATTTAATAGACATCCTAATTATATAAAATTCACACATGTTGAAATGCATAACATGTACCACATGTGTTTTGTAATTTGAAATTTCCATCTAGATTCATTTTATATCTAACAAATAACAAAACAACTTGAGTTTTAAAAACAAAACATTATATCACAACATGTGAACACATACCAAATGTAACAACTATCCAAAATTTAAAATCATTCTTGATAAAAGTAAATGTAGTTCAACTATCCAAAATGTAAAATATGTCCAAAATTTATATCACGAACAATAAAAGTATATATATATATGTGTGTGTGTGTGTGTGTACATAGTGTTATTTTTTTTAGATATATACATCGATATGTATTGTACCTCAATAATTTTTACATATATTCAAATTTACTTCAATAATTTTTACAATTATTTATGAACTTAAATATGTAAAACCATCTATGCTTGTTTTAAATGACACATGTGATTGAATGCAAAATGTACTAGTAATATTACCTTTAATAGACATCCTAATTATATAATATTCACACATGTTCAAATGCATAACATGTACCACGTGTTTTGTAATTTGAAATTTCCATCTAGATTCATTTTATATTTAACAAATAACAAAACAACTTGAGTTTTAGAAACAAAACATTATATCACAACATGTGATCACATGCTAAATCTAGTTCAACTATCCAAAATATACATGTGTTTTGTAATTTGAAATTTCCATCTAGATTCATTTTATATTTAACAAATAACAAAACAACTTGAGTTTTAAAAACAAAACATTATATCACAACATGTTATCATATGCCAAATGAAGTTCAACTATCCAAAATTTAAAATCATTCCTGATAAAAGTAAATGTAGTTCAACTATATCCAAAATGTAAAATATGTCCAAAATTTATAACAAGAACAATAAAAGTCAAATATGCCAAAAATTTATATCATGAAAAATAAAAGTAAATATATATAACAATGCATAGTGTTTTTTGTTGTTGTTGGTAAATTAGACTAATTCTATTTAGAAATCATATGGTACAAAGTGAAGTTACAATCATGCGAAGCAAGAAACAGGGGAAACAATGTATAGTGTTACAAGTATCAAGTTATATAGAAAAGTAAATATGACTGCATAAATACAAATATCTATGTGGAAAAGTAAATTTAAGACTATCTATCAAATAAAATGTTGCACGTGCATCATAATAAAATAGATATGGATTCAATGCTTTTTCTAGCAGCGTCCTGAGCCTCCTTGTGCTATCATCTGAAGAACAAGGAACCTGTACACAACGTATAAACATTAAAATTTTATGTTTTAAAATTGAATGGAAATGTCAAACTTCATAAAAAAACAAAATGAAAAAAAAAATTCATGCAATACCTCATGTAGTTCCCTCTCCATTGTCCCGTTTTGGTCGTCCATCAATACATCCTCCACGATAAACTGTACAATATATGTGTACAAGTATATATATATATATATATTAAAATTTTTCAAATGAAAATGCATAAAATAATTTTCAATAATATTAAAAAAAATTTAGAGAACTTCTTGTTCAAATTGTTTGGATGTTCCTATCTCCATCATACACTCCATCGCTAGAGTCCTTGGAGAATGAAAATCATCTCCACAAACCTAAAATTCAAAAATTTTAAAACTGTAAAATAACTCAAGATCTAGATCTCAATTTTTAATGAAACTTTCACTTCAATTTATAACTTAAAAACATAAGTGAAAAATTGAATACTTGTGACAGTGGTTTTGGCACATCTCCTAACAACAAAGAAGAGGGTGGCTTCGAACAAAAATCATCTCCACAAACCTAAAATTCAACAATTTTAAAATTGTAATATAACTCAAGATCTAGATCTCATTTTTAATGAAACTTTCACTTCAATTTATACCTTAAAAACATATTTAAGTGAAAATTTGTTCATACATATGACAGTGGATTTGACACATCTCTTAATAGTGAAGAAGAGGGTGGCTCCATTGTGAAAACATCAGACAAAATCAGAATTTGTTAACATTTAATTACATACATACATGTGTACACATTTATTTATTTTAAAAATATGTCATCATGATACCGATATAATAATAGATTTATAATTGTACATCAACATCATGAACACTTAAAAAACACTAACATTTGCCAACATATCATCTTGATTATGAGAACCATCTTGATTGTGAGAACCCGAAGCTTTGACCATGATATTATCAAAATCTTCATTCATCAGGCGTGTTAACTACAAATGGTGTTCATATATGATACATTTTTGTTAGATTAACATATACAAATAAACATGTATATGTATTTATTACAAATTGTACATGTTAAAATATTCACCATAACCATTAACACATACTGATCCCATGCCCTCTTCCTCATGAATAATTAAGTCATGCCAACCATTGCAACAATGATTTGCATATGTTATAAGCTCTTCAATACTCATGTTTTCTATCTCATCATATCTATGATACACAAAATTACCACGTGCATTCTCTCGTGCTCTTTTTTGATTCAGACAAACATCAATTCCAACACGTCCACTTTGAACATTGTATATGATGGCATCCATTGCTTCTCGACTAATTTGAGAAGTGGCATCCATCTCTGACAACAAAGTTTCCGCATGAACAGTTTGACTTACTAACTGGTTTCCCCAAGCTTTTTATAGACATCTACAAGTTTTCTTAAAGAGTGCATAACTATTTCTAATATCTCGATTCTCAGCAGGGAGTTTCAAAGACAAAATATATTTCTTCAATTTATTTAAGGCTCAAGTTTTAGCTAAAAATTGAAAGTGCTCGAAATTGCTTCAAACTTGAACTACCGGATAGAGTTCATCACCAGGATTCTGGCACAACTCGTTTCATCAAAATCCAAGTTTGTATGACTGAGTTATCGTCTTTTGTTCGTTTTCCAAAAACAGGGAAAAAATGAGCAGAACATGTACAATCAACATTTGTAGGAATATCCTCCAGAAACAGCCAATGACACTGTGCCAAGTGGCACCACCAAATTCACTGATGATGACTAGGAAGTGAATTTTTTTTATTCCCAAGTATAAGTGAAATTTTATTAAATTGGCATTTTATTTTATATGGTGGCCAATGGGGAATGGCCACGTACCCCCCCCCCCCCCATGGCAGGACAAGTTGGAAGGTGAAATGACAAGTCATATCAAATTTGGACTAAGGTTGGTCGAATTATTATTGGTGGTGGTATTATTTGGATATATATATTATAATGTTTTTTAACCACCAACCATGACAAAGTTAGCTAAATATGGAGGCATACTAACCAATGTGGTGGAGGACCTAGAATGGCGGATGGACAAAGTTAGCGGTGGAGGTCTTCATGACTTAGATAAAAATTATATGGCGAGGTTGGGGCTCGAACCCTTAATCTCCCCCTTGCCATATGCATGCTCGACCATCTCTCCTACGGGGTAGTTCTTACCCATACCATCTTCCGCATCTATTTGAATTGTAACTGCCCAACCGTTGGGGTTTGGAGGGGGCCAACCCTCTGGGCCAACCCCCTCCCCATGTGACTAGAAGAGCACGACCGAGAGCCAATTCAAATGAAAAACTGGCAGAAATAAACTTGTTTAATTGATGTTTAAGTGTGGCTTAATGACATTAATACGTCATTAGCACGTAAAGCATGGTTAAATTTTAATCCTATCTTATCCACCGCTAATCCTAATTATGTTAATTAATACCGACAATTAAACTAGTGGAATTTTCAGAGGCAGCGCCAAACTGGGCGGAATGCCAAATTTAGAAACTTAACTCGTATTTTCTCTAGTTTTTGAGGAGAAATTGGGGCAAAGTTGGTTTTGGTCATAACTCACCCAATTTTCGACCAAAATGAGCTCAGTAAAAGTCATTCCTGGCTAATTTGCATGCTAGGAACTCAATGGTGTAGGTTCCAAAGGCAGAAAAGGTGATCTACAGGTGTTTTAGTACATTTGAAGATTTTTGAAGGTAAGGGCCAACAAGTGTTGGGGTCATTGCCAGAGCATCCAGAGTCCAAATAAAACAAAAATTATTCATTTTTGGGAGATTATGATGTTATAAACTCATTGGAATAGGTTCCAAGATGTTCTGAAGCTTGTAACAACAATTTGAGCACACTTGAAGCTAATACAAAGGTCACACTATGAAGCTGGACCAAGGAGATGTAGCCCAAGAGGGGTGAAATCCTTTATCAAAATTCTCCATGTTAAGCTCTGTTATATGTGCTTGCTATGTTTACTATTTATTTTGTTCTGTCATTTAAAATTATGCTTTTTAAGCTTATGACAAACTCATACTTTCACTAAGTACACTGTTTTCCAATCACATGCTATTAAACAAAACCATGAAGGATAAGTAAAACAATGCAAAGAAAAGTTTATATTTGAAATAAAACTAGCACAACATTAAATAGAAATTAATTTATGATCAAGTTGGTATCAGAGCACAAGGTTGATTTCTTGTTTTACTTGAATAGTTTTTAATAGTGTAAATTTACTGATGCTTACAAGATTGAGATTGTAGAGAGGAGAAGGGAAGCTACTGATAGCTATTCCAAAAGTGAGGAAAAGAAGGAAGAAGGCTGAGATAACATCATCCTTACCCAAAGGACCACTCAAGGCAACAATTGAAGCACAAGAGGAATTAATTGCACAAGAGGCTGAAGTGGTTGAAGAGATATAAGATGCAGAGAGAGAGCTTGAATCAACAGCCAAAATGTCAGGCCATGAAAGAGCTCATGAACATTATGAGGAAGAGGATGTCAAGAAAGAGTTCAAAGAAATACAAAGGATGGTGAAACTTATGTATGAATTTTTTATGGCAAAGGAAACTAGAGAAGGTTCAAAACACACTCATAGAGAAGAATCTTCAAACAATACAAAGGAGGAAGAGAGGAGCTCAAAAGATAGTGGTGGAAAACCACCTCCTTCTCCACCATCATCATCATCATCATCCTCATCATCATCTTCATCTTCCAAATCCACTACAAAAAATCATACCCATACTCATTCCAAGATCCCAAAAGATAAGACTTCGTTACTCAAGTTGGACATCAAATTTGAACTTCCTACATATAATGAAGAAGTTAATGCTGAAAAACTAGATAATTGGATTCTTCAATTAGAACTTTACTGTAGAATTCAAATCTGCAGGAAGACGATATTAAAATCCAATTGGCTTCATTAAGGCTAGAAGGAGCAACATTAGTTTGGTGGGAGGCAAAGACACAAGAGGAAATGCACATCCATGGTAAGATTTCCATTACTTTGGTCGAATTCATTTCTTCCATTAAAAGACAATTTTATCGGTTAACCTATATGCAGAAAGCAATAATGAGTTGGAAAAACTTTAGACATCTTAAAGGTCAAAGAGTTGAAGAATATACATAAGATTTTAGGAAAAGGGCTTTATTACTTGGAGTAGACTTAAATTCACAAGACACACTCTTGCAGTATATAGGAGGTCTAATTTCCTACTTAAAACACATTATTCTCATGTTTAACCCAAATAACTTATATGAAGTATGTGTGCAAGCCACGCATCTTCAAGCAAGTGGTAAAAACATTTTTGAAGAGGGTATTAAGAAGAAGCCATTCAAGGGTAAGGTAAAAGAGAAAGGAGGAAAATGGAAGGGAAATAAGAATGCAAGTGTGAAGCAATAAGGGGAGAAAATAACATGCAAACATTTTTCCAAAGAGGTGCATGATGAAGCTCATTGTTGGAAACTACATCCCGAAATAAGACCAAAGAAACCAAATAACAAAGGGAAACAAAAGACGACTTCCACCACACAAAAAGATCTTGGATCTGATTGAGGAGATGAAACCAAGATAGTTGTCATGGTTAACAAAGGAAAGGAAGCGATTTCAAGTTCTAGTACCTCAAACAGTCACAATAACACTTCAAATGAGGATACAAGGATATAATTATTCCATGTTAGAGTAATTTCTAATCATACAAAGATTGATGCCTTATTTGATACACGGTCACAAGAAAACTTGATTTCAGAAGACTTAGTTAAAAAACTGAACCTTGAAATTGTACCTCATCATAAGCCATATCCTTTGGGTTGGATAGTTAACAATGAAAATTTACAAGTGACAAGGAAATGTATTTTCAGATATGCTATTACTGCAAACATTGTTGATGAAGTTGAGTTAGATGTTGTACCACTTGATATTGCAGGGATTATTTTGGGTAGTCCATATTTGTATGACAGGAAAGCGATATTTTACCATCATGAGAAAAAATATCATTTGATCAAAGATGGAGTGGATTATATTGTGAGAACTCATCACAAGAAACTGAATATCTCTTTAGTTAGTGCAGGGCAAATGAAGAGGCTAGTAAATGCAAGTAAAAATTTTGTGCTTCTTATGATCAAGAAAAAGGAAGATGTTAACTATGAATCTTTTGAAGGATGTGATGAAAAATTGAAATCTGATTTGTTTGATGTGGTAAGTCAGCATGGCGAGATGTTTCAAGAACCAAAGGGTTTGCCACCCAGGAGGGGAATTTAGCATGAGATTCCGTTGCAGCATGATGTTCCACTTCTGAATATTGGTATGTATCGCATGTCAATCATGGAAAGTTTGGAAATCAAGAAGAAAATCCAAGAGTTTTTGAATAAAGGT
Organism: Pinus albicaulis; assembly: GCA_034641835.2. NCBI lineage: Eukaryota > Viridiplantae > Streptophyta > Pinopsida > Pinales > Pinaceae > Pinus > Pinus albicaulis. Next base: position 1,503,633,498 of record CM076580.1, on the reverse strand, counting down.
ATCATATGCCAATCTACTTCTCCATGTGGTTCTCCAATTGTTTTGGTTCCAAAGAAGGATGTGACTTGGTGCATGTGTATCGATTTCCGTGCATTGAACAAAATAACGATAAATAATCGCTACCCACTTCCACACATTGATGATTTGCTTTATCAGTTAAAGCATGCAAAGTGTTTCACTAAGTTATATTTGAGAAGTGGTTATCATCAAGTTAGGATAGCTGAAGAAGACATTTGGAAAACTGCTTTCATGACTAGACAAGGATTGTATGAGTGGTTAGTTATGCCATTTGGCTTAGCAAATGCACCAGCTACTTTTATGAGAGTGATGAATGATGCACTTAGACCATTTCTAGATGAATTTGTCATTATTTACTTAGATGACATACTCATATTCAACAAATCAAGAGAAGAACATGTCATGCATGTGAACAAGGTACTTGATGTTTTGAGAAAAGAGCAATTATTTCTTAAGATGTCAAAGTGAGAATTTGGTAAGACTTCATTGGTATATTTAGGACACATAGTTGGAGGAGGTGAATTGAAGATTGATCCTTCCAAAGTTGAGGTCATTTTGAATTGGCCTAAGCCCAATACATTTACCGAGGTAAGAAGATTTTTAGGGGCAACACAGTATTGGAAGAAATTTATTGCTAATTTTTCTTCCATTGCAACAATGTTACATGCATTGACAAGCATAAATAAAGTCTTCCATTGGAGAGATTTGAAGCAGAAAGAATTTAATGCTTTAAATCAAAAGATAAGTTCAGCACTGGTACTAGCAATTCAATATCTAAGACAACCATTTGAGATCCAAACAGATGCAAGTGATTATGCTATGGGAGCAGTGCTCATGTAGCATGGTAGGCCTATCTCATTTCATTCTGAAAATTTTAATGGAGTTGTGACTAAATATCCTACATATGATAAAGAGTTATATGCATTGGTACAAAGTGTAAATAAATGGAAGCATTACTTGATGGGAAAAGAGACCATTATCCATACCGACCATTAGCCATTGCAGTATTTACAATCACAGTCCAAATTGCAGCAATCAAGACATTTCAAGTGGATGGGTTTTCTACAACAATTTCACTTGGTTATCAGGTACAAGAAAGGAATCTACAACAAGGTAGTTGATATGCTCTCTAGGTGTTAGGTCCCTATATTACTAGTATAGTCCCTTATTTTTGTTAGTGTAACCCCATTATTGTTATTATTGTACCCTTGTAACCCCCATATTTTTATTATTGTGCCCTTAAATTATTATTGTTAGGTCGGCTAGGATTACATTGTGGCCCCATGGACTCCTATATATAGAAAGGAGGTTTTGTAATTTGTATCATCCAAGAATTGTTCATTCATGTAATGTATTGTAGGTTTCCCCCTCGAAGTGGCTTATTTATAAGGCATTGATATCTCTTTTCTTCTATTTTTGGAGCTGGTTTCACAACATTTGGTATCCGAGCTTTGGATTCTAGGGTTTTCGCTGCTCCAAACCGGTCATCGTGGAATTTTCGCTATAACATTTTTTATATGAAGGTTCAGAAGCTGAAATTTTTATAGTGCGAAGCCGAAATCCTGAGGAACATCGTTGAAAAATTTCAGAGCTTGGTTTTCAAAATTTTCGAAGATATTATCTATGGTAGTTAGGGCTTTTTGTAGGCTCCTGAATTTAACCTAAACGGGTCATCGCGGAATTTGCGCTATAAGTTTGTTTCTACGAAGTTTTAGAAGCTGAAATTTTTAGAGAGCGAAGAAGAAATCCTTAGGAACATATTCGAAAAATTTTAGGGCTTGGTTCGCAATATTTTCAGAGATATGATCTGTATAAGTTAGGTCTTTTTCAGGCTCCCAAATTTCATCTCAAAGAGGTTATCGTGGGAAACTCTTCATAAATATTTCTCTGAGCATCGGATTGGAATGCTGTAAAAATTGGCCGCAAGTACACGGACTGTAGTTTATTTTATATCAATTTCAGAGCCAAAGGAGGAAACAATGACACGTGGAAAGTTGTACAATTTCTCTCTACTAAACCAGTCCATAATTGGGTCATTGTGGGAGATTGGACATAACGTTGCCTTGAAGAATCCAAATCAGGTCAGACCTGTGACCTTTGAAAGAAGCTTCATAGGGATACTAAAAGGGTGAGTTTTAGATATTGAGGATCTGCAATTACATAGATAATTCAATTTCAATATAGAGCTCCTCAAAAGCAAGTAAAAGGTGTGCATTTTTTTTTTCCCGAATTGCATAAGTCTTGTTTGAAGAATCAAGTTGAATTGATTCCAAGGGCATATTTTAGAATATATATAAGTATTAGATTCTAAAATGGCCCCAAAAAATAATTCAACACCGATTAAGCCTTTAGAAGGCTCTACTAGGACTCATGAAGACGAAGAATGGCAACATGACATATCAAATTTACAAGAGCAAGTGCAACAAATTTCGCTCTTGCAAAGAGCAACAAAAAATGACATGGAAGTTTTGAAGAAAGGTGTGGAAACTAAGATGGATGATTTGAAGAAAGGCATGGAATCTAAGATGGATGGTTTGAAGAATGGCATGGAAGCTAAGATAGATGGCATGGAATCTAAGATGGATGACATGGAAGCTGGCATGGAATCTAAGATGGATGACATGGAAGCTAAGATTGATGAAAAAATGGAAAACATGAAGAATGATCTAAAAGCAGAAATGGAAGGTTTGACAAAGTTAATACAACAAATGTTTCCTAATGGTGAAAAGATAGTAGAGGAAACTCATGATGAGAACAAAATAAATGTTAATCATGATTTCATAAACTCTAATGTTTGCGGGAAGAGCCACCATATTCCAAAAATGGATATGAGGAAGTTTGATGGAAAGGATCCTGTAACATGGATACTATAGATGGAGCAATATTTTGATCTCAATAATGTGAAAAGTACACAAAACGTATGCATTGCAACTTTACATTTAGAACAAAATACATTTGTATGGTATCGATGGCTTTGCTCCCGTAAAAAAATTGTCACTTGGTCAATTTTTACGGAGGAAATGATATCACATTATGAGGATACAAAGAGAAACACCTTCTTTAGCCAATTGATAAATCTCAAACAAAAGGGTTTAGTGGGGGAACACATTGAGGACTTCCAAAAATTGAATATAAGGGTAACTGATATTCCAGAGGAACACAGGATTGATCTCTTCATAGGCACTTTAAAGGATAACATCCAACATGAAGTTCACGTTTTGGAGCCTGATTCATTGGAGAAGGCATTCAGGTTGGCAAGAAGAATTGAATGTAAAATTATGGTGACAAGGAAGCCTACCACTCACTTCTATAAAGAAGGAAGTGTTGCTACGCCTAGATTTCCACAACCTACAAGGTTGACACCACAACAATTGGAAGAAAAAAGAGAAAAAGGGCTTTGCTACATTTGTGATAGAAAATACACTAAAGGTCATAAGTGTGTTGAGAAGAAATTATTTTACATAGATTGTGAAGAGGAAGAAGAAAATGAACAAGAAGAGGATATACACCAGGAACCAGCCCTAGAAGAGGAAGAAATGAATCTGACCATATCATGTAATGCACTGGCAGGAATTACCACTCCTCAAACTCTCAAGATAGAAGGACATATCAAGAAGAAAAAGGTAATAGTGTTGATTGATTCAGGTAGCACCCATAATTTTATTCATTGTAAGGTAGCCAAGGAATTAAATTGTTTCCTATACCCAGCACCAGAATGTCAAGTGATGGTTGCAAATGGAGGAACAATAAATTGCTCTGGAAAATGCCATAATATCAAGCTAACCATGGGGGAATATGTATTGACTAGTCCAATGCTTTCCATTCCTATGGGAGGTTTTGATGTTGTACTAGGAGTACAATGGTTACAATCTTTGGGGACGGTAGCTTTTAATTTTCAAGAACTTTTCTTGAAATTTTTTTCAGAAGGAAAGGAAGTCGAATTACGGGGTATTGCAGGGAAGCCGGGAAAGATAATAAGCTCTAATGTCATGACAAAGCTTCTAAATAAAGAAAAACGAGGCATAATTGCACAATTATGCTCACTAGAAGTTCCAACATCAAAATCATCTATTTCTGCAGATCTCCAAAAAGTCTTGGACAATCATTCCAAGGTTTTCGAAACTCCCAAAGGACTCCCACCTATTCGTGATCATGATCATGCTATTAATTTGATTCCAGGAAGTGTTCCTCCAAACATCAGGCCTTATAGATATCCTTATGTCCAAAAGAGTGAAATTGAATGTATGATTGCAGAAATGTTAGAGGCGGGTATAATTCAACCTAGTCAAAGTTCTTTCTCTGATCTTGTAGTATTGGTACACAAGAAGGATGGATCATGGCACATGTGTCCGAATTATAGGGAGCTCAATAAGCTCACCATTAAAGATAAATTTACCATTCCCATGATTCATGAATTATTGGATGAATTACATGGAGCAATTTCTTTTACCAAGTTGGATCTTCGTTCAAGATATCATCAAATTAGAATGAAGACTGAAGATATTCCAAAAAAAACATTTCGAACTCATGAGGGTCATTATGAATTTTTGGTCATGCCTTTTGGCCTTACCAATGCACCTTATACATTTCAAGGGTTGATGAATTCCTTTTTCAAACCCTTCCTTAGAAAATTTGTGCTAGTATTTTTTGATGATATACTAATCTACAGCAGGTCTTGGAAGGATCATGTTGAACATGTTGACAGGGTGCTCAAACTATTGCGGGAGAAACAATTATATGCAAAAAAATCCAAATGTTTCTTTGGAGTACAAGAGGTGGAATATCTGGGTCATATTGTATCTCACGAGGGTGTTAAAGTATACCCTAACAAAATTAAAGCCATTAAGGAATGGAAAGTTCCCACAACCATAAAGCGGTTGCGAGGATTTCTCGGGTTAACAGGGTATTATCGCAAGTTTGTTAAGAATTATGGGAGAATAGCAGCACCTCTAACAACATTATTGAAGAAAGATGCAATTTCATGGACTCCTGAAGCAACTAAGGCCTTTGAACATCTTAAAGAGGCAATGTGCCTAGCACCGGTCTTAGCTACGCCAGACTTCACAAAAACCTTTATTGTGGAATGTGATGCCTCAGGAAACAGGAAGGAAGACCCATTGCTTTTGAAATTCATCCAATCAAAGGAAAGTATTTACAGAAACCTATTTATGAGAAGGAAATGTTAGCAATAATGCATGCACTAAAGAAATGGAGAACTTACCTAATGGGAAGACACTTCAAGGTAAAAACTGATCATGATAGTCTTAAACACTTTTTGGAACAAAGACTATCTTCAGAAGAGCAGCAAAAATGGGTCACAAAGATGTTGGGTTATGACCTTGAAATAATCTACAAAAAAGGAAAGCTTAATGTTGCTGCAGATGCACTCTCAAGAAAGAATGAAGAGGTGGAAGCATTGCTTTGTGCCATTTCTATTATCCAACCAGATTGGATAACTGAAGCAAGAGATGAATGGAAGAAGGACAAAGATGTATGGATACTCATTCAAAAGTTGCGGCAAGATCCTAGTACATCTGATACATTTAGTTGGAAAAATGATTCCTTATGGTACAAAGATCGCTTATATCTTTGTAAGAATTCCCAACTAAAACAAAAGATTCTTCTGGAATTGCACACTTCTCCTTTAGGAGGACACTCGGGATTTTAAAAACTTACCACAGGGTGAAGAAAGAATTTTTTTGGGATGGCTTTAAATCTGATATTCAAAAGTTTGTGGCGGAATGTTTGGTTTGCCAGCAAAATAAAGTGGAAACAATTAAGACCCCGGGACTTCTACAACCTTTATCCATTCCAAGTCAACCTTGGGAGGATATTTCAATGGATTTTATCACAGGTTTACCTAAGTCTGAAGGAAAGAGTGTCATCATGGTGGTAGTTGATAGACTTACCAATTATGCACACTTTTGTGCATTATCTCATCCATTTAAAGCAAGTACAGTTTCTACTACATTTATGGACACAATTCAAAAGCTACATGGAAACCCAAGGGTTATTGTGAGCGACAGAGATCCCATTTTTACTGGATATTTTTGGATGGAGTTATTTTCTTGTTTGGGTAGTCAATTGGCTCATAGCTCATCTTATCATCCTCAATCCGATGGTCAAACTGAGATAGTAAATAAATGTTTGGAAGGATATCCTCAATCCGATGGTCACGGAAACAAGAACTTGATAGCTACGAAATCGATCAATTTCAGAGTATCTCATAAAGTGGAAGAACTTGCCCACTGAAGATTCTACATGGGAATATGAGAATTTTATACAGAAGCACCCAGAGCTACTCAAGCATTGAGGACAATACTTTTTTGAAGGAGAGGGGCATGTTAGGTCCCTATATTACTAGTATAGTCCCTTATTTTTGTTAAGGTAACCCCCTTATTGTTATTATTGTGCCCTTAAATTATTATTGTTAGGTCAGCTAGTATTACATTGTGGCCCCATAGACTCCTATATATAGAAAGGAGGTTTTGTAATTTGTATCATCCAAGAATTTTTCATTCATGTAATGTATTGTAGGTTACCCCCTCGAAGTGGCTTATTTCTAAGGCGTTGATATCTCTCTTCTTCTATTTTTGGAGCTAGTTTCACAACACTAGGCCTATTGTAAATTCAACTATTATTCTCAAGCATAATTCTGTTATGCATGAAATTTACATTGAACAGTATGTGAATGATAGTGATTTTCAAGATGTGTATGAGAACTTCAGTAAGGGAAACCAAAGTGAAGAGTTAGATTATCATGTGCATAACAATTTGTTGTATCACTTGGGCAAGTTATGTATACCATAAGGAGAAAGAAATAGTATCATAAGAGAGGCACACACATCATTTATTGTAGGACATTTCGGTGTAGGCAAGACAGTAGCGCATCTGCAAAGGTATTGTTATTGGCCACGCATGAATGAAAGTGTTTCTCATTTTATTAGAGGATGTCCTTTATGTGCATCAAGTAAGCCTAGCAATAGGAAGCTTGGTTTGTACACACCACTTCCAATTCCTTCTCATCCTTGGGAGAGCATCTCAATGGATTTTGTAGGAGGCCTTCCTATTTCGAAGAAAGGTCATGATTATTTTTGTGTTGTGGTAGATAGGTTTAAAAAAATGTGTATTTTGATGGCATGTAAGAAAACTATTACAGCTGAACAAACCACTAATTGTTTCTTTCAAAATGTATGGATCCATTTTGGTCTTCCTACTTCTATTGTAAGTGATTGAGATTCTCAATTTGTTGGAAATTTTTGGTCAAAATTATGGGACATGATGGATACAAAGTTGAAGAAGAGTACATAATTTCATCCACAAACAGATGGTCAAACAAAGGTGGTAAATAGGACCGTTATTCATCTTCTAAGAGGCTATTGTAGCAAGCATCCCAAATTGTGGGATGAATAGTTACACTACATACAACATGCATACAACTGGGAAAAACATTATTCCATAAATACATCTCCATTTGATGCATGTTTTGGTTACTTTCCATGATCGCCATTGGACTTTATCTTTGAGAAATATGTTGCTATATATGGACATAGTGACATAGATAAAGCAAGAAAGTTCATTGAGAAAATTCATTGGTACATCACACAGTACAAGAGCAACTTGAGAAGAGTCAAATCAACTACAAGGCAAGGCATGACAAACATCGGGTTGATGACAAATTTCAAGTTGGAGATGAAGTTTGGTTGTACATAAGCAAATAAAGATTGCAAGGGGAAGGTAAAAAGCTCAAACCAATATGTTATGGTCCATTTAAAATTCTAGAAAAGATTGGTACAAATGCATTCAAGCTATATTTTCATCAATATATAAAAATATATTCTATCGTTGATGTTGAGAATTTGAGATTGTTTGAGCCTCCTTTTATTGATGATCAAGGAGAGCATGTTTAGCTGCCATCAATAGATGATTTCTCACCAAAATATCTTGATGAACTTCAGCAAGATCTCATACTTGACAGAAGAATCCGAACTTCAAGAAGAGGGAATGTTGAATACCTTAGAGTTGGACTCAAAGGTCAGAATCCTTTAAAGGAAAAATGGTTGGAGATTAGAAAAGTGAGGGAGATGTACCCTCACTTACTGAATAATTGATAATATATTTTGGGGTCCAAAAGGATTTCTAGTGGGAAGGAATGATCTAAGGCTTAAGTTTTAGCTAGAAATTTAAAGTGCTTGAAATTTCTTCAAACCTGAACGACCAGATAGTGTTCTTCGCCAGGATTCTAGCGCAACTTGTTTCATAAAAATCTGAGTTCGTATGACTAAGTTATCATCTGCTGTTCGTAAGGGAAAATTTAGGGGCTAAAATTCGCAAGTGGGCTAATTTTGTATACCTTTTCCAAAAAAAATATTCGCCAATTTCCATTTTTTCTAAAAATATTTTGTCCAAGTTTTATAGTATGAAATTATTTTACCTTAAAAATCACCAATGTTAGCACCTAATTTGAACCTCAGGCTGAAGGAAGGAAAATCAGGGTAACCTCAAACCACGCTCAACCTTGTAGCTAGCCCTACAAGGTCAGGAGAGGGCTCTCTCCGTGAAAAATGTTCAATGAAATATAAATGCAAATTGATTTTAGGCTAGGTATAGTAGCTCGAAATGTTTTATCAATTTCTTGGTTGTATGGATCAGATGGGGCTGGGCAGTTTGAATATGGGGAATTAAATCAGAGATACAGGGTATTCTATGGGGCAAAGTAGGCAGGGATTTTAACAACTTTGTTTTTTAATAATGATGGAATGTTTAAGACTGGTGAGAAGCTGAAAAGGGCATGGGAGATGGATCCTCTTCAAATAGCAGAAAACGTAAAATATTGAATGATTTTCCCAAGGCAGAGCATTATACAATGGATTCTACCTATCTATCTTGAAAACATCCAAACAGAAATATGAATGAATGAATGGCAAACATAACAATTAACAAATGATCACAAAGGAAAGAACAGTGCTAAAATCCATACCACAAGGATCCCATAAATTAGTGCTACATTTCTTTATTAATTCCATGCCAAACTGTTACCAAATGGAGCGCAGAGCGTCCTCAATGATTCCAACTTTTTCCACCTTTTCCCCCACCTTTACAAATGATGAAAACTACATTAAATAGATCAGTTTCAAGGGGGGCGGATCCACATAAGGAGGAGTTGTTTCACTTGCCCAGAAACTAAAATATGAATATAGGAAAGAGACCAATAGAATGCCTCTAAAAAAAAGAAGAAACAATACATTTTGACCATCTAGAGGATTTGCTGTTACAGTTACTCAAACAGAGGAGAAGAAAGACAAATCTGGAACCAATTCCCCTCTTTTATCGTTGCTGTCATTCTGTGGTAAACCCTGTAATGATCTCTGTGTTTCATAATAGCTCACGGCCCAAAAAAAAATGTATTTTCCTTTAATCTTGAAGAAAAACCCTTTTGCCAAAGAAAAATGCCTTTGAAACTGACTAAAATCACATTGACCCCTTTAACAAAAAATCCCTTTTTATATTGAAAAGAGCGAAAGGAAGGATGGTGGGCCCAAATCGCAATCGCAAATCGCATTGGAAGGAGGGAGGGTGTATTGCATAATGGAGCGATGTGATGTGATAATGTAAAATGGCGCAGAGGAGAAGTGGAACGGGCAGAAGGGGCAGAAAGCTTTGGTGGGACCGGGAGAAATCGCAATCGCAAATCGCAGCGGAAGGGGCGGGTATAACTTGAGTGGAGAAATCAAGATATGCGATGGTGATGGAGTATAGACCAAGGATAAGGGAGCTGTAGAGGAAGGTGGAAGAAATTCTTTTGAAACAAATATAAAATTAAATTTCCGCTTTTACACAGAGAAAAACCCTTTTCTTTTGAAAAGGCGGAAGGGCTTTTAGGTGGGACCCAGGGAAAATCACAATCGCAAATCGGGAAGGGGAGCGGGTTAGAAGTTAAACGTTGTGGGAATCGCCGATTACACAATGCGATTCATCGCATCGGTGATGTCGGGAGTGCGGGAGTGAAGTGATAGCGGGGATGCGAATGCGATGGACAATATGCGATTCATCACATCGGCGGAAGGGAGCGCGGAGGGTTTGAACATGGCGGGGTGGAAGTATGCGATGCGATGGAATGAATTTGCGATGCGATGAATGATGGAGATGATCGCATCAGCGGGAAGGGGAGTAAGGTTAAGTGTTATGTCGCGATGCGATGGTGCGATCGGAGGTATCAGGGAAGAACCAATCACATCGGAAGTGGCACATCGGAGGTGAGTCGGTCGGGAGCCCATGAACTTTTGCGATGCGATCGCATTGGAGGTGAGATATCGCATCGGAGTTTGTAGGATGCGGCAATTAGAAAGGAACAAGGAATTTTTTGGTAAAGGCCAAAAATTATATAAAAAGGCAAAATAATAAAGTTAATGAGGCAAATAAAAAAAAAGGGTAGAGTTGTGCTTTTGAGGTATTAATTCATTTGGGCATATCGTCCAATCCAGAAGTGAGTTTTGGGAGTGTGATATACCGCTGGAAAGATCTTTCCGAGCTCCTTCTGATAAACACACTTAAAATGTGATTTACACTGAAAATCCTGTGGAGAACACCTTTGGAAACTAGGCAGAGAAAAAGCCCCTTTGGCTTTATGGAGATAACAACTTCTGCAGTTCAACTTATTACATATGGAGACATAAAATTACATAAAAGATGATAATCAAAATAAATTACTCTGTTTTTCACCTTAAAAAATGTTTTGAGGTGAAAATTACATTCATCTGAAAGAACAACTCTTTGAATTTTCTAGATACCATGCTTTTGAGTTTATTAGGCATCCTCATGTCCTTGCTGCTTTTATTGACACTTTCCTCATTAATTTGACCATGATGAGACCCTATAACCTAATGAGATCAACCCTATAACCTAATAACATGAATTGTGGAGTGAAATTGAATCATGACTGAAGACCATAGAGAGGAGAATCAACATGTTTTCACATGAGGGAAAACTGATGAAAGACCACTACCATCAATGAATCCATGACCTAATGGAATGAAGAAAATTTATAGTATGGGACTCCTACTATGTAAATGCAAAAGAGTAAATTTGATCACTAATGACAGTATGACAAAAATGACACTAACATTGGCTCCAATGGGGATGGTAGCTCCTTGGAGGTGCCAAGAACACTGTAGACCAAGTAGCCTTATCCATTGGGCAAATACGGTAAAAATACTGAAAATTGACACAATGAAAACTGACTCTGACTCAAACTATGAATGAAAACTAAATCAAAACCAAAAAACCTTACACATATCATTCAAGTTTTATAGCCTTCACCTCGGGCCCCAAACTTCAATGACTTTGTACTTGAAATCTGACCAGCAATGGCATGATATATACAATGACTGTGACATAATTTTCGATCCATTATCTCAAAAGTGGTAGTGCTTCAAAAGCCTACCATTAACTGGCCCTCCCGGGTAATCTTGGCCGTCCATCTCTGTGAGCAAGAAAGCATTCTATCCCCTGTATGCTGAAATCTTGTACGGTCCTTTCCATAGGTTATCAAAATTACCATGCTTCCCTTTTTCCTCATTTCGTGCATCCCATCTCAACCTCACATCTTCCAACTAAAATTTTTCTGCTTTGGTTTTACGGTTATAGATTTTATTTATCTTTTCCTGCAACTGAATAGTGTTTTGAGAAACTTCCTCCCTTGTTTGTTGAAGGTGGATCATTTGATTGATCCTTCGCTGATTATCGTCCTCTTCGCTGCTAGCCTCTTGCAATAGTCTCATGACTGGAACTGTAAATGATGTGGGAAAAACAGAATCAGTGTCGTAAATTAATTCAAATAGTGACATACCTATGGATTTCTTGCTGCTGACTCTATCTGCCCATAACGCGTTGATGAGCTTTTGATGCCAATTCCTCTTATTTGCTTCCAACATTTTCTTGATTATGTTTATCAGAGATTTATTTGATGATTCTGCCAGGCCATTGCCTTGTGGGTAGTATGCTGTCGAATGGCCCAACACAATATTGTATTTGTCGCAAAATTCCACCATATTCTTGAATCTAAATGCTGCTGCGTTATCTGTTATGATTTTTTGAGGGAAACCAAAACGAGACAAGATATTTGATTCTAAGAATTGAATGATTACCGTATCCGTGGCCTGCCTTGTTGGAATGGCCTCAATCCATTTGGTGAAATAATCGGTACCTGTCAAGATCCATCGATCTTGTGCTGATGATGTGGGATGGATTTCCCCTATGAAATCAAGTCCCCACTGTTGAAAAGGAGCATTTACTTGAACTGGTTTCAAAGGAATAGGAAGCAGTTTCCTTTTTCCTTGGAAAAATTGACACTCATGGCAACTCATCACTGTTTTATTCAAATCTAAAAATAAAGTGGGCCAATAATATCCTGCTCTCAACACTTTGTTAGCTGTCGTTTTCCAAAACAAATGACCACCACAATCACCTTTGTGAAAGTCATGCATCACTTGCTGAGCCTCATCTTCAACCAAACAATTAAGTAGAATACCTCCTGGATATTTCCAATAAAAAGCACTATTTAAAATACATAATTTAGCAGACCTGAGTTTTAGTGATCTACCTTTGCTTCTAGACATCCATGGAGGTGGTGAAAGATGCTGAAGAACATAAACTATGTCTGAATACCATGGTGATTGTAGAAATTTTTTTGAAACTGGAACGAGCGAACCATTATCCTCATACTCTGACATTGCTGCTATGAGGTTTATGTCCAGAGCGCGCAGGTTTGATTGTGCCATTAGTTTTTCCAAGCCTTGTCCCTTGATTAACTTTGTAGGTTTAATCTCCAAATCATATTCCAACATTGCCGCTATCCACTTACCTCTTCTTACCTCTGGTTAGTTTGCATCAGGACATATTTCACTGCCGCATTAGGAACATATGCTATGGTATGTGAATGCAGAATGTATACTCTAAAATCCTTCAATGATTTTATAAGAGCCAATGCTTGTTTCTCAATGATGTTATATCGCAAGGCAGCATCTCAAATGGTCCTACTGAAAAAGGCAATGGGTTGTTCAATCTGATCTCTCTTTTGCATCAATACCGCAGCCATGGTATGCTCTGATGCAAAAGAAAATATAATGAAATCTTGAGTGTAATCAGGACTAATCAATACTGGGGCATTGGACAGAGCAATCTTTACCAGATTAAATGACTTGATAGCATTCTCGCTCCATTTGACAGTGCTATCATTTTTCAACATATTAGTCATTTCTCGTAAATGTTCAGCCAAATTGGGTATAAATCTGCGCAAGAAGTTCATCTTACCATTGAATGCCTGAATCTCCTTTTTGTTACGTGGGAAGTCTATGTGTTGAATTTCCTCCACTCTTGAAGGATCAATGCGGATACCATCTTTAGAGATGATATGCCCCAGCAGCTTGCCTTCATCCATACCAAACAGACTTTTCTTCGGATTGAGAGAAATCCCAAACTTTCTGCATCGCTGAAATACAACCCTCAAGTGGTGAAAATGTTCATCATCAGAACCAGAAAACACTGTCAGATCATCCAAATAAACAACCAGAAAGACATCCTTTTCATTAGTAAAAGCAATATCCATTGCTCACTGGAAAGTAGCTCCGACGTTCTTCAATACAAATGGCATTTTGGCATACTGGAAAGTTCCCCAAGGTGTTGTGAAAGTAGTTTTGTCTTGGTATTTTTCATGCACCAAGATATTATTATAGCCTGAGTAACCATCGAGTAGTGACATCCTTGATGCTCCATCTACTCTTTGCAGAATATGATCCATCTTCGGAAGTGGATAGTTATCTTTTAAGGATACTTTATTCAGATTCCGGAAATCTATGCACAACCTTATTTCTCCTGTCTTTTTGCGTACCGGGACCAAATTTGAAATCCAATCATAAAATCTAATTGGCACAATGATACCAGCATTATACAATCTGTTTACCCTTTTTTCAATGGATGGAAGCAGCTTTGGGTTGATCCTTCTCAGCTTCTGTCTAAATGGCTTCTGATTTGGCTTGATGGGAATAGTATGCTGAATTATATTTTTGTCATGCACTTTCAAATTTGAATAATCCCACGCAAACACATCAGAAAATTCAGAAGGTAATTTAACATAATGTTCCTTTACCTCAGGGGACAATGCTTTTGATAACTTCACAAGCTTAGGCTTGCCAGCTATTCCAAGATTAACATCTCCAAATTCTTTATCAGTAGGCACCAAGCTTGGATTCCTTGCAACATCAGCTTGATCAAAAAGCTCCTTTAAAGGTATGAGACCTCTAGGAATTACATTATCTTTCAGCTGCAATACGTCCATATGATTTGTTTCGATTTCTTGATCATTGACATCATAATCACCTTCTATGGAAGTATCCTTGAATTTTCCTTCACTATGCAAAAAAGCATTGATTTCACTGTCATCCCAAAACACTTGCCAATACCTTAAATTATTTGGAACAACAGGCCGATGTTTGACATAAATTTCAAATTTGTTGTTGGAATTCATAGGAATCTTCAAATTTCTTGCAGTAGTGGCAAGAGAATCTGCAATAAGGTTTTGCATTCAGGGTACTGCTGTCAAAGTGTATTCAAAAAACATCCTCAAGATGTCTAGGACCGCATTTCTGTAGGCTCTTAATTGCGGATGCTTTGCTTGATACTCTCCCTTTACCTGTTTGATTATCAACTTTGAGTCTCCATAGACAGAAATCCTCTTTGCCTTTAGTTTCTTCAAAATTTTCAGACCTACAATTAAAGCTTCATACTCTGCTTCATTGTTAGAGCAATCAAAAGCCAATTTGTAAGCACATACTCTAACATTACTAGGAACTTTTTCAGGCTGGAAAACAGGGCTCCGAATCCACATTCCTATACCAGCACCGTCCTTACCAACAGCTTCGTCAAAGTCCATGCTCCAAAGGCCTTCTTCTTCTTCTTCTAGATGCTGAAATTTTGCTTCTTTCTCTACTTTATCTTGACTAATTTCTGCATTTTTCTGCTGTTCATTGTCCTTTTGTTGTTGGCAGGCAGAAACCTTAGGGATGCCTGCTGCTTTATTTCTTTCCTGTCTAAGGGCTTCCCTAAAATTTCTGAAATTTCAGGTACTTCATCTACTTTCACCAATTGAACATTTTCATCATTCAAACCACCATTTGAATATAATACAAATGACTCTAAATCTGTGTGGACTGCATTAATCGAATGATTAACTGGCTTCTTTTTGCTAGTGATCATATATTTCATTTTCTTCTCCCTGAATAATTTTCTCAACTGACTGAACACGAGAATAGTGGCATAAGAGAAATCAAGCTGTATGGTTCCTTTCAGTTTTGCACCCCATGACCTGGACAAAAGCATTCCAAACTGTGGTGGAACATCGGCAACAACCACATCCATCAAAACATTCTTGGATGGGATTTGATCTAAATATACTACCAAGTCTTTGATAATACCAATACAATGGACCATACCAGAGTCAAAGGAATACAAATCATGGTATTTGTGGGTAATATCAAGACCCAAATTCTCCATAATGGCTTTGGGCATCAAGTTGTGTGAGGCTCCGGAGTCCAACATAGCATTATGCAAAATGAACTCATGCAATCTAAGACTCAGGTAGAAGGGAGGGACTTCACTCTCTTCAGACTGACCTTCTATGGCTGGACCAAAAATGAGTTCAGGATAGTCATCTTCAAAATTTACCATATCTGATATAGAGTCTGTTTGCAAAATTCTAGATACCTGATGTTTATAAGTGATGTTTTTTACCAACTCAGTCAAGGGCATGGACACCTTTAGCTTAGCAATTTCATTTTCTAAATTAAAAGATGGAGCTTTTTCTACCTCTTTGATGGGAGGATCTTTCTTCTCCACTTGCTCCTTTGTTGCGCTAAGCTAATTCTTTTCATTTGCAATGTTAATCTCTGAGGATGCCTTGCTGGGAGAGGGATCAGTAGGCTCTTTCCCTTTCCTTTGAGTATTTGAGGAGTCATTTTTTGGTTGCGGCTCTTTCCTTTTCTGAATGGGATTTATTGGCACATCTCTGCTCCTCAAAGAATACTGCTTCTGTTGCACTGACAAAGCGTTCATATATCCTCGTTAGTAATCATCGGATTCTTCCTCTAACACTACATCATTGGCCAATATGAAATCATCATCTCTTCAAGTATCTGGAATCACTGCATATTCTTCATCTTCTATCAGAAAAATGGGCGTACCATTGGCAGTGAAAAAATGATTAGCTTCAACTACCGGATCATCATCATCATCTGTTTCCATCCCCTGAACATAATTTTGCTGCAAAGGAGTTCTGAGCTGTTGCTGTTGTGCTGTTTGGTATTATGTTTTATGTTCCCTTTTCTTAATTCAGAATTGGGGCTGCTGCTATCCTCTGAAATTTGGATTCCTGATTTGTGCTTCAGGTCTATCTGAAATAGTCAACCGATCAACCATCTTCTCCACCGTTCGGATCAAAGTATCCATCTTCGTATCTGAAGGAGATTCTTCTTCTTTTACAGTTACTCTCTTTTCGGCTCTTTTCTGTGCTCTTCTGGCCAGCAAATTTGCTTCTACGCTCACAACTATTTTCTGCATATCTTCAAGTGTGGTAGGATCTCGTTCTCGTAGCTGATATGCCATATCAGCATCGAAACCATCTGGAAATTTGAGCAAAGCTAACCCCATGGGGGGTTTTAGGTTGGCCGGAATAGCATTATACACAACATTAAATCTCACACAATAATCTTGTACACTTTCACCCACATTCCTTTTAATATTTTCATATTCAGACAAGATTTGGAGTGGGTTTTTCTTTACCTCCCACCAGTCTAAGAATTGTCTATGTCGCTCCGGAAAAGTGTGGATAGAGGCTGCTGGTAAGGCTCTAAACCATTTTCGAACTTCACCTCCAAAGATTTGGACAAACAATCTCGTGGTCACATTTTCTGCCTCTACCTCATGAAGGTCAAAGAATTCATTCCTCTTATCAACATGTTGGTGGGCCATGATGATTTGAGTGGCATCAAAGAAAGGTATTTTACTTTGGTAATCAACAGGCATATCATTCAGATTCTGAGGTAAAACCAGGGGTGCATACCGGGCAACCATGACTCAAGGTGGATTTACAACAGCGTCTGTGCTACTAGGATTCAAGGGAGTTGTTGATGGAGGAGTTGAAAGCTGAGAATTGACTTCTAAAACTGATGGGAATGCTGATGAATTAAGGGCAGCAAATGCTGTTTCTGATAACTTTGAAGGCTCAGGGGTATTGGTTACAGTGATAGATGTCTGAGGGGAATTTAAAATGTAGTCATCAATTGATCTGTTTACCCTTTGAACTTCAAGATCCACAAGAAAATCAGGGTCTAAAAATGTGTCGTGAAGTGCAGTTTCAGATTTGTTTCTAAACAAAGAAAGCTCAAAACACTCATCAAAAGAGAGGACTTCTACAAACAACCACTCACTGGGCTAGGTATGGGATTTGAAAATAGGTCTAGGGCTTACTGAACCTTCTTGTCTTCTGATTATTCATGGAATGAGATTAGGATTTTCAAATATAGGAGGAGGATTTGGATCAGGATTAGCCCTGGTGTATTTTCTTGAAGCTAGTGTGGTTGATTTTCTACTTTACAATGTTTTATTTCAGCCTAGAAAACTCTGAACCTCATCATCCAGAGTCCAAGAATTTATATGGAAGATATTACTGGGATGATTAGTCTTTCGTTTTAAATAATCCCCAGTACGGTCGCCAGAATGTTAGCACCTAATTTGAACCTCAGGCTGAAGGAAGGATAATCAGGGTAACCTCAAACCACGCTCAGCCTTGTAGCTAGCCCTACAAGGTCAGGAGAGGGCTCTCTCCATGAAAAATGTTTAATGAAATATAACTGCAAATTGATTTTAGGCTAGGTATAGTAGCTCGAAATGTTTTATCAATTTCTTGGTTGTATGGATCAGATGGGGCTGGGCAGTTTGAATCTAGGGAATTAAATAAGAGATACTGGGTATTCTATAGGGCAAAGTAGGCAGGGATTTTAACAACTTTTTTTTAATAACGATGGAATGTTTAAGATTGGTGAGATGCTAAAAAGGGCATGGGAGATGGATCCTCTTCAAACAACAGAAAACGTAAAATATTGAATGATTTTCCCAAGGTAGAGCATTATACAATGGATTCTACCTATCTATCTTGAAAACATCCAAACAGAAATATGAATGAATGAATTGCAAACATAACAATTAAAAAATGATCACAAAGGAAAGAAAAATGCTAAAATCCATACCACAGGGATCCCATAAATTAGTGCTGCATTTCTTTTTTAATTCCATGCCAAACTGTTACCAAATGGAGCATAGAGTGTCCTCAATGATTCCAACTTATTCCACCTTTCCCACCCCCCTTTACAAATGATGAAAAACTACATTAAATAGATCGGTTCCAAGGGGGGCGGATCCACAGAAGGAGGAGCTATTTCACTTGCCTAGAAACTAAAATCTGAATATAGGAAAGAGACCAATAGAATGCCTCTAAAAAAAAGACGAAAAATACATTTTGACCATCTGGAGGATTTGCTGTTATAGTAAAGACAAATATGGAACCAATTCCCCTCTTTTATCATTGTTGTCATTCCGTGGTAAAAGCTGTAATGATCTTTGTGTTTCATAATAGCTCGCGGCCCAAAAAAAAATTTCTTTTCCTTTAATCTTGAAGAAAAACCATTTTTCCGAAGAAAAATGCCTTTGAAACTGACTAAAATCACATTGACCCCTTTAACAAAAAATCCCTTTTTATATTGAAAAGAGCGAAAGGAAGGATGGTGGGCCAAAATCGCAATCACAATCGCATTGGAAGGAGGTAGGGTGTGCATAATGGAGCGATGCGATGCAATAGTGTAAAATGGCACAGAGGAGAAGTGGAACGGGTGGAAAGCTTTGGTGGGACTGGGAGAAATCGCAATCGCAAATCGCGGCGGAAGGGGTGGGTATAACTTGAGCGGAGAAATCGCGATATGTGATGGCGATGGAGTATATACCAAGGATAAGGGAGCTATAGAGGAATGTGGAAGAAATTCTTTTGAAATAAATATAAAATGAAATTTCCGTTTTTACACGGAGAAAAACCCTTTTCTTTTGAAAAGGTGGAAGGGCTTTTAGGTTGGACCTAGGGAAAATCGCAATCGCAAATCGAGAAGGGGAGTGGGTTAGAAGTTAAACGTTGTGGGAATCGCTGATTGCGAAATGTGATTCATCGCATCGGCGATGTCGGGAGTGTGGGAGGGAAGTGCTAGCAGGGATGCGAATGCGATGGATGATATGCGATTCATCGCATCAGCGGAAGAGAGCGCGGAGGGTTTGAACATGGTAGGGTGGAAGTATGCGATGCGATGGAATGACTTTGTGATGCGATGAACGATGGAAATGATCGCATCAGCGGGAAGGGGAGGAAGGTTAAGTGTTATGTCGCGATGCGATGGTGCGATCAGAGGTATCAGGGAAGAATCAATCGCATTGGAAGTGGCACATCGGAGGTGAGTCGGTCGGGAGCTCATGAACTTTTGCGATGCGATCGCATCGGAGGTGTGACTTCGCATCAAAGTTTGTAGGATGCGACAATTACAAAGGAACAAGGAATTTTTTGGTAAAGGCCAAAAATTATATAAAATGGCAAAATAATAAAGTTAAAGGGGCAAATTAAAAAAAGGGGTAGAGTTGTGCTTTTGAGGTCTTAATTCATTTGGGCATATCGTCCAATCCAGAAGTGAGTTTTGGGAGTGTGATATACCGTTGGAAAGCTCTTTCTGGGCTCCTTCTAATAAACGTACTTAAAATGTGATTTACACTGAAATCCTGTGGAAAAAACCTTTGGAAACCAGGCAAAGAAAAAGCCCCTTTGGATTTATGGAGATAGCAGCTTCTGCAGTTCAAATTATTACATATGAAAACATAAAATTACATAAAATATGATAATAAAAATAAAGTACTCTGTTTTTCACCTTAAAACATGTTTTGAGGTGAAAATTACATTCAGCTAAAAGAACAACTCTTTGACTTTTCCAGATACCATGCTTTTGAGTTTATTAGGCATCCTCATGTCCTTGCTGCTTTTATTGACACTTTCCTCATTAATTTGAGCATGATGAGACCCTAGAACCTAATGAGACCAACCCTATGACCTAATAACATGAATTGCGGAGTGAAAGTGAATCATGACTGAAGACCATAGAGAGGAGAATCAACAAGTTTTCACATGAGGGAAAACTGATGAAAGACCACTACCATCAATGAATCCATGACCTAATGGAATGAAGAAAATTTATAGTATGGGACTCCTACTATGCAAATGCAAAAGAGTAAAATTGATCACTGATGGCAGTATGAAAAAACTGACACTAACAGCGAAGATCCTATAAAGACTAATATAATATAATTATACATCTAGATATTTTTACAAAAATATTATCGAAAATTTCACAATTTTTCTATTATAGATTACTAAGATTCGACAAGGTTTCTAAAATTTCAAATAGATATCTATCCTTAAAATCTCCCTGTTGTTTGTTTTCCAAAACAGGAAAAAAAATGAGAAAAACAGGTACAATGCTGATGTGGCAGGTACAATTAACATTTCTAGGAATATCCTCTAGAAACATCCAATGACATTGAGCCAAGTGGCACCACTAGATTCGCCGATGATGACTAGGAAGTGAATTTTTTTTATCCATAAGTATAAGTGAAATTTTATTAAATTGGAATTTTTTTTAAATTTTTTTTTTCAATCTAGGATAATCGGTAACTGGTGAGAGTTATCCTGAACAAGGCCCAGGATCAAATCCTACTGGCTGCCACTATAAACCTAGGCTAGGTGCAACAACCTGCAAGACACACAATAGCAATTAACTTATGCCTCAACAGGAGCCGAGACGTCCACTATGGGGTCACCTACTCTTCTAGCCAAGACACAACAGGCCATATACTCAATGAGATTTGAACCTCCATCTCGTGGGTTTCACCCAACGAAACTTACCGTTAAACCACATGTCACTGTATTTAAATTGGAATTTTATTTTATATGGTGGCTAATGGGGAAGGGCCATGTGGCATGCCATGTACCCCCCCATGGCAGGACAGGTTGGAAGGTCGAATGACAAGTCATATCAAATTTGGACTAAGGTTGGTCAAATTATTATTGGTGGTGGCATTATTCAGATATATATATATATATATATATATATATATATATATATATATATATATATATATATTATAATTTTTTTAAACCACTAACCATGACGGAGTTAGCTAAATCTGGAGGCATACTAACCAATGTGGCGGAGGGCTTAGAATGGCGGATGGACAAAGTTAGCGGTGGAGGTCTTCATGAATTAGAGAAAAATTATATGGCAGGGTCGGGGCTCGAACCCCTGACCTCCCGCTTGCCATATGCGCACTCGACCATCTCTCCTACGAGGTAGTTCTTACCCATACCATCTTCCACATCTATTTGAATTGTAACAACCCAACTGTTGGGGGTTGGAGGGGGCCAGCCCCACGGGCCAACCCCCTCCTCATGTGACCAGAAGAGCATGACCGAGAGCCAGTTCAAATGAAAAATCAGCAGAAATAAACTCGTTTAATTAATGCTTAAGTGTGGCTTAATGACGTTATTGCATCATTAGAGTGTAAATCATGGTTAAACTTTAATCCTATCTTATCTGCCACTAATCTTGTTGATGTTAATTAATACCGACAATTAAATTGGCGGAATTTTTGGAGGCAGCGCCAAACTTGGCAAGATGCCAAATTTATAAACTTAACTGGCAGTTTCTCTAGTTTTGGAGGAGAAATTGGGGCAAAGTTGGTTTTGGTCATAACTCACTCAATTTTCGACCAAACTGAGCTTAGTAAAAGTCATTCCTGGCTAATTTGTATGCTAGGAAATTAATGAAGTAGGTTGTAGAGGAAGAAAAGGTGATCTACAGGTGTTTTAGTACATTTGAAGATTTTTTAAGGTAAGGGCCAACATGTGTTGCTGTCATTTCCAGAGCATCCTGAGTCCAAATACAACAAATAAATAATCATTTTTGGGAGATTATGATGTTATAAACTCATTGGAACAGGTTCCAAGAGGTTCTGAAGCTTTTAACAACAATTTGAGAACACTTGAAGCTAATACAAAGTTCACACTATAAAGCTGGACCAAGGAGATGTAGCCCATGAGGGGTGAACTCCTTTATCAAAGTTCTCCATGTTAAGCTCTATTGTATATGCTTGTTGTTTTTACTATTTCTTCTGTTCTGTCATTTAAAATTATGATTTTTAAGCTTATGACAAACTCATAATTTCACTAAGTACACTATTTTCCAATCACATTCTCTTAAACAAACTCATGAAGGATAAGTAAAACATTGCAAAGAAAAGTTTATATCTGAAATGAAATTATCACGGAATTAACTAGCAAGTAATTTCAGATCATCAATTTTGAATAAGGATGTTCAAACCTTTGTAATGTGCATTCTCGGATGTTTTCTTCCCAAGGTAAATCAAAAATATCAAAAGGATAAGTCGTGGTTGGTGTACAACCTTCTTCTTGAATAACGCGGTCTAGCCTACGTATTTTTTGAGTGACATTTTCACCCTGTGCATCAATATATA
Source organism: Pinus albicaulis (assembly GCA_034641835.2). NCBI lineage: Eukaryota > Viridiplantae > Streptophyta > Pinopsida > Pinales > Pinaceae > Pinus > Pinus albicaulis. The sequence goes on along the minus strand of CM076580.1, from coordinate 1,503,610,812 downwards.
AAATTACATGTATAAATAAAAAAACACGTGAAAAAATTTATACAAAATTTATTTTTAACCATAAAAGGTTATACAAATAATTTAAAACAAATTTATAATTGAATGAAAATAAAATTCAGATTGATAGCCACCTCAAGATGGTTGGGCAACATCATGCCCACCCTGAGATCATTGAGAACCAACATGACTACCCATTGGTTGAGAACCAACATGACCACCTATTAATTGGCCACCAGGGGAATGCATACCACCACCCTCATGCAATTGGCCACCACCTATTGATTGTCTACCAGGGGAATGTGTACCACCACCACCCTCACGCGACAAGAGGGAAGCTTTATACAAAAATATGAATTTATAATCAATTCAAAAATACATACATACATATAAATACATATACATATGGTTGATTAGATTGTGTGAACCATAGCACGATTGCGCGAACCATGGCTAGGCTCCATTGATGGAGTAGATACTCTTGTCCTCTGAACTCCTAAAAAATAAAAAATGAAATTTATTAAAAACTAATTTAACTCACAAAATTGATAAAAAATCAATTCCATATGTATACATGTATGTACATGGGGATACAATTATATATATTCAAAAAAAAAATCAATTTCACATGTATACGTGTATGTATGGAGATAATATTATATATTCAAAAGTTATTTAAAAACATGCACATTTAATATAAATACCATGAACATCCCTCGATCCATGATCCCCCTCTCTCGTAGAGGCATGGGATTATACTAATGTTCGCCTTTCATCCTCCATGATATATATATGGATATCTAAATTGAACATTTACAATTATTTTTTAAATTACTAAAATTCAAAAGAATTCAAAAAATTAATGTAATTTAGTACACAAATGTTGAGCACAAACACAAATTATGTAAAACACAAAACTTTCAAAGCAAAAATTGATGTGTAAAACTCACTTTAAACAAAAATGTGTTGAAGTCCTACACATTTTAATTTTATAAAACATGAAGTTCAACAAGTTGCGCTTACATGGTGGGAGCACAAAATGACGCATTTATAAGTAAAAAACACACGCATATATCAAAGATATGTTACAATGTCCATCAATAAATTTTGAAGGAGAGCTTCTTAACACTGATTCATATTTGAGAGATGAACCTTGAATTGGCATTTCCCCATACAATACTAATTCATCTTTGACAGATGAATCTTGAATTGGCATTGCCCCACAAAATATATCATCAGACATCTTATTAACATTTTCACAATGTATTATACTAAAAAATTGAAATTGTCTAACAATATTGTTTGCTTTTCCATGAAGCTGTTTTAGCCTCTCCTTCTTAACTTGGTACACGCCTTTCATCTGGTTGCACACAAGTTCAGAATTGATGAAAACTACAATTCCATTTGATCCATACTCCCTAGCTACTCCTAAGCCTTCTATCAATGCAATATAATATGCTTCACTGTTTGTTTTTTTTCTCGGTATATTCATTTTCCTTTAGAGGACCTTGTTGGTCGCAATATTGCAAAGAACATATGTAATCACTGCTTTCCATGGATTGGGATAATAAGAAAAATCTATGAATAATGTCCATTTTTCAACCATGTTTAGTGGGCTTTTTGATCCCTGAAAAAAAACAAATTCAATAAAATATATTAAATGAAAATTTATTACAAATTCCTTAAAGTTTATGGTAGAAATGACATGTACATGGTTTGCCTTAAAGTTTATGGGAGAAATGACATGTACATGGTTCCCAAGGAGAAATGAAATGTACATGGTTCCCAAATGAAATGACATGTACATGGTTCATGGGAGTGAGAAATGAAATGACATGTACATGGTTCATGGGAGTTAGTCTAACAAAGAAACAACACAACCAACTAAAGTTTAAATTAGTGGAAGATTTTTAAAGAAAAAGACATTAAGTGCACAAAACAATGATACATATGCAGTTGGTGGCACTGTTGATGTCAATAATGTCAATGGTGTTGTTGGGCTTAGGAGGTGATGAGTTTCCTGAGGCAGCTGATGGAATTTTATAGTCACTTATTGATACAAATGATGAAAATCTAGGTCTGTGCCTACAATTCTGACAGGGTAGCAAAGCTTCCAACAAAATGGAGTTGTCACCAAAGAGGAGGGTCCAAAAGTCCTGCAAACCTAGAATGTATAAGAGGAAGGTTGCAAGGAAAATAATTATATTGAATATCGTGAAAATTTTACCTTCTGTGAAATGTACATTAACTATGTCAACTTCCAATTTTTCTTAGAGGCCAAAGAAAGTTTTGAAAGGGATGATAAGTAGATGAAAATGCAAAGTTGTAATGTATGTCAATTGTGTAAATCTAGGCATTGACAACATAAGTATGGTCTGGACGATATGACAGGAAAAATTCCACTGGTTGATGGTAAAAGTTTTAAACAACAATAGGTGAATTATTTATGCAAAGTAATAAAAATTAATTCATGATTTTAAACATGCAATTTAATAATTTGACAGAGTTCAATTTTAAAGAAAAATAATTTAACAATTCAACAAAAATAAAAACAATTTAACAAAAACAAATATGCATACATGTACAAATGAAATTTTTGAACAACAAAATAATAGACTTTAATTGTAATTTTTTTTCGAATTGCACAATTAATTCTAATTTTTTTATTTTTTTATTTTTTTATTTTTTATTTTTTATTTATTTATTTTTATTTTTATTTTTTATTTTATTTTTTATTTTTTTCTGTTTTTCTGTCAAAAATTAAAAGTGGAAGAATAGTGTGGCTTGGCATGGCACTGAATACTTTTCAACTTGGTGACTATGAGGATGCAAAAACATAACAAAGTACCAAAATTAGTTGGTTTGTTAGTGGATTATGTTGTTTAAGTCGTTAATAGTGGGGTAATTATTCGACTTTTTCAATTCCAAATGCAATCGAACCTACTGGGCCAAGGCCTATCAATTTAGTAGGTAGTTGAATTTGCCAATTCCAAGCACAATCGACCCTGTAAAGTGAAGGTTATCGATTCAGTGGCTGGTATAATTTTCAGGAAAAACTTTCTTCTTAATAAGTCAAGCCAATTATTACAACCAGATCTAATAAGCATTTAAACTAATAAATTATTATACAAAAGTTCTCATTCTAAAATAATATTACAATTCAGGAAAAAAATAATCAAATTTAAATGAACTCCAAAATACCCGCTCTTAATACCTAGTTTACTGAAGACCAAGTCACATTGAAAAAGCAGAGAAGAAAGATAAAAATTCTAGTTCCAAGTGTCCCATATTTTTACTATTCTTGGTGTGCGTTCCTTTGAATTTTATGTTATTTCCAGTACTTACAAGAATTCATTCTGCAAAAAATGCCCTTATTTCAAGACTAACATCTAAACGCTAACGTCTGAACACTAACATCTAACCTTTGTATATAAGTCTAGAAAATAGAAAGTGATTCTATGTATTATATGACAAATGTAGTAAAAGAAAGGTAGTAGAGATACAATCTTGAATATGTTTTTTTTTTCAGAAAAATTAACTCAGCAACGAGCATAAGAGGAGGAGGCCACTACGAGTAGCTGCAGGAGCTGGTGTGATGACAACAATGCTCAAGAAGAAGATACCAACAACAATAAACAAGAAGAGGAAGAAACTAATCACAACAACGTGCAAGAATCATAAGGTGGACAGAGTGAGGAAACTGAGAATACTATTGTACAAATCACAAGTAACAAGACATAGGAAGAAGAGACAAAACTCATTATGAAAAAAATGCCCTTATTTCAAGACTAACATATAACCTTTGTATATAAGTCTATCAAATAGAAAGTGATTCTATGTATTGTACAACAAATGTAGTAAAAGAAAGGAAGTAGAGATACAATCTTGAGTATGTTTTTTTCAGAAAATTAACTCAACAATGAGCAGAAGAGGAGGAGGCCACTACGAGTAGCTACAGAAGCTGGAGTGATGAAAGCAATCCTCAAGAAGAAGATATCAACAACAATAAACAAGAAGAGTAAGAAACTACTCACAACAACGTGCAAGAATCAAAAGGTGGACAGAGTGAGGAAACTGAGAATGCTTTGGGACAAAGCACAAGTAACAAGACATAGGAAGAAGATACATAATTAATTTTGCAAAAAATGCCCTTATTTCAAGACTAACATCTAAAAAGTAAAATATAACCTTTTTATATAAGTCTAGCAAATAGAAAGTGATGCTATGTATTGTACAAAAAATGTAGCAAAAGAAATGAAGTAGAGATACAATCTTGAATATGTTTTTTCAGAAAAATTAATTCAGAAATGAGTAGAAGAGGAGGAGGCCACTATGAGTAGCTACAGGAGCTGGAGTGATGACAACAATGCTCAAGAAGAAGAGACCAACAACAATAAACAAGAATAGGAAGAAACTAATCACAACAACGCATAAGAATTAGAAGGTGGATAGAGTGAGGAAACTGAGAATACTGTGGGACAGAGCACAAGTAACAAGAAACGGGAAGAAGAGTCAAAATTTAAGACATAAGTTTCATTTAGATATTGTTTTCTTGGTTTCAAATTTTACACTCCACCTTTGTGGTCATAGTTGAAGAGAGCAAGGCAATTGATTTCATTTTAACAAACATTGATAAAGATGCTATCTGGTTGTAATATTTCATGCTCAGAGCAAGCATATTGAAGTTCATCATCACTTTATTCGGGAGCTCATAGCCAAAAGACAAGTGGAAGTCTGATTTTTTAGCACAAAGGAACAGACTGTTGATATCTTGAACAAGTCAGTAAGTAAAGACACATTAAGAAAGTAAAGACTATAATGCTTGAACATGTTGCTAGAGAGGCTCCGAGCAAGCATATTGAAGTTCATCATCACTATATTCGGGAGCTCATAACTGAAAGACAAGTGGAAGTATGATTTTGTAGCACATAGGAACAAATTGTTGACATATTGACCAAGTTAGTAAATTAAGAAAGTAAAGACAGTAATGCTTACACTGTTAGAAATTTGGTTTCTTGTTAGTACACAATTTTTGTGTGTATTTAGATTGATGAAGTAATTATGTATGTGTGATGACAGTAAAATAATGAGTAGGTGATGTGTGATAATATGTGTTAAATTTGAATTTTGTTTACACATAACTTGGATGCTGCTATGCAGTTAGTCAATGCCATGAAAATGAAAAATTTCGCATGTGATGAAATTTTTTATGGAATCCTTGTCGATGGTTACTTGAAAACATGCCATTTGGAGAAAGCATTTGAAACAATGCATATCAGGAAAGAATTAGGTTGCATTCCTACTGTTTTGAGTGCAAATCTGAAAATGTGCAATGGAAAGTAATGGTAAGATGTACATTCTAATATAAGGAGGAAACAACCCAAGAAACACAAGATAATAAGCATTCTAGATACTATCTATTTTTCTCCGCCCTTTAAAGAGTAATTTATATTAAGATGACCATCCCGAGGAGCAAACTCAATAAAATAATGGCAGAATAACAAAAATAAATATACTTTTTTACAACATTAACTTTTATGTATAAGTGGAAATGAAACTTTCAAGGAGACCAAAACATAATCTCCTGTTTAACTCAAAATGTGCTATTTAAGAAGATGTGTAATGATATTTCTGCGTTGTCATCCTTTTCTTTGATTTTCTCATTTTTCATTTCACCAGTGATTTTTGAGCTACACTAATAATGAAAGATGTTTTTTTGAGATAATGGACAGAGAGGACAAAAACGATACTTCATAGTAGTCTTGAATGGAGTTGAATTGGAAAAATTCTCGACTCTAAAATTCACGATTGAGAAACAATTAAGCATCAAATTTCAAAACAACATTTAAAAGGTTTTTAGACAAGATTACAATAAAAAAAATAAATAAATACAAATATTTTTTGTAAGCCTTTTATACTTCTAAATAGAAAATGACTGGAAGATTGCAACATTGGATTTGGGAAGGACACCCTTGGAGGCAAAAATGGCGAGATTTATGTGGTTACGGATCCCCATGACGATCTGATGAATCTGGCCAACGACACTCTGCGTCATGGTGTGATTCAGATAGAGCCGCTGTGATTAAGACATAGCCACTTCCATTACATGGTGTGATTCAAACAGAGCCACTTTCATTACACAAAGAACATGAATCTTTCAAAAATAGTTCTTTACATAGAGAACATGAATCATAAATTTACACAGAGATCAATTAAACTGAGAACGTGAATCATGAATTTACACAGAGATCAATTACATAGAGAACGATGCTTCCAAATCACGACTTTACACAGAGATCAATTACACAGAGAAAGACACTTCTGAAGAATACTTGGACGAGAACGACGCTTCTGAAGAATACTCAGAGCACAGACACAGAGCGAATGAGTGGACGAGCACAGACGCAGAGCGGACGAGCATAGGTGCAGAGCAGACGAGCAGATGAGCACAGACATAGAGCAGACGAGCACAAATGCACCAACGGTCACAAACCAGAAAATGACGGAAATCTTCTTCCAAGATGAGAGCTGCTATATTTATAAAAAAAAAGTTCAGATGAACTTTTAATGCTGATTTCTCCACCTCTGGCCAAAAATATGGTTATTGTTGCCATCAAAATAAATGATGGAATAAGTTCGATTAACGACAAAAAAAATTCAGCTGAAATTTTTAAAAATTTAGCAGAACTTCTGAGAGAGTGAAATTTTCGGGTGCGTTTCTCATGAAAGTGAAACCCACCTTCATACATTCACCCAATAAGTCTTGGCCATTTGGTGAAGGAAATATAGAAAATGTTTGGAAAGTTAATGTCAAATATATTAATGTTTTTCCTTTGTGCAGTTATGCACTATATCTCTTCTGTTAGATTATAATGTGTTGCAATGTCTATTGGGAATGATATTATGGCATATATTTGATACTTTAAGGTGAAATAAATTATATAGTATGACATATATTTGATACTTTATGCTGATAGTCTTCCATTGGTTGATTGGCATAAGACTCAAGAAACACAATAATATGTGGCTACTTGACAGAAGTAAATTCCCTAATATTCCATTTATACCTTTCAATGTACAAGGAGTATGGAATTTAGGAAGAAGCATAAGCATATCAAGTTATCAAGTGCACAAGGATAACTGTTATAAAGACATGTAAATTTACATTTTGGATTCCTTATATGGATTCCCATCCTTCCAGTCTCATGATTTGCCTAAAAAGCCCAATTATGTATCGAAAAAAATTCTCGAGTTGGACGAGAAAATGATTGTTGACCAAAAACAAGGATTTGAATTCCTACGGAGAAACATTGCTTGTTTATTAATGTCAAACCAGGAGGTAACTCCTCAAATCAAAATGTGTATTAGCTGAAGAATGTACATGTATTTATACATGGAGGTGAGGCTATTGGGATTCATCTCCCAATGAATCTTGGCCTTCCTTATTTCCTAATATTATTTATTATACAATATTACATATCCACACCCAACCCATAGGATTAGGTGTCAACATTCCCCCCTTTAATCCGAAGGGATCTTGGTGAGTCCAAGCATCGATCTGAACTTTTCAAAATTTTCTCTACCAAGTGCTTTGGTGAAGATATCAGCAATTTGCTCATTTGTGGAACAATGATGTAGATGGATGGTTTTGGCCTGAACATGATGTCGAATTAGATGGTATTTTGTATTGATGTGCTTTGTTCGATCATGGAACTTTGGGTTCTTGGCCAAATTTATTACAGAAGTGTTGTCGATCATGAGTGGTGTGGAATACATTTGTTTCATCTGCAAATCTTCCAGGATTTTCCGGAGCCACACAATTTCCTTTGTTGCTTCAGCTGCTGCCACATATTCTGCCTCGGTCATGGAATCTGCTGGAACTGACTGTTTGCGTGATCTCCATGAGACAACTCCTGATCCAAGACTCATGGTGTAACCTGTAGTAGACACCCCTGTTTCTTTGTCGCCATCAAAGTCTGAATCAGAGTATCCGATCAAGCTGAAGTCGCCTACCTGTGTGTATTTGAGTCCAAAGTCTTGAGTCCCATTCAAGTACCTTAACACTCTTGTTGCAGCAGACCAATGTCCTTCACAAGGTTTTTGCATGAACCTTGAGAGTATTCCAACAACAAATGAAATGTCAGGTCTGGTGGTGGTCAGGTAGATAAGACTTCCTATAAGCTGTCTATACTTAGTTGCATCCTCAAATTCCTTCCCTTCAATAGATATGAGCTTCAAGTTTTGTTCCATTGGAGTGGTTAAGGGATTACAGTCATCCATGCCAAATTTGTTCAAGAGATCTCCAATGTACTTCTTTTGAGAAAGAAATATGAATTTAGGATGTTGAATTACTTCAATACCCAAATAGTAATGAACATGGCCCAAATCAGTCATTTCAAAACCTTTCTTCAACTCTTTCTTCATGGATGCAATATAGCTCTCATTGTTCCCTGTTATCAAAAGATCATCTACATATACCACAAGATATACAATTGTTTTTCCAACTTTCTTAACAAACAAAGTTGCATCATCAAGATCAAAATGTTTGAAGTCAAGTTTCAGAAGATGCTCGGTTAATTTCTCATACCAGGCTCATGGTGCTTGCTTGAGGCCATACAAGGATTTTATAAGCTTTCAAACTTTGTGTTCTTGACCCTTTACAAAAAATCCTTCTGGCTGGGACATGTAAAATTTCTCCTTTAGATATCCATTCAAAAAGGCTGTTTTTACATCCATCTGATGGACTTTCCATCCATTCTGAGCTGCTAGGGCAAAGAGAGTTCGGATAGTGGTCCATTTTGCTGTGGGAGAAAAAGTTTCTTCATAATCGATTCCTTCTTTTTGTGCAAAACCTTTTGCCACAAGCCTGGCCTTGTGCTTGTCAAGTGAGACATCTGCTTTATACTTGTTCTTGTAGACCCACTTACAGCCAATTGGTTTCGTTCCCAAAGGCGGATCAACCAGCGTCCAAGTGCCATTCTTTATCAAGGCATCATACTCCTTCTGCATCGCTTCTTTCCATTCATCATGAGAAGCGGCTTCTTTGAAGGAAGTTGGTTCATGATCTGTAGACAAACTCAATTCACAGTTATAAGCAATATCCATATCAACAGGGGAATCGGAATTATCTACATCACCTTCGATTTCTTGAGTGGAACTTCTTGTTCCTGTTTTTCCAACCTCATCAGGATGAACATCCTCCAGTGTCTTTGTCAGCCATTTGGGGGGACCTTTCTGAGATGGCCCAGGCTGGTCACTTGACTGAGTTGGGATTGATTCAGATTCAATCTCCCAATTCTGTCAATCACATCATCCAATGTGTCATCCGTGGTTGTTTCTTCATGCGGGGGAGAGTGTGGTTCAGGAAATGATTCCACAGTTTGATTCAATATCGGAATCCCCCCTTCAAGGTGTGGAATCACATTATCAAATTCTTGGAAAGATTTTGCATGTGTGAATCTATCCAGGCGATCAAGTTGCCGCTCAACAACCTTGTCACTCTTGGAAGATTCAAGAAATATGACATCTCTTGCTATTACAAATTTCTTATTTGCTTCATCATAGAGACGATATCCTTTGGAGGTATTGGAGTACCCCAAGAAGATACATTTTCGACTTCTAGCACCAAGTTTGTTCCTTTCACCCTTGGGTATCAAGGCATAACAGGTGGACCCAAAGACCCTGAAATGCTTTACCGAAGGAATGTGGCCATGCCACATTTCAAAAGGAGTTTTGTTTCTAATTGAACTTGAAGGACACCTATTCTTTATGTAAAAAACACATAGAACTGCATCAGCCCAAAACATCAATTTTACATTCTTGAAAAATAACATGGAGCGGACCATATTTAAAATAGTTCTGTTCATTCTTTCAGCTACACCGTTCTGTTGGGGATTATATGGCACAATTGTTTGATGTTTGATTCCATGTTGACAAAGATAATTTTCAAATTCGTTTGAAGTGTATTCTTTTCCATTATCAGTACGTAGAGAGCCAATATGAGTTTGTGCATCATTTTCTATCCATGCATGAAAATTCTTGAATGTTTGAAAAGCATCAGACTTATTCTTCAATAATTAAATCCAACACATTCTGGTGTAGTCATCAATAAATGTCATCATGTATTTATTTCCATTTGTAGAAGCAATAGGCATAGGGCCACATAAATATGAATGAACAAGCTCAATTTTTCTATGTGCTCTGGAGTGTGAATCATGAAATGGCTGTTTGCTATGCTTTCCTAGAATACAAGCATCACATTCCTTAGGTTTTCTAGGAATTGTAGGCAGTCCATTAACACCATTTTTCTTCAACAAACGAAGGCTTTCATAGTTTAAGTATCCAAATCTAGCATTCCATAAAAGACTTGATGGGAATGTACCTTCATCATGATGTGAACTGAATGCAAATTTTTGAGCATGAGCAGATGAACCTTTCAGCTTCAAGAGTCTCCCTTCTTCTATTCCCTCCATGACAAGTGAGTGATCTGATGCTTTTCTGACCTCTGCCTTGCCATCAAACAAGTGAATGGAGTGTCCTTGTTGGCGGATTTGGACCAGGGACATCAAGTTTCTCCTCAACTCAGGGAGGTATAGAACCTCATGTAGGATATGATCTGGAAGACCAGGCAACTTAAGCCTGACTGTGCCAAGCCCTGATGGCTTGAGTTTGGATTTATCTGCGAAATATACTGCTCCATCAACTTTGTCAATGAATTCTTCAAAAAAATCTTTTCTAAATTTCATGTGACATGTTGCTCCTGAATCTAGCAACCAATCATCTCTCCATGAAGTAAATGAAACATCAAATAGGTTTTCAGTTACTCCATTGTTACAATGTGCTAGAACATAATGAGTGGATTCAGGTGCTTTACCTTTGTCTTTGTCATTAGTTTTACCTTTGTCTTTGTCATTAGTTTTACCTTTGTCTTGATTTCTTTGCTGCTCAATTTTCTCCCAAGGTGTTCTGCATTTGGATGCATCATGTCCATCTTTATTTCAACGTGTCCAATGAAGATTGGATTTGTCAGATTGTCTGCCCCCCATTTCTGTAAAGTTTCTTCTTCCTCTGCCTCTTCTGACACCTCTTCCTCTGGATGAATGCGGAGCATGACTCTTTTCTCCTATGTACTTAAGAATGCAACCTCTTCGGAAAGGGAGGTGAAGGAATTTGTCATCTTTCCAAAAGCTTTCTCTCTTTAAACTTTTTCTCAAGTGTATCAAGGTGATATCTTTCGAGGTTCCCACTTGCTTGCAAAGACTCAAGATAATGTGAGTAAGTCGGATATAATGCCTTAACATATGCTATGAGAGGTATGTCCCAGTACACAGGTGTTATCAATATCATGCATGATAGATCTAACCGAAGCTAAGGCAAGGAAGTCATCATTTCTTCATTTTCAAAGTGATGACTTAATCATCAATTGAACATTTTTCTAATTGAATGTGAGTCATAGGTTCTTTTAGCTTGTTCAAGGCATCATAGGCATTCAATAATAATGATATGGCGACTACAGTCATTCTGAGAGAAAGCTACAATCAAGGCATAGGCCTTGCAGTTCTTGTTTTCCCAAATGGCGAGCTCTTTGTCTGAAGTGGGCTTTGCTGGTGGATTTCCTTCTTGTCCTTCACAGATTCCTTTCCACAATTCATTAAAAATGAGTGTGTGTTTAATATTCCGAGACCATTCAAGATAGTTCTGTTTTCCGGAGAGAACCACCCCAACAATAGATATGAGAGAATGCATTAGTTTGCTGGAAAAAATTCTTTTGAAGAGGAAAAATTTTGCTAGAAAATCTTCAAGTCTGGAAATTTGCTCAATTAAAGGGGACAAAAACTCTTGCTAAAAACATTGAATTCTGCACCAAAAAAAAAATAAAAAATAAAAAATATATATATATATATATATATATATATTTGTTTGGAGAAAAAGAATTATATGGGAACTGTATTGTGAATGGGAGGCGGTATTATGAATTGGTTTTGTAAATAGAATGGGACAGAAACTATTATATGACAAAGCAATGCATAACAAAGAAGGGCGTTATTAATATGACAGTGGTATTATATGACAGCGATGTATACAAAGGAGGGGCGCTGTTAATATTATGAGGGGCAGTATTGAGTGAATAATCAAAGGGCGGTGGGCGGTATTATATGGAATGGTATATGAATGGGAGGTATTGTGAATTGAATATAGTGGGGAGGGGGCGGTATAGTTAAATGAATGGTGGAATTCTCATCATGTAACTACAGCGTGGAGGGCGTATGGTATTATATATGCAGAGACAGCGCTGTATACAAGTGGTGACAACGTAAATATTATGGTGGAGCGGACTGTATATAGTTTGTAGACTGTATATATAGATAGCGTATTGTAAATGGAGTGGGCGGATTGTATATAGACAGCGTGTTGTATATGGAGTAGCATGGGCGGTATTGTAAAAAATGGTATTATGAAAAGCAGACAGAATGCATCGAATTATAAACAGGTGGTAGGCAGTATTATAAAAAATGGTATTATGACAGGCAGACAGTATAATATGGAGTTAAAACAACATGGAGGGAGGGGCGGGTAGGATGTATGCGTGTAGGGAGATGTGAGGGGGTAGGTTGCAGCGGATTTGGGGTAGTAGAGCAGTGGCGGGGAGGGAGTTGGGTAGGCAGCGGTGGGACGGAGTCTGCGGAAGTATGCAGTGTGGGAGGAGCATTAACAGCGCAGGGAGGTGACGGGGTGTGCGCAGGTGCGTAGGGGAGTGCGCAGTCTACGTGAGGAGAGGCACTGAGAGTGTGTGAGGGGGAGGGTAGCTTAGGGAGTTGTGGACAGAGTTTAGGTTGAATGCGTTGGGATAGAGGTGAGGGCGGAGCTAGCAGGTCGTGACGGAGTGAAAAATGCAGATATTGCGAGAACTTAAATCAACTAACGATTTTAGAGCGCAATTTAAAATGGAAAAATTTACCAACTTGCGGATGCCAAAGGAATATGGAAAAGTGCAAGCAAATGATTCGAGCAGGTGCGAAGTGCCGGAGATAGTTAAAAAATACGAAATTTAGTCGTAAAAACTATGCTAGCTAGCTGAGCGAATGTGGGGTTACACAGGAAAAAATGCCAATAGTGGGACTGGCTCTGATACCATGTCAAACCAGGAGGTAACTCCTCAAATCAGAAATGTGTATTAGCTGAAGAACGTACATGCATTTATACATGGAGGTGAGGCTATTTGGATTCATCTCCCAATGACTATTGGCCTTCCTTATTTCCTAATATTAAAATAATATACAATATTACATATGCACACCCAACCCATAGGATTAGGTGTGTCAACAATTAATCCCCAAATTAAGCGGAAGCATCGTCGTATGATGATGTCGTGTTGAGAGAGTTGCATTATTGCTCTATGGCGAAAATCACTCATTATTATAAGTTTCCTACAAAGTTATCTAGTTTCCTTCCAACATGAAACCATCAATAATTGCCCCAAAAAGCATGCTCCATACATGTTAAAGGGAGTTTAAAAAGTGGAATGTTAACATTTTTGTTTATATTTTGAGCCCATTAAGAGACTTCACAAAAAGGGAGTCCCCTTTTAGAGGATCTGTAACGTTTATGTCATGTAAAGTACCCATCAATATTTATCTTGGGAAATGCAACCAGAAGGATGGAGCAGTCGCTTTGTTCTTTGGAATCCAACATTTGATTCATAGAAGCTTTGGATGATGTTATTACACTATAGATTCTTCAAAACACATAGAGAATAATATTACAGAGACTCAATCCAACACTGGCAGCATTTCAAGCTATCCAAACAGGTCAAGGCTATTGTAACCAATTATAGACATCCCAAAGACTATAACCATCTGTGAGACACAAAAGAGCTCCATGAATTGCAGCAGGAGTACACAATGATTAACAATGTTACTGGGGAAAAATGTTACTATCCTACATTTAGCCATATTATGAAACAAATTTTTGTAGAGGTTGATGCGAAAAAGGGCATGCTTCACTTATGCTTACGTTGGGAGGGGTAGCTACGTACCCACTCTCTTTGGCATCATGTATCATTTTAGATGCATTTAGAACGGTGAAAATTTATTTTTGGGTGGTGAGCTCCAATTTTCAACATGTATACTTACTAAAACAACACAATCTAACTAAACAACCTTCTTGTTTCCAAATAAACCTAAGAAGCATCATATTTTAGTTGTCTCATAATTTTTATCACTTCATAGACATGCTACTAGAAATGGACACTTTCAAGGATTTAATAACTCACATGAAACTGTTGCTTATGATTTAAGAAAACTGAATAGCATTTTGTTTACTAATTTTTATCTTCAATGCTTCTCGAATTTATGCCTTATGACGTTTCCTTCGCAACATGTGGTACAATTACTAGTTATATTTATATTTATTGATAAGTATATGAAACTTGCCTGAAAGGTGTCTATTCTATTACAAAAGAAATTATATATATTAAATAAGTTTTTTGATGTGTGTACATTAGTTAATAATAAAATATACTTTTAAGATATAATTTGAATCACTAATTCTATAATATATTTATTGATAAACATGTGCAATTTGCATGAAATGTTCTACTCTATTAAAAAAAGAAATTATATATATATGTGTGTGTGTGTAAATTAGGTGATAATAAAATATGCTTTTAAGATATACTTTGAATTACTAATTATATAATATATTTGTATTTATATCTATATCTATATTTATCGATAAGTATGTGCAACTTGCTTGAAAGTGTCTACTCTATTAAATATATATATAAGTTTGTTGGTGTGTGTAAATTAGCTGATAATAAAATATGCTTTTAAGATATACTTTGAATTATTAATTCTATGATATATTTATATTTAGTGATAATTATGTGCAATTTCACTGAAAGATGTTTACTCTCTCTCTCTCTCTCTCTCTTTATATATATATGCAACAAATAAAAATTATTTAGGTAAAGGTAAAATACTTTCCAAATTATATATATATATATATATATATATATATATATATATATATATATATATATATATATATTGATAAATATAATGTGGGTATCAGGAATCTGGAGTATTGGAAATCTGGAATATCTAAGTATGATTAAGATCATAATGGGAAAAAATTATGAATTCAAAATAGGTCAAAGAAGTGATTTATACTAGTACTTAAGTGAATAGTTCTAGGCTAAGTCATTTGATTTGAGTTTGTGTTCGCTGAGTTGAGAATTAAAATTTTGAAAATTATATATATATACAACTCACCTATATAATAACAAATAATATTATTGTAATTCTTATATATATATATATATATATATATATATAATTTAAAATTATTTTTTTAATATAGATATTTTATTTCAATTATAATTGTCTATAAATATACAAAATTTAAGTGTATATGATATAAACAAAAATATTATATATATCTATATATATATATATATATAATTCTTTTTAATTTATGCATTAATTACTTTCACTATTTATTTTACTGGTCAAAGTTAAATTCTCTCTCTCTCTCTCTCACACACACACACACACACACACATATATCTTGAGTGGGCCTACTGGTTAAGAGCATGTGTTTCCTCTTAACATGTCAAAAGTTCAAAACGAGAGGTGGTAGAGTATGTATGCCTTCATAGAATTAACTGTCAAATCATTGAGCGGAGGTGGGTTCCTTGTCCCACAAACAAGGGGGTATCATATACAAATTTGGTGTCTAGCTTGGTCGTGACCTTAAGATAATAATAATAATAATAATAATTTCATTTATCATGTGTTGTTGGAGGAACATTATACTCGGAGTTTATCATCATTATGTGACCCTCAATATTTCAGACTCAGATAATATACTGCTAGTCTATGGTTACAGTGTGATGATTTTTTTATTTGTTTTTGACATAGTCCTCAAAGGAATACAACATGATTTTTATGTATAATATGGAACATAACCAAATACGATATAATTTTGTGTTTTGACATAATATATGGTCACATATAGCATATGGATTTGACCTTGAAGCCATTAGAGTGTATGAACTGTCTTGAAGTCACTCCATTGCACCTTATTTGGAAATCCATTGTCTTGGTATGCGTGGAGGTGATATATATGGTTCTTGTAAGCTTTGGAAGATATTTATGGGTGACACATGCATCAACTGGCCTCATGGTCGGGATAAGCTAGATCTCTTTCTCCAACATCTTAATAATCAGTCTAGCTCCATAAAGTTTACTATGGAATGTGAAATCAATGGGAGCATTCCTTTTCTTGACGACCTTATTGCAAATAAGGACGATGGATCATTCTCACACCAACTATTTTGGAAGATAACTCACACAGAGCAATATCTACATGCTAAGTCCCATCATTTCCCTGCTCAAAATCTAGGTGTTCTCAACACTTTGGCCACTCACACTTTTAGAGTTTCTGATGAAAGTCACCTTGAAGATGAGAAAACCCATCTCCTTAAGGTTTTCAAAAATAATGGTTATAAGAAGCTCCAATGTCTTAGGGCGTTCCTTAAAGTTGGAAGGGGTTCCAAGATTAAAAAAAACCCAATGATCGATTTTCTGAGTTGCACATTCATTTTATCCAAGGGACCAGTGACAAGATTGCAAGGATCCTAAGAAAACAGAATGTTCCCTCTACTTTTAGGCCCCCTAACACCATTCGGAGTTCCCTAAGATCTGTAAAAGGCCCGATGGACCCTAAGAATATGAAAGGTGTTTATGTAATCCCTTGTTAATGCGGGACACCCTATGTTGGTGAAACTGGTTGCTTAGTAAATCAAGCAATTCAAGAACATGTGACATACATCAAACATGTGAGGACCCATTCCTCAACATTAGCAGAACATGAGGAAAATACAAAACACCGCATATGCATTGAAGACGTCCGTGTCATTGCTAATATAGATCATTTCCATCACTGTAAGTTTAGGGAGGCTATAGAGATTAAAAGGAGGCTAAGCAACCTGAATAGAGAGAATGGGTGGAAAATTAGTAGTTGTTGGATCCTTGCCATTTCCTCTTAGGCTTGCTTATATATATATATATATATATATATATATATATATATATATATATATATATATATATATATATATATATATATATATATATATATATATATATATATATAGAGAGAGAGAGAGAGAGAGAGAGAGAGAGAGAGAGAGAGAGATATTTGTTTCTTCTTTCCTCCTAATTTCTTTATTTTTATTTTTTAGTATTTATTTGTTCTTTTTTACTACTAATAAACCATTAATTACTTTATTTTCTTCATTATTGATTTATTTACTTTTATTTCATTTATTTATTTGACCACTTATTATTTTGTTTTTTAAGTATTTAGAATTAATTGTTTTGATTATTTAAGTTTGACTCAAATATTATTTTTATTTTAGTGTTTTGATTATTTAGGTTTGACCCAAATATTCTTTATTTAAGTTTGACCTTTTATTATTTTTATTTATTTCTAAGTTTTGAGAATTAATTGTTTTGAATTATTTCAGTTTGACCCAAATATTATTTTTATTTTATTAGTTTTTTATTGTTTTGATTATTTAGGCTTGACGTAAATATTATTTTTATTTTAGTTATTCATTTCATTCATATTTTCCTTTTGATTAATTATTTTCCTTAATTCAATATTAAAAACTATATTCTAACAATTATTTCCTTATGTTAAAATATCATTTATTAATAAATAATATTTATCTAGTCAAATCTAATTGCTATATTATAAAAACTACAAAATTTTCTCTTCATCTATTTAACTTGATGCCAAGATCAAGTTCTTCATCTTGTCTTGATGATGAACCACATTGGATGGTTCGAAACTCGTCGCAAAACTCTGATAATGTGATTTTTACCGAATATTTTCTTGATTTTCATGATATGGATCAGAGAAGCATAAATTCATTTTTTACAACCATGCATGGAAGGGTCATTACGTTAAAGGTTCATCAATTGAGAGAGCACGCTTGCAGGTTTCCAAGACGAATTCATATTTGGCATTCCTTAAAAGATGCATAGATTCGTCTATCATTCCTTCATTCGCTGAGATTTAACATCAACCTAATAATTCCAGAAACTATCGTGTATTTTTGAATGCAAGTTTAGCCTTGGTTCAGTCTGATATTTACAGGGTTATAAAAGGTCTCGTTTTTCTTTCCTGAAAGTTGTTCTCTTTACACCTAGAGCTTTCTCATGTGATGTCTACAAAACTTTGGGCAAGGATCGAAGCTTATTCATATTTAAAGTATCTTCACCTTGAAGAAATTGGAAGAACACACAATCCATAAATTTTCTCAAGCTCACAGAAATATTCTCATCTCTTTGGAGTCTTTTCGATTTATCAAGTTATTCTTCCTCTAGCAGATTCGATGGAAGTGAAATATGTGCGCTTCGTTCATGGATCAACAATGTCGCTCTTCCAGAAGCTAGATATAGGTCTTCCCCAATGAACAAAAATGTGGTTTCAGATTTTCTATGTCAATCAGGATGAAGTAATATTTCTGGATTTGATGATGGTTGCAGGGACACCTCATATTCCATGGCTCCGCTTCTTGTACCACCTCTCTCCTTTGTTCCTCCTAGGAAAATGGATTTCTCTAGTGTTGCTGTCTATCAAGAAGTTTCTTTATCGAGCTTTTATTTTTTGGGGGATCTTTCCTTATCCCTTCCCTCTCATCCTCGCTTGGATTCCATCGTTATTACCATTCCTCAGAGCCCTCTTCCCTCTGGTGTATCTGTTGTAGTTGTTTTGTCTTCTTGCCCTCCTTGTCATGGCGGTTATAATATATTTGTTGATAATAAAAATAATAATAGAATGGATAATAATAATAATAAAATAATATGGTTTTTTTTTGTCAGCAAATATGGGCCTTCTTCTATTAAATATCTACTTATATTTTTACATATAGTGATCTGACATAACTCCGGAAACTAGACCAAGTGTCCAAAATTGCAAAAAATTCTCCGCCCATATCGGGAAACTGGAGGAAAGTCTAGTCTAATGACCCCTAACACAGGTAATAGGGCCAGAACCTCTGCTTGTAACCAGCTAAACCTACTAAGACTAAAAACTATAAACCTACTGAGAATTTGGAATATAAAAATTACAGGGCAAAAAACATAGATGGCTATTCATAACAATAGGGAGGCTGAGGCACCTTGTAGAACAACATTAGCAGGCTTGAATTCGATGCCCTAAAATATTTAAACAATAAAAAGGACATTGTTATTCTCAAAGCTGACAAGGGTGGAGATGTAGATATATTAGATAAGGAAGATTACCGAAGAAAAATGTTAGACCACCTTTGTAACAACGAGAGCTACAGGAAACTCAATAAGAATCCATTAAAGAAGATATATAAAAAATTTCCTATAGCTATAAATTCCAGTATCACTGTTAGCTCCTTGAGCAATAAACTCATCGCGAGTAACCCTATCACTCATAGGATATATGGTATTCCCAAAATACATAAGGATGGGGATGCCCTTAGACCCATTTTCAACACTATAGGAGAGCCAAATTATCTTCTCGTGAAGTATTTAGCCCAAAATCTAAAACCCCTTGTTGGCCTTACATATTCCTTTGTCAAATACTCTTCATCATTTTTCAATGAGTTAAAGGGCATAAGGTTTGAGCTTGGGGACCTTCTTGTGAGTTTCAACACGGTCTCCCTTTAAACTAATATCCCCATTAATGAGGCCATTGAGGTCATCAATCACATCATAGATCCTGATACCTCTAAATTGGTTGAGATTTGTCTTACATCTAATTTCTTCAACTTTGAAGGGGAATTCTATGAAGAAACATGTGGTGTAGCCATAGGATCCCCCCTTTCCCCTATTGTAGCTAATATTTTCATGGAGGATTTTGAATCCAAAGCTTTGTCCTCAACTCAATACAAACCAAATCTTTAGAAGAGATTTATGGATGACACCTGTGTCAACTGGCCTCATGGTCGGGATAAGATGGATCTCTTTCTTCAACATCTTAATAAGCAGTATAACTCGATTAAGTTTACTATGGAATGTGAAATCAATGGGAGCCTGCCGTTACTTGACGTCCCTATTTCAAAGAAGGGCGATGGATCATTCTCACACCAGGTCTTTCGAAAGAAAACTCACACGGAGTAGTATCTTCATGTTAAGTTCCATCATTTCCCTACTCAAAAGCTAGGTGTTCTCAACACTTTTTCCACCTGCACGTTTAGAGTTTCTGATGAAAGTCACCTTGAAGATGAGAAAACTGATCTACTTAAGTTTTTCAAAAATAATGGTTATAATAAGCTACAATGTATTAGGGATTTCCTTAAATTTGGCAGGGGTTCCAAGATTAAAAAATAACCCAATGATCGATTTTATGGGGTGCACCTTCCTTTTATCCAAGGGACCACTGACAAGATTGCAAGGATCCTAAGAAAACACAAAGTTCCCTCTAATTTTAGGCCCCTTAACACCATTCAAAGTTCCCTAAGATCTACAAAAGATCTAGTGGACCATAAGAATATGAAAGGTGTTTATGTAATCCCTTGTTCATGCGGGACACCCTATGTTGGTGAAACTGGCCGCTTAATAAATCAGAGGATTCAAGAATATGCGACAAACATCAAACATGGGAGCACCCGCTCCTCGAAATTAATAGAACATGCGGAAAAGACAAAACACCACATATTCATTGAAGAAACTTGGTTCATTGCTAGGATAGACCATTTACGTCACCATAAGTTTAGGGAGTCTATAAAGATTGAAAGGAGGCCAAACAATCTGAATAGAGACGATGGCTGAAAAATTAGCAGTTGTTGGATCCTTGCCATGTCCTATATATATATATATATATATATATATATATATATATATATATATATATATATATATATATATATATATATATATACTTTTATATTTTTATTTTTCTTCTTTCCTCCTAATTTCTTGATTTTTAATTTTTAGTATTCAATTGTATTTTTTTGACTACTAATAAATGATTAATTACTTTTTTTTCTTTATTATTGATTTATTTACTTTTATTTCATTTATTATATGACCACTTATTATTTTATTTTTTAAGTTTTTAGAATTGATTGTTTTGATTATTTAAGTTTGACTCACATTATTTTTATTTTAGTGTTTTGATTATTTACGTTTGGCCCAAATATTCTTTATTTAAGTTTGACCATGTATTATTTTATTTATTTTTAAGTTTTTAGAATTAATTGTTTTGGATTATTTAAGTTTGACCCAATTATTATTTTTATTTTATTAATTGTTTATTGTTTTGATTATTTAGGCCTGACCTACATATTATTTTTATTTTAATCATTCATTTCATTCAAATTTTCCTTTTGATTAGTTATTTTCCTTAATTCAATATTAAAAACTATATTCTAACAATTATTTCCTTATATTAAAATATTATTTATTAATAAATAATATTTATTAGTCAAATCTAACGGTTATATTATAACCACTAAATTTTTTTCTCTTCATCTATTTAACTTGATGCTAAGATCTAGTTCTTCATCTTGTCCTGACGATGAACCACATTGGATGGTTCGAAATGCTTCGACAAAAATCTGATAATGTGATTTTTACTTAATGTTTTCTTACTTTCATGATATGGATCACATACACATAAATTTAATTAGCACTCAAACGTTCGCTCATCCAAGTAATTGGTAGTTAGTCCTATGTCGAAGCTTTTTCTTTGAGTATGCACAAGTGTTGTAGTATTTCTTTGAGTTGTTGGTCACTTACTTTGTTTTTCATTTTCTCATTGGAGTATCTGAGGTCAACACTAGGGTTTATTAAGGATATTCACGTCCCTTATCTTATCTTTCCCAGGGATTTCTTCCATGCAAACAACAAATTTCAACGGGTTACGAGAAATTATCAAATCTATGATCTGCCGCCGATAAATGTTACTGTTGATTCTTTTCTATTGTTCGATTGGATTCCTCTTTATGTTTCTTGTGGTATTCTAACAATCGGGTTTTTATTTTCTTAGAGGCATCAGTGGAAGTTCCAGAGGAAGAGGGCACCCACGCAAGTAAACCTATTTCTTCATCCAAGTAAAAATCATATTGATGTTCTTTAAGGTACTTATCTAGGATAACATTGAATAGTGGCATGCTGCACTTTCCATGTTGATAACACGTATAAGTTACACTTTTGCCAATATACTACTAGAATTTCCTTTATCACAATTTAATTTTTCTTAATTCCACATTTTTCTTAGTTACCTTACTGAGTTATATGCCTATTTTTAATCACATTTTACCCATATCCACTATTAGTCCTTCAAGCCATGTTAAGACAACAAACTCCTTAGAGTATTTAATATACACTTTCATTGTCGTGAGTTCCTAACTTGCATTTTTTTCCTATGGTGCCCCTTTTTAACTTATAATATTTCCAAAGCTTAAAAAGAAAAAGCATCAAACCAACAAAGGCTAGGTTAAGAGTCCCCTCGAAATTCATGGCTGTATCCTTTGACCTTAATTTTTTTTAGATATATACATATATTTTCTTGCAATTCTGCTAGATTTCCCATGGAATCTAGTCTACGTCTTTTCCTGTTTATCCTGATGTACCAACTCAGATCAAATATTTTGATATTGGTGTTGTAATTAACACTCATTATGGCCGAGTTTAGGGAAATTATAGGTCACACTTAACGACACATGTAGCTGATTTGGGTGCCCTAAAAGATGCTTGAAAAACTCAAAAAATGTATGGCACTCAAAACTTAACGTAGACATCAATACATATTATAACAAGGGAATAACTTCCATGAGATTTGATGCCAAGTGATGGAGGAAGGTCTTGAATAATTTAGGATAGAAGTTGTACACCCTAGATTAGGGTTACTCCAGTGATGTTAGAATTAAAGTATCCCTATCAATAGTATGAGTTGTGAAGCCTTGGTTATGGTCTTGAAGGTAGGGCTGAGACTCTAAAGGAGAGAAATTTTTTGTTGTTGTATCCATAAGATCAATGCATTTGGTGCATGCATAAGTCTTGTATATAAAAAAATACTTTGTGAGGCTGAAATATATTCAAGTGTGAATTAAAGCAAAGGAGAATGACAAGGGAAAAGGGTTGTTGGATAAAGTAGAAAGAAGGGTTTATAGAAGTTTGATCGTAGGATATGGACAACAATATTTAGTAGCCCTAGTTCCCTAATTTTGTGTGAAAAAATAAAATATAAGAGTGCTAGTTACAAAGATCTAAAGGGATTATTCTTAAGCATATGGAGCAATAATATATTTGAGCCAAGAATAATGATTAGGAGGCAACCTATTCACTATTAGAGGGTAGATCTATTAGCCCTAGGAGGGGGCAGTTATGGTGGCCCAAGGTTAGTCAAAGAGTCAATTGAAGATGGGAAGATCTGAAGCATAAGAATAATTTCAAAATATAGGTCCAGAGTGGGACAAGTGTATGGAATTATAATTACTGTGTTGGTTTGAGGGGTCTTGACTCAGGTTCAGATTTAAGTTTTACCAACAAACCCTTGTACTACTGGCCCTGTTGGTAATAGCCTGCTTGCGTAGGTCAAGGTCTCACCCGAAGTAGTATGGGAGGGTGTTGGAACCAGGTTTCTGCACCGTGAGAGAGAGAAAGTTAATTAAAGTGGGTACCTTCAGATCTAATAGGCCTGCGCTAAAGAAGCCCTAACCCAGAAACCATTAACAATATACTTATCGGAATAACTCATGTGGAGCTCATAAACCATCAGATAACAAGTTACAAAAGCAAGGTGACAAAACATAACCAGATCTATGCATTCATTCCCTTCTAAAGCATCGCATCCACATGCGCATCAATTAGCTAACAATATTCAGTACACAAACATAATCTCAGAAATAAACATATAGCGCAACCAATAACATAAAACAAAGATACTTAGATATTAGCAAAAGGGTATTTTCATTCATTAACACTTCAAATTCCACTTACAGACTCTTTACCATCCCACGCACACATCCAGCAAGGTCCGCACACAACAGGACTTAGGGTCTCCGCGCACATAGCCAGCAGGAGCCCTTACTTAGAAAAACACGCACAATAAGTATCACAGATCCAACATCCGTATCCAGACTTAATTCTAACTTACTTCTAGACTCGATCTATCCATTTATTTATACTGTATTAGCCTGCGCTACTCTATGGTCCGCAAACCGTGGTTTGCAGACCCTTGGTCTACCCTTTGACCCATTAAAATTCATTCGGGGATTTGACCTGCCACAAAGCCCCTGAGCCAGACTAACTATTAAAAAATATTACAAAAATATATCAAAATTTCTACTAGGGGATCCCACTCCAACAAGCCCCCAACACAATCTTGTGACTCATCCTGAGTCACAGCGACAGTGGGGTCTTCATCTTGGCTTGGAGCTGCTCGACAATGACGGGAAATAGTGGCATGATGCCTTCACTCTGCGCAGCTGCATTCTGCGCAATCTAAACAAAATTTTTGGAAGTCGTTCCTTTAGTAGCTGCAGTGACACTGCCTAAAGTCTGGTTCAGCTGCTTGACTTCCACGTCTAACTCCTTTGACAACTTTAGTGCTTCATCCGCCTAGGGTTTTAGATAATCGATGAGGACCTTCTTCTTGTGGCAGAGCTCCTAGATTTTGTCCCTTAGAGCATGGATGGTGCGAAGGCATGCTAGCGCTGGGATACAATGAGGGTTGGCATGGTGGCTTCCATCTACTCAAAGTCTTGCTATTTCTGGCGCAGCTCCTAGTTGAACTATCAGAGTAGGGGATCGCGCTGCACCATGGACCATAGTCCCATCGCGGTATCTAATAACTCTGAGCCCTTGGTGATATGTGCCAAAATACTTCCTGTTGCTTCTTTTACCAGCACAGCTCGCTGGGCTCACACCTCTGGAGGGGTTTTTGGTTGCAGCTTAGCATGCAGTGCAACAATCTGTTGCTCCAGGTCTGCTTTGACGGTTTGAACTTCTATCCTAGGTTCCTTCAAAGCAACCACCAAGCCCTCAATCTTGGAATGCGGTGCAGCAGAGGCAGGAATTATCCCAGCATGTCTCCACATAACCGGTTGATCAGGTGCTCTAACTCTTCTTGTTGTGTGACTGTCGCGAGTTGTGCTGCTTGCGCTTGAGCGGATTCGATAACCTTAGTGGAAATTGTTAGCTCAACCTCGCCCAACTGTTTCTGCGCCCGCATTTACTGGTTCTAGAGTTCGTCGGAGATGAACAAGTAGAGAGCATGTAGCTTCCCACTCATTATTTTTCGAAATGTCAAGGCTGACCTCGAAACGTGCGTGAAATTTCTCGCATAAGGCTGGTGGTTCTATTGTCAATGCCAGGCCCGGGAAGGGGAGAATCTTGCTCCTAGTGGCTGTGATGATGGTTGTGGTTGGCAGGCTCGCTTGAATCGACCTTGCTTGGTTCACGCTCGCTTGAAGGGTATCTTCTTTCAGCTGGAGCACTTGCAACCTAGACTACAAAGCCTCCATCGCGGCCTTCTAGTGATCTTCCAGAGAATTCCATCGATCCTTGGAGGTAGTAGCAACGACATCTGCAATATTTTCTAGATCCTCCTCTGTCAATGTAACATCTCTTTCTCCTCTGGTCTTGTCAGCCATGCGCTTCTTTCATTGGCTTTTGGGAGGATCGCGAGTGCGCTTCGTTCTACATGGGGAATCCGTGCCCTCCCCACCAACTCCTTTAGTCTTTGCATCACGCTAAGGCTCTTGCTCTTCCCCCTTGGTGGCATCCTTGGGGGTTTCCTTGGTAGTTGCTTTCTCAGTGGAGCACATTTCAGTTTTCTTCGCTGTGCTTGGCGGGACATTATCCTTCGATGTTGCATCTTTTCCAGACGTGCCCACTGTGACCGGGGCATAAGATTTGAGGTCAATTTTCCATGCAGGCAGCCATGTTGCAAAGACTTGATCGACCTCCGCCTCAGTGACCATATACGGGAGGTTGTACCACACCATTTATTTTCGGGCCCTGATTTGCACATTGTGCATGGTGACATGAAAGTCAGCAATGCACTTATAATTTTCGTACACCGCAGATGACAAGCACGACCTGGAATGTATCGTCGTTGCCAACACACCATCAAATAGCACTCATAAAACCTTCTCCTCCTTGATGCGCCATGAATCCTTGGAATCCCACAGGTTCACGTAACATGCTCCTTCACATACATTGGCTCGAGCTCAGGGAGCATCATATCGTCGGGTGTCTCCCACACAACCAGGGCTATCAACAACAATAACTAGGAGTAGCAGAAGGAATTTCCCTGGTCCTGCGCCTCATGCACGTTGTCTAAAAACTCTTCACATAGGTACTGCGACCAGTTGTAGCAGACCCCTTTGTCGCACCATCTTGCCAACTGAATAACATAGGCAGGGATGAATGATGCCCTACACTTGCGCATCATATTACACACAAGAAGAAGAGTGCCCATGCGCACTGTCGGGTCACTAATGGTCTCCACTAGGAATCCTTGCTTGTTGCGGTCCACCTTATATTTTTCCTAAAATTCATCAACCACCTTCTGCTTGTATTTCCTTCCAAATCCCTTCATGGGATGGGGCCCCTTCATGGGCAGGCCGATGCTCCTATGAATTAGCGCGATGTCAATTGGGATGCAGCCTTGGATCCACAAACATCCATTATGGATTAGCGCAAGTTGTTGTCGCATGACCAAACTGGTGATAGAATATTGCCCGAAGTGGGGGATGCACAAAAAATTCAAAATCCTTGAGGCCTCCAGCCTGCGCGCCCACGACATTGGTTCCACCTTTGGGACGCTGTCATATAATACTCCTTCGAGGTACAATTCTGGGGCTGAATCTGAGAAGGTGTCTTCATTTGCTAAGTCATGGTCATAAAAGTTTATGGAAGGAATGCTGCTAGACATGTCCCCAATGAAAGGGACCTCCTGCGGAACCAACGACATTTGGAGATATTCGCGAACAACATCTATGTTTTTGGGGGTGTGCACCATCAACTTCCTTGGCTTAACATACACTGGTAGCCATGAGAGTGAAGCCACTAGTAGAGATTCTTCCTGAGTTGACATAGGTCACTTGGAGGGGTTAGGCGAGCATGCCTGAGGCACCTGCCGAGTGGAATGCACAATCTTGGGGGAGGTGCGTGGCTTCGCCGAAGCCCACTTCATGGCTTTCCCATTCCCCTTCTCCTCACCTTGTTATTTCAATTTTTCCTTCACCTTTCCATTTCCTTTGGCCAGCGTGGACACGACCTCTTCGACATCAGGCATTAATTCAAACACATCTTCGGCTCCAATCTTAGCAGAGGCCATAATGGGCGACGACTCGACGGGGTTAGAGGCAGTCATCCTGGCTCGAAATATGAATTCGGGGTTGCTGGTATCAAAAGGGGTAGCTCGCCCAAACATACAGAGGGTGTGGCTACAAAACACACAAAATTCACAACAAAACACAGGGCATAAGATTTTCAGAGAGAAAAGGAATCGATTATGACCTATGCCCCTTCTTTTATATGCCACCATGAGTAAAAATGGTCAGATTATCGTTAAATGTGACTTACCATCGAGGAAACGGTACAAAATCCTCCAAGATTGCTGCATTAATTGCCAAATACCTGCTCCATCCAAGGGTTAAATCACTTTTTCATTCAGTTTTACTGTTCCAACGACTAGTTTTTCTAGCTGTGTACTACCCCTATGCCTCCGTCGCACCTGCCCATGTCTTCTTACCTATGCCCTACCACTGAACTCTCGTCGCACCTGCCTACACTTCCTCTTCCTAGTGCATGCAACATTATTAATGCAGATACTCGGGCCATATAGTCATTTGGTAGGCGCCGGGTCATCCCTGTAAGGTTTCAGACGAGTTCCATTAACATACCCGGGCAGGTAGTCTCCGCGCAGCGTAGCCAATCGCACCGCACCACCATTTGTAATTTATTTTACTATATACAGACCCAACCAATACTTTTGGAACTTCCCTGGGTGGCATGCAAACTGACTATCATAGAGCAGCACTAATTATTCTTCCTTGAACACCTTTTGTCGGATGTGCTGATCATGCTAAGATTTTTCTCGAGCCTTCTGAACCTGGTAGTGAAAATTAGCAATAAACCGATATTCTTCCAAGGAAACCAACTGTGCCAAGCATTCCTCCATGATGTCAGGGTCTGCCATGTTTGTAAGACCTATAATGCGTAGGTTGGGGACAATATATTCCATGGGCATGATGGCCTGCTTTCCATGGACCATCCTAAAAGGAGTCTTCCCGGTCGGTTTCTTGCATGTAGTCCTATAGGCCCATAGCACTGAAGGGATGCACACGTCCCAATTACTTCGATCGGAATTATAGACCATAGTTAGCGCATTCTCCAAAATTTTGTTGAAATTTTCTACTGTGCCATTAGCTTGTGGGTGATATGGGGTGCTTTTCTCATGGTGGATCTGAAATTCTTCTATCAAAGCTTCAACAGTTTCGTTAACAAAATGTGTACCTCTATCGCTCATTAAGATCTTTGGGCAGCCAAACCTGGTCAGAATATGCTCAAAGATGAAGTGCACAGTGGTATCAGCAGTACAATCCTTCACATCATTTGCCTCTGCCCATCTGTTTACATCGTCAGTGGTAGTAATGATGTAACGTGCACCAGTCTTCTTTCCCAGGGAATTGATGGGACCTACAAAGTTTATGGCCTATTTGTCGAACGCCTACAAAGCCATCTGCAATTGCAGGGGCATTTCATCTCTACGTGAAGGTTTCCTAGATCATTGACATACATCACAGGATTGACAATATGCATGTGCATCGCTATGCAATGCGGGCCACCATAACCCCACTCTTAGCACCTTCTACGCAGTGGCCTTCCCTGCGTAGTGGCCACCTGCTACCCCTCCGTGGGCCTAAGCCAAGATAGCTTGTTTCTGATGTTCTAATACATACCTCCGAAATACCTCATCTTCTCCCAACTTGTATAGTTGACCGACAATTAGAGTGAAATCAGTTGCGCGGGCCACTAACTCCTTTTTATGTTGTACTGAGTAGTCTGTAGGTGCCATCCCAGTGGTCAAAAGTGAATAATGTCTGTAAAGTGCTCGTCAACCACCTTGATAGAAAAAAGCTTCGCATCAAGTAATCCTTCTTCTAGACTAGTTCTCTCTTCCCCACTCGCAATCCAAGATAAGTGATCAGGTCCTGTGTTCAGTTTCCTGGGCTTCAAAATTATTTCAAAATCATACTCTTGAAATAGCAGTAACCATCGAAAAATATCCCCCCCAAACACAAGCCTATTGACTAGGTATTGTAAATTTGAGTGATCAGTGAACATTTTAAAGTGTCCTCCCAACAGATAGTGCCTGTATTTCTATAGGGCATAAACCATTTATAGTCCTTCTCGTTCAGTAGTAGAATAGTTGCGTTCTACGCTAGAGACTTTCCTACTAACAAATGTAACTGGATGATCAATGTCTCCTTCGCCTGGCTGCGCTAAGACAACTCCCAGGGCTATTCCTGATGCATCCACATGTACATGAAATACCTTCGCCCAGTCTGGAAATATGAGAATAGGTGCAGTGACCATCTTTTCTTTTCGCAACTCAAAACTCTTCTGACACTCCTCATCCCAGAAAAAGGATACATCCTTCTTTAGCAGCTTCTCCATTGGGGTAGTGATGAAGGCGTACCCTTAAATGAGCTTCCTGTAGTAACCTGTGTGCCCTAAGATGGAGCACAACTATTTCTCAGTGGTGGGGACTGATAAGTTGATGATAACCGCAATATTGGCTGGGTCAACCATCAATCCCTGCTGGCATATGATGTGTCCCAAAAAAATTCCAAAATGGCACGTAGAATATGCACTTCTTCAGGTTTAGTGAGATTTGGTGTTTCCTGCAGGTATCCAACATCATGTGCATGTTCAACACATGCTTCTTCACCAATCCAAATACTATCCAATCATCAAAATAAACCTCGAAAAACTTATGGATAAACTCTTTGAATACTGCGACAACTACGTGCGATAAGATAGTAGGGGCGTTCTTCAATCCAAAAGGCATGACAGTGTAATGGAAGGAGCCCTATTAGTTTGCGAAGGTTGTCTTGCTGTGATATTTCGGTGAAATTTTGATCTGATTGTACCCTGAAAACCCATCAGTGAATGAGTATGCTTCCTGACCTCCCACATTATCTAGGATTTCATCAGAGAATGGCGTAGGGAGAGGATCATGTACGCAGGCATCATTCAGCTTGTGTAGATCTACGTAGATCCTTATATCTCCTTTGGTTTTCTTTTCTTGGACCACCATTGAGCTTACCCAATAAAACTGCTCTATCCGCTCAATCATACTGGCGGCCATCATCTTATATATTTCCTCCTTGACTTTCTTCTTATATTTAGGGTTCAGTCGATAGGGTTGTTTCTTGACAAGACATGCATCTAGCTTCAAGGTGATTTTCCTAACACCCAGATCTCCTACGATTCCCTTGAACTTAGAGAAATTCGTAGGGAATAGGTCCTGATATTTGGTCAGCAACTCTGCAATATTCCCAACAGTATCATCGTCCCAGTAATCCCTAATTTTTGCCAACTTGGGATGCTCTTCTGTCCCAATGTTGACTTCCTTCAACTTTAATGGTTTGGTCACATCTACTATTTCTAATAGGGGTCCTACAACTGTGCACTCTCCTTCTGACTCTGGGATGGTGATATTCCTGGGATCCTCATCATAGTCCTCCACTGAAAAATTTCAAAAGTTGACAATATCCTACATCTGCGCATCCTAAGCTAGTGCAACACATTATTTCTGAGGTAAAGACTCATCAAAGAAAAGAACATCTATATCTTGTAGGGCTTCATCCAGTTTCTCCGTCCCTCCAAATAAACCAAATGTCACCATGAAATCCTCTGTATTGTGCCCTAGTGGCGAGTGTGCTAGTGCAGCTCTGCATCTAAATACCAGGTGGTGGGGATTGGTCCTAAGGCGTGAATAAAAATATGGACCCATTCATTCCAGGTTCTCTCATTCCATACCTCCATCCATATAGACAAGTGTTGCATGGGTCCCCACAACTGGAAAATAGCTCCATGGGTGGGTCGACTAGAGGATCAAATTGCAGAATCATCATTTTCCGGCATTCCTCCCAGTCCTGAAAAGCCCCCTTGTGGGTTTCCCACCACTATGCAGGGGTCTCGTGCATAGCCAAATCAAGTGCCCAAAATCTCCATTCTTCAAGGACATCTACTTCTAATGCTTTAAGAAATTAATTACCACTACCAGAACCATAAAAGTAGGGAAGTTCTCTTACCTTTGAGGAGATGCATAAAAATCTCTTAGTGATCTTGAGGCATCGCAGCGTAAACACGTCATGCAACCGGTTTTTCCAATTTTCTATCTCGCCATTCACGTCTAAGAGATATGTGCTATCTTTCTCCCAACACAACATGCCATCAACTGTAGGGTTGATTCAATCATCATCCTGGGAAGTCAGCTTGTAAATATGGTCAACATCCTCCTCTTCATGCACTGGTTTTGTATATCGTTCTCCTTCCACTGGATCCAGGGGGACTATTACCCGCGTACCATTGTTCTCAAAGACCATGCTTCTCCTTTTCAGATTGATGATACCTCCAATGTCAATAGCCCAATCTAGTTCTAAGAGCACAGGGTGAGGGTCCACATCAACCACAATCTGGATTACTTCGAAATCTGCATAGACTTTATCTCCTGCAATGCCTACCACCATCTTCAGCAGCCTGCCTAATGGAATGATCTTCTGCTAGTTAGCCATACGTAATTAAATTGTGGACCACTCCAGTTTGGGTTCTCCCATCCTTTGCCAAGTTTTTTTGGGCGGGACATTGGCATTAGATACCAGATCTAGGATGACTTGGTCTATCTCATATTCTCCAATCTGCGCAGTCATACGCGTCTCCTGACCAATCCTTTTCTTATTCTTATAAATATGATTTACAACCTTAACCTTCATCCAGGGGGCTTCCCTTTCTGCACAACTATCTATTAATGCTTGGAGATTCTCCATCGCCTTCTGATTGAATAATAACTTCATACATGCCTGAAGGAATGTCTTAACTGCTTCATCTACTTTCAGATCCACATAATTCCTTGAGGTGGATGCTTCGTCCCTAGAAAAATCCTTCCTAGCTTCGATGAAGGTCGCTTTCTCCTTCTACAGGTCCAGGCTTTCCTTTTTGTCAGAGTCCTTTCCAATTAGCTTCGAGCACAAATTTTTCCTTAGCTCCTCTAATGGAAATGGCACTACGTGTAATTACATTGACACTGGGTCCATCATTGCATACTTTCGCCTTAACCCGTTGTACATTTTGTGTTGGCATCTGCTGTTTTTCCTGCATCTTCGCTATCAACACAAGACAAACTTCAATTACATGATCAAACTATCTGTAATACTTGCAGGATTGGCGTGTAGGGTTCAAAAAATCTCTTACATAATTTCCAATGTCCCCATAATTGTATCAAATTAGTTGCCCTCTTGCTCGACCTGCTCCTCCACCTCTCCCTCCTCCCTACCCTCTTGCAGGGGATCCTCCTCACCCGTTGGGAGATGCCGATGATGAAGGGTTAGCCTACACCTTGTATAGGTTCCCCCTATATATCATCAAATCATATGTTCAGAAGTTGCGCTCATCGTGACCCACCAATGAGCAGAATCTGCACCACTATTGCTTCAGTTCTAGAACATAGGTACCTAATCGTGGGAAGTGGTCTGTATCATGCCTTCCTGCTACCTGAAAATTAGCGCAACACAGTGTGGGGGTGCTTGGTCCAGCAGTGTCTCTTGGGCGTAGTGGACTTGGTCCCCTAGCTTACATATAATATGACAATAGAGGGCACTGATCCTTAGTGTGGATTGATACCCTGCAACATATGCACCAAACATTTGCACTAACTTCTTTACCCCAATCCCTTCGAAAATTCTGAATTTCTAATTGCATCACCTCTAGCTGGCTCTAGATCTACAACGCCCCAAATTGAGCATCGTCCCTTGGCACAACTTCTAACTTCATGGAAATCTCCAAGGCCTCTTCTTGTGAATCAATCTTCTGCTAATCCATAGGTCCGCACAGTTGTGGTAACAACATGGCAATGAACCATTTCGTTCTCAGGTGGTGGTGAAGGTGGGGTAGGAGAATTCGTACCTTTGTGCGAGTTTGATAGTAGCGTAGTCGGGGGACTGGTATCTACCTGCGCAACCCCACCTTTGTTTAGATAAGGTGGATCCCTTAGAGGAATGTATACCGATCTATCCCCTTCTTGATTAACTGGTAGTATTTACCACTTCGCGTCGTGCTTCCACTCGGATTAGAGGTCTTTCACTCGGTGTGATTGCACAAGACACCTTTTTCACATAATAGAATTTTAATCAGCAATGAAAACGTCTGTAAGAACTTTCCCCTAAATCCTTTGAAAAACTTCGATTAGCTTCAGAGTTGGACAAGAACTGATCAACCGCAAACTTAGTTACAAATCTACCCAACACCCTATCAAGCCAGTGATCTACAGTCCGGGTTATTTTGTTATCAGTCTTCTCCAATTGTTGGATCAGCTCAGGGGTTCATTGCATGACCTGATCGTCTTTCCAACAGGTTTGAAATTATGCTAACCTCGCCATCAACTCCTGTAGCTTGTGTATGAATGTTACATAGAAGATCTCGTGTGCCTCTGAAAAAATATACTTATTCTTCCACTTTTCAGCTGATAGCTTCTTACTTCTGTTTTCTTTTAGGGCAAACTCCTGATTCTAATTTTCAAACCAGTCCTCGAGTTCAGGCTTTATGGATGCCAATAACCCCATGGCATTACCCAATATCTCTCTCAAAATGCTCCCGGTCCCGGAAACAGAACCATTTGTTGGTTTGAGGGGTCTTGACCCAGTTTCAGATTTAAGGTTTACCAAAAAACCCTTGTAATACTGGCCCTTTCGGCAATGGCCTGCTTGCACAAGTCAAGGTCTCACCTGAAGTAGTATGGGAGGGTGCTGGAACTAGATTTTCGCACCCTAAGAGAGAGAAAGTTAATTAAAGTGGTCACCTTCAGATCTAACAGGCCTGCGTTGAAGAAGCCCTAACCCAAAAACCCTTAACAATATACTTATCAGAATAACTCATTCGGAGCTCATAAACCATCAGATAACAAGTTACAGAAGCAAGGCGACAAAACATAACCAAATCTATGCATTCATTCCATTCTAAAGCATCACATCCACATGCGCATCAATTAACTAACAATATTCAGTACACAGACATAATCTCAGAAATCAACATATAGTGCAACAAATAACATAACACAGAGATACTCAGATATTAGCAAAAAGGTCTTTTCATTCATTAACACTTCAAATTCCACTTACAAACTCTTTACCAGCCCGCACACATAGCCAGCGGGGTTCGCACACAACAAGACTTAGGGTCTCTGCGCACATAGCCAACATGAGCCCTTACCCAGAAAAATATGCATAATAAGTATCATAGATCCAACATCCGTATCCAGACTTAATCTAAACTTACTTCTAGACTCAATCTATCCATCTATTTATACTGTATTAGCCTCTGCTACTGTATTGTCCACAAACAGTGGTTTGCGAACCCTTGGTCTACCCTTTGACCCATTAAAATTCATTAGGGGCTTTGACCTGCCCCAAAGCCCCTGCGCCAGACTAAGTATTACAAAATATTACAAAAATATATCAAAATTGCTGCTAGGGGACCTCGCTCCAACATACTATAAGGAGGGTTATTACGTGACTGCTCTAAATATCCCGAAGTGCATTGCTTGATATGGACATCGAGCATGATAGGAGAGGAAGAACTATTGAGCTCAGGTAGAGCAGCTAAGAGATCCATATTCATAGCCCTAGTTCACTATCAAAGAAGGACATTTGCAGTGAGAAGAAGGGAAGCCCTCCATGCCCTATGTTTGTCTTAATTGGAGCAATACGAGAAGGAAATAGAGGTAAGAAGTTCCTAAGTGTTGAGGAGCAACATTGGGTAGGTTAGGAGTGGTTCACAAATAGAATTTTGAACAACTCACAAGAAGACCCTATGTGTTGATTTTTTGATGGACTAATGATCAACTACTGGGAAGAATGGTGAGTCATGTTTAGTCAACTAAAGGAGTAAGATTCATTGATAGAGGAAAATTCTTGTTTCTAGATATTGGGTGTAGATGGACCTATAGATGTGTTTAGGACACATGGAATGAAAGGGTTGTGTGTCTCCACTATCAAGATGTAGGTCAATTGTTGTCTTGTCAAGGGTAGATTGGCAGTAAAAGTGATTTACTCCAAGCACTAGTTTTTATTCTTGTATGAGTGTTTGTAAGAGGGCCATGGTCTCCGGTACGGGAGCCCTAGAACATTGTATTATATTTTTAATATAACAAATAAGGTTGAAAGATTTAAAATTGTCATGTGTGCTAGTTGATTCAATGATGTGTATTTTTCCAATGTGAAAATCATGTGGGCTTCACTGGGGGAGCAATACTATACCACGTGCATTCATATTGGGGGATATATATTGAGGGAAAAAAGACATAATATATTGGGGGTAAAGGTTTTTTTATATTGGTAGGTATATAAAATGGAGCTCAAAGTTAAAGAAGAAATATAAAGGTTATAAAAAAAGTGACTGAAAAAATGGATACCTACAATATCTAGTGAAAGTAGGGGTTTTTCAAATTTGTAAGGTGTATTGGATTTGTATTTTCACGGGGTTAAATAATGTAGAGGTATTTTCCAATATGTAGTCAAATTAAGGGTATTGTTTAGTATTCCATGAAAACACGTGATAGGTTAGAGGTTCGTTTAGTGAAGCCCCCGTGGTGAAAAGTAGGATGGTTTAGAAATTTGAGTGTGTTTGTGTCAAGGATTTTAAGAACAAACCCACAATCTCATGTGCCATGGAAATTCAACATGGTATTAGAGCCAAGTTTGAAGGGTTACTGGATCAGAGTGTGCACAGTGGAAGTATGTGAGTCAGTGGAGATCGTGTAGACTTAGAGGGAGTCTAGTTTCATAGGGAGCAACCTTAAGGAAGTTTGAGATCTTTTGGTTTTGATTAGGCAGAGACACTACAAAGACAATGATCCATTCTACAGGGTATGTCAAATGGGCTAGTGTTGCCAATGATGTTGGTTACTCACAAGAAGTGCAATTATCTCCCTTGATAAGAGAGAGTGTTGAATTGTGTATCTTGGGAGGTAATCCATAAGCATAGATTTAGGATTTGTGTGAGTTTGATCACAAAAGGGGTTTGTGGGAAAATAACCCAAGTGAAGGGGTTTTAGAGCTAAATAGTGTTTAAAATTCTAAAAAGAAAATTAAGAGAGAAAAATAAGTGGATAAAAATTCAACATTCTACAGGGTTCCTAAGAGGCTTACGCAAATCTATTTAAGAAGGCCTAAGGTTAGGATATATAACATCAAGTGAAGAGGTAGTTGCTTGATCATTGAAGGATGTAGAGATGTAGCCTAAAGGATGTTGTAGTTTGAGGTCCGAGTAGGGCTACACAAGGGATAGCTCATCCATCAAGGGCTTCGATCAAGGAAAGGAAGCCTAGTAAGAGGTGGCACAAACCTAGAAGGGTCAAATAAAAGGAAAATGAGGCCAATTTTGGAGTTATTCTTCTCATATTAGATTTGGATGGGTAGGATATTCGTTGGCCAAGATTAGAAGTGCAGTTGTGTGCATATGATGGTGCAAAACCCTCATGGATCTGAACGCAAAGTATAGGTTTGAAGGATGAGGATGAGAGACCCTTGTGCGTGAAGTATTAGAGGGCTAAAAGAACTAATATCTAGAAAAATAGAGGGCCACACTCCTTAGTGGACTAGAACATGCATACACGGATTGAATGAGGCAATGTTATAGAGGGAATTTATAGCCTGAGGTTAGGGCCATTTGTAGTTGATTTGGGTACCCTAAAAGAGGTCTAAAAAACTTAGAAAATGTTGAGCAGTCGGACCTTAAGATGGAAAATAGGCATATTAAAACAGGGGCATGTATTCCATGAGATTTGACACCAAGTGATGGAGGAAGGTCCGTAATAATTTAGGACATAAGTTGTACACCCAACATTAGGGTTACTCTAGTGATGACATAGGAAAAATATCCTTGTCAGTAGTGCAAGTTGTCAATCCTTGGTTCAGATTTGGAAGGTAAGTCCAAGACCCTAAAGAAGAAGTAATTTTTGCTAGTGTATCCCTAAGAACATGGAAACTAGTGCATGCATAGTTCTTGCATATGAGAAAATACTTTCTAAGACCAAAATATCTTCAAGTATGAACTAAAGAATAGGAGAATGACAAGGGAAATGAGTTTTTGGATCAAGTGGAAAGAAGAGTTTATAGAAGTCTATTCATAGTAGATGGATAATCGTATTTAGTAGCCCTAATTATCTGATTTAGTGTGAAAACATTAGAGATAAGAGGGCTAGTTGCAAAGATATAAAGGGATTATTCTTAATTATATGACAAGGGTCGTAACTTGGTCATATGATCTTTGTTTGGAAAATACGATATCTTGTTAGAAAGGTCTCTCTAAGTACTACAATGTTTATGGCAGGCCCCTACCTATGACTATGGGTATGATGCGCACCTAAAAAAAACGTCGTTTAGGGGGTCAAAACAACTCCGTATGTTTAGGATATGAACAACTATTAAAAATAGTAAATTGTGCTATAATCAAGGAAAAGGATGAAACCAGCTAGAGGTCTAGGTGGAATAGGTGGATGGCCACCAATATCCACCTAGATCAAAACCCTAGGGACAACACTAACAAACCATAGTCTCGTAAATATATAAAACAAAAAACATGGCACAAAGGTCCATCATATAACCTAAAAGGGGTAGAACTACACAAGGGCCAAAACCCCCCAAAATGGTAGCGATACCCCACAAGGAGGGGTGTTGAAAAAAAATGTAACAACTACAACAACCATCAATAAAAAGCCATAAAAATTTGGCACAACTTTCCCTACTAGCCCTTACATCAAGCCAAGATCGGGGTATCAAAACTAGGGCATATAAGCCCAACAAAAACCACAACACATGAAGGAAAACCACAACAAATGTGGCATTCGAGAAGGGGCTCAGATGAAAGAAACATAAAACACAAGGCATTGGAAGCTCTAAGAAGAACCATGAACATCAACAAAGAGAACCCCAATGAAAACTACACTCGAGCACGCATAGAACAACAATGTCACCTAAGCATGCCGCGAGAGAGAGCACCAAATAGAAGCTTGCATCGACAACACTGGCAAAGAAGTTCTAGAAGCAAGGATATATGAAGGCATGAACATAGGGCCAAGGTGGCTAGGGTAGTTGCCTAGCCCTCCGCTCCCTTTGCTTCTCTCCCTTCTTTTTTATCATAGAAAAATAAAATAATCAATATGTTTTTTAAAAATACAGAAAATACATTAAATAGTCAATTTGTCTTTTTAAATGAATTTTAAATTCATGTTTATATATATATATATATATATATATATATATATATATATATATATATTTTTTTTTTTTTTCCGTGGAAAAATCAACAACTTTCCATTATTGAAAAATAAAAAGTTACATTGTAGTAGATGCACCAAGTGCATTCAAGAAATGTCCCAAAGGACCAGAATATGTGCTTTAAGCACTCATAGTAGCAAAGCTACCAAAAAAGAATAAAAAATAAAATTACAAATGGCCACATAAACTAATTTTCTCTTTTTTGCTTTTTTTTCTTATGGAATTATGAAAAACCCCAAGAGATGGAGCAGCTGAAAAATTTTCCAACTCATTATTTCTTGGAAGGTTTTGGGCTTCTTTATCTGAATCTGAGCTCTCAGAGACATGGGAACGCTTAGTTCCACCTCTTCCTTAATTATTTCTCTTTTCCTCATGTTGGTTCTCATTGGTCGAGATCACTACTGAGTTGTTGAGAATGTTTGCCTGTTTATTCTGGTCCTTCTGATTCTCTTCTCCCTTTATTTGAGAACCTTGATTATTTTGTGCCTCTAGATGGTGTTGGGTCTCATCCATTTCTTCATCCTCGTCATCAGAATATTGAGAATCTGAGAATTTCCATCCTCTTTGTTTTAGCTATCTTTTCTTCATCCTTTACTTTTTTTGATTGCATGTATTTTGCAAGTGTCGTGTTTGATGGCAAATCCTATACCTAAAAGCAATATTTTCAAAATCTAACAATTGTATTCACCTGAAATCTTGATGCCTTACAATCAGAAATTCCTTTGCTTAAGTCCATCTCCACACATATGTGAGCAAAAGTGAAAATAACTTTATCCATTCTTTCGTGATATTTTGATTAAATATGTTACATAACACTACAAAATTTTATAGTAATAAACAATTTTTTTAGTTATTTTGAAATGCAATTATATATTTATTCGATTATTTCAATTTATTGTTAATTAGAGAATTTATTGTAATCATATTTTTATTTTATTTCTTCATATTTTTATTTAAAGTTTTGTATAATTTTATAAAAAAATATTAAAAAAACACAATTACAATAAATTTTATAATTAACAATAAATTAAAATAAATAACTTAACACATTTCAAAATAATAAAAAATACATTTATTAAAAATATATAATAATAAATATTTATTTAAAAATATTAATAAAATACTCATTTATAAATTATATAAAATATTTAATAAAAAGATAATTTTAAAAATAAATAAAAACAAATCGATTATTATATATTCTTTATATTCTACATTATGGATGTTTTGAATATTGTATATATATCAAATCAACATATTACACTAATTATTAGGTAGTTTTTTTATAGCTTTTGTATCGTGTAGGAAGGAAAGCACATAAACACATTTCAATTGACAACAATATACCATTTCTATTTTTCATTTTCAATTAATTTATTTCTATAAAATAAATTAAATTTGTAGATGGCAAGTAGTGTTGACTTAATTTGAGCTTTGTCAACTTCTTTATTTGGCTTAAACATTTTGGGAGTGAGAACACTATTCCATGTCTCAATGATTTCATTGCAAACTTTCTCACGTTTTGTGGCCCTAAAATGAAGAATTATGAGGATTTCTTTGGCTAGATAGTGACAGAAGTAAGAATGTTAACAAATTTGATCACTAAGAATGTTAACAAATTTGATCACCTAAAAACACCACCCTTTTACTGTGAAGCATGGATTTTGAATTTTGAAAAATAAACTTAAGAAAGTGTTAAGAAGAGATATATGTGTGAACTATTATCATATTTTAACAAAATAAAATGTATCCTATCACAAAATAAAATTACAAATTAACCCAAATCTTTAGAAAATTAAAAAAAGAAGAAGGTGTCATTTATAAAATCATAAAATCAAAAGCTCATTTATTTACTTATCATAGAATTCCATCTCAACAAAACTTTAAAAAAAGATTAACTCAATTCCTTATCTTTCTATATATCTTTTTATATTGAATTCTATATGGATTGTCGAAGTTTCAATCTCCCATCTACTAGGATGTATGGTTTTATTCATTCATCTTCTAAACTCACGATTGACTTGTACAAAGTTCTAAAAAGTGATGTATAATGAAATTAAACTATTTAAATCTAAACATTGATTTGGATTGAAACTATACTTTGAAACCAATGCTGTAAAATGCTTCCCAAATGTTGAAAAGCATTAGCCAAAGGACTATATTATAAGGAAATGTAACTACTTGAAATAATAGTCCTTTGCTATGTATTGATATACATAACTCATTTAATGGAAAATATCTAATGGGAAAGGTGAAGGAATGTAGTTATTTTGATCCAATCATCTTCTGCTTTGTCTTCATATACATAACTCATCTAGTGGGAAATATCTAATGGAAAAGGTGAAGGAATGGAGTTATTGTGATTCAATCGAGAAAAAATTTATCTAATGGGAAAGGTGAAGGAATGAATTTATTTTGATCGAATCATCCTCTGCTATATCTTCATATACATAACTCATCTAATGGGACATATCTAATGGGAAAGGTCAAGGAATGGAGTTATTTTGATCCAATAGAGAAAAAATTTTAACCACCGGGAAAAAGGAAAGTTAGTATTATCATTTACTTGTGTTGTTTATCCTATTGATTAATAAATATGAAGATATATTTGGTTCTCCGGAGGTAATTTTTTTTTTTTGGAATTAGTTTGTGAGAATTATATTATCATTGACTTGTGTTTCTTATCCTATTGATTACTGAATGATAGAAGGACATAAATGTAAAGATATTTGGTCATGGAGGAGGTAAAAAAAATTGTGAATTAGTTTGTGAGAGTTGTATTATCATTGACTTGTGTTGCTTATCCTATTGATTACTGAATGATCTAATGACATAAATGTGAAGATATATTTGGTCATGGAGGAGGTAAAAAAATTAAAATTCTTTGTGAATTAGTTTGGGAGAGGAGGTTGTAAAGTTTCTAATTGCTTCTAGTCATTCCAATTGGTGAAAATTTGACTTTCTCATTGTCAAATTTATTTACTTTTTGTAATGGAATCAATAAAACTTGGAATTTCAAATTAAAGTACATAAAATTAACAAAGTAAGCTCAAAAGCTTATCTAAATATTGCTTGGCTAGGAGCTTCTCTTTTTAGATGGTAAGGAGTAAGGAAATAGGCTAATGGTACAATACCAAGAGACATATTGTAGGAGTGAAATCATGTCTCCTCTTGGACTATTAGTGATTAATTCGAGGTGGTATCGTTTTCCTTGAAAAAGGGTGATGATAACCCAAGAGTGGTCCATTCCAGACATTCCACATGGTATGATTTTACTTCAATAAAGGTGATGATAGTTGACATTTGTTAACCAATAGAAAATAGTTATTACTGTCAACACTGAGTGATGATAAATTTTTAGCTTGTATATCCAAAAAATAAAAGGGTAAGTTTAAAAGGTCTCCTTTGTTGTTGTAAAGACTAGTGAAAATTCACATGTACCAACCCCTTGGTCCCCAACTAGATTTTGAAAGTATGTTTTTACATTTGGAATTCGAAATACAAAATGGAAAAATAGTTGAGAATAAACATTCCTTTGTACTCGAGAAAGGAGGACCCCCAAAAAAATTTGACCATAAATGATCTATAGATAATCTTCTCAAAGTAATACCTAGAAAAGTATGTATATATACCTTATTTCAATGCAAGCCAAAAAGGGTAATTGTAGTTTAATTTTTGTAGGATGAAATGATTCCTTTTGGAAGTGTCTTTTTGGCAATGTTATTACTATGTATACACAGTGATTATGGTATTAAAATGTATGTGGCAACCATACAATCATTTATTACCAAATAGAAAGAAAATTTTGATGATTATGACATTAAACTAATGGGCATGCATACAATCATTTTTTACCAAATAGATTCAAACATACTTTGGGAAAGAAATTTTGGATTCTCATTGTCCTTGAATGTGTGTATTGGCACAATCTATGAGAGATTAGGCAAGCATATCTAACCATCTTCTTGCATGTGAAGTTGTGTGGTTTTTTTGTGAGAACACCAACCCACAAGAAAACAACTTGTGTGGAGATCTTATGTTAGCTAGTGAAAGTGAAAACTTAATATACCCATATGTGATCAGAATTCTATTGCAAAGACCTATCATATCTGAATATCTTATTTAACCATGAATAACTTGTTTATTCTTTAAACATTGTAATAATGAATTGAATCTAAATAGTGCATTAAATGTATTGAACACTTATATTAATAATCTAAATTTTTAACACAGTTTCAATTTACATTTAAATATTTTAAAATAAAATATTTATTTCAAATTTCATAGATTTTAAAATCATACACACATATATATAATGCTAAGTATTTTTTTGTAAAGAAATTTGTTTGTATATATTTATATATATATATAAACTATATAATTTTAGTATTTTTTTATAAAGAAATTTGTTTGTATATATTTATATGTATATAAAAATTATATAATTTTAAAATTTAATATATATATATATATATATATATATATATATATATATAATTTAAAAGCTCTATTATTAACTTACTTGCCTGAGAATCAATCCCTATAATAAATCTCAGACTACTGGACCAACTAAACCCACATCTTTGATAAAAATAATTTATTAAGAAGCATAAATAACATCAAAAAAACCAAAAACATAATTAGTAACTCTAAAATTTCGATATTCATATATAAATCTCACAGGGAGTGCATCTCACCTGAACCCAACCATAAGAAGAAAAAAATGTGAGTAACAAGCTGCTGCATTATTTAGAAAGAGGAGTCACAATTCATCAAAGTTGCAAACTCAATAACCTTTCAAGACGCTCGGATGAAGTCCACTCCAACATGGTTGCAATGTACCTTCAAAATGCCATCGTCTGCCAAAACACAGACTCCTTGCAAGAGGGTAGAATTGAGCCAAAGCTTCTGACAGGTTTTTATTCAAGGACTCCGCAAATCCCTGATCTAGGAAGGGTACAAGATAATCTTCTGATTGAAATAAAAAGTGACATAACGAAGATCAAAAGTTATCAAATCACAGTACTTGTGGTAAGATGGCCTAGAAAGATATACACACTATTTCAACTGCACAATTATGTTTGCATCACTTGCTTTCTCAGCATGTTTGTTGCATAAGATTTCTCTAGGCCACATAAACCATTGGGCATGGCTTGTGGAATCTGTTCATGAGCCATGGAGATTAGGAGAAATTCTTATGAATAGGATTGAAGTTCAACAATTTCTGCAGAAAAGCACTCATATCATCGATATTTGAAAAGGATGGCAATTAACCATCTCTTTCTGGCCTTTAATGCTAGGTCACATCACCACCATTTAAGCATTGGGCTAAGGTTTAACAACACCACTACAACATCATTAGCAACTGAAAATCTTAAAACCCAAACTGACAAGCGTTGTCCAGGCATTGAAAATGGTATTATGCTATACGCTTAGAAAACTTGTACAAATATGGATTTCCGTGTTATATACGCTTAAGAAACTTGTACAAATATAGATTTCCTTGTTTAAAAACATTATTAGACTTGCACAAAATTCA
The DNA here is from genome assembly GCA_034641835.2 of Pinus albicaulis. Taxonomy (NCBI): domain Eukaryota; kingdom Viridiplantae; phylum Streptophyta; class Pinopsida; order Pinales; family Pinaceae; genus Pinus; species Pinus albicaulis. The sequence continues at coordinate 1,503,566,713 of CM076580.1, read as the reverse complement.
ATGAAGTTGATAAACCCTGCAACAAACTCAAGGTTTTAATTTGAACTACCACCCTGCCCGTACATAGATTTATTTATTTTATTCATAACAGAAACAATACGCTTGATGTGTAATATCTATGCAATGACATTAAGATTTCTTCAAATTTATTGTTGAAAGAGGGACTGCTGAAGTATTAGCTGGGTACATTGTACGTAGAACAAACAAGGAAAACAAGGGTCCAGCTTCCAACCTCCAGCGATGTAATTTTTTCATTGCACTTCTAAGACGTTTTAGACTTCTCTGGAAGGGTTGTTACGGGTTCAATTTTGAATTTTGCTTGTATCTTTTTTTCATATTTAAGACATCAAATATCTGAAACTTTCTTCCGACCAGAGATAAAATTTGATGAGTAAATCGTCTAGTATCTTTCTTCATACTTGAGACATCAAAGGTCTAAAACTCTTTCAACCAGAGATAGAATTTGATGAGCAAATCGTCTAGTATGAGTAATATTTGCTTATCAAATACTATCAAAATTTTTGTCAAATCATCAAAATCTTTTATTAAGGCTCTGAATATAAATGAAAAGATATACAAACAGAGTGAATCTGTTTTGAAATTCAACCAATGCTTCCAACGATGTCAATGTCCCAATACTCCATAGCCTCTCCAAATTCTTGCATCTCAACAACTTTAATTTTTGGACTACGCTGTTCTACTTTAGGACAAACTGATGTCTTCCAGCGATATTCTTGGAGCTTAGCAACTTCAGCTTTATTTCTGTTTCTGGTAGGTTATTAAATTGAGTTTTCTTAAAATAAGAAAACCTATAATAACTCAATTTTCAGACGAAGAGCATCCTTAAATACTATCCAGAACGAAAATAGACAAACTCATCACAGTTCATAATATTATAATAAATTAAAATCAAAGTAATTAGAAAAAAAAATACTCTCTTAAGACTAATTTGGTTTTAGAAAAAATTATAATATAACAAGAAATATCTTCATTTATAAAAGAGGAAGTTGTTTTTAGTAAAGTTTTTTGGAGTTGTAGTGTCAGAAAATTTGGTGAAAAAATTGAAATGAAATTTTGATTTATATTATTTAAAATTATTTTTAATATCTTAATTTTTTTTTTATAACATTTTTATACTGCACTAATCAAACAAACTTATAATTTCAATAAATTCCTCCTACATCTTAAAGAAGTTAACCCAAAAAAAGGAAAGAAAGAAAAGAAGGAAGAAATAAACCAATATATTTATATTAAGATGGCAGACAATTTCCCAAGGTTTTTTGTTCACGTTTATAACATGACCCTGCATATGTATATTTTATTAGAAATGCCCTTTAACCTTTCGTTCACGGAGTTTCTTTACAACACCTTTACTCCACTTAAGCTTTGCGCAACCTGACGCATAAAGATTCACTAATGACCTACACTGTTCAACACCATTTAACTCTTCTAGTTCAAGGCACCCATCTACATTTAGTAATTTAAGCTCTGTTAGGCGGGCCAAATCCGGTATGCTCTTCAGCTTGAGACAATTTTCTGCTCTCAACTCTTTCAACGATACCAATGTCTTAATACTCGGTAGACTCTCGAAACTCCTGCACCAAAACAACTCCATCTGTTGGAGGTTCGTCAACCTACCCAACGACTCTGGCAGAATCTCCAAACTGTTGCACCCACTCAGATAGAGACGTTGAAGCTTAGTCAAGTCGCCTACAGACTCTGGCAGACTCTCCAATCTCTCGCATCTAGACACCCTCAGGTTCCGGAGGTTTCTCAAGTTAACGAGAGACTCTGGCAGCCCGACCAAGCTCCCACACTGAGAGAGCTCCATGCTTGTGAGGTTCGTCAAGTTACCGAGAGACTCTGGCAGCCCCACTAAACTCCCACACTGAGAAAGCTCCATGCTTCGGAGGTTCTTCCAGTTACCGATAGACTCTGGCAACGTCACCAAACTCCCACAGTGAGAGAATTTGATGCTTGTGAGGTTCGTCAAGTTAGCCAGGGAATTTGGCAGTCTCTCTAAACTGCAGCACTTAGACAGCTCCAACTGTCTGAGGTTGATCAAGTCGCCGACAGACTCTGGCAGTCCCACCAAACTCCTTAACGAAAGCCTCACACTTTGGAGGTTCGTCAAGTTACCCAATGACTCTGGCACCGTCTCCAAACGATGGCAATTATACAGCACCATGGTTTGAAGGTTCGTCATGTTACCAAGGGACTCTGGCAGAGTCTCCAAACGATGGCAATTATGGAGCGCCATGCTTCGAAGGTTCGTCAAGTTACAGAGGGACTCTGGCAGTCTCTGTAAACTGTTGCACCTGAGCTCCATGCTTTGAAGGAGCGCCAAGTTACCAAGGGACGCTGGCAGCTTCACCAACCCTTCCAAATCCAGAACGATGTGTTGGAGGTTCTTTAAGTTACCGAGGGACTCTGGCAGCCTCTGTATTCTTGGACAATAAGACAGCTTCAGGGATTCGAGTTTGTTCAAGTTACCTAGGGACTCTGGCAGCCTCTCCACACGCTCCCACGAAACCACCTCCAGGTGCTCGAGGTTCTTCAAGTTACCGAGGGACTCTGGAAGCCTCATCAAGTATCGGTATCCGTGGATTACTTCCGTTGAAATCAGAGACAGCTTCATGTGTTGGAGGTTTTCCAAGTTACCGAGAGACTCTGGCAGCGTCTCCAACCTGAAGCACTCAAGCAGCATCATGCGTGAGAGGTTCTTCAAGTTAACGAAGGACTGTGGCAACCTCTGCAATCTCCTGCACCCAGACAGCTCCATGTGTTCCAGCTTCGTCAAGTTGCCCACCGACTCGGGCAGGTTTTCCATCCTCCAGCAATTAATCAGCTTCATGCGTCGGAGGTTCATCAAGTTACCAAAGGACTCTGGTAGCCTCTCCAACGCGCAGCAGCGAGACAGCTCCAGGTGTTGGAGGTTTGCCAAGTTACCAAAAGAATCTGGTAGCCCCGTCAGTTTTTCGCAACTTCGAAACACCAAAACCTTCAAACACCTCATCTGGCAAAATTCTTCTGGCAATTCTTGGAAAGAAACAGAGCTGAAGAAAATCCGTTCGAGGTTGTTCAGCTGCCCTATGGATTTTGGAATCTTCGAGAGCTTACCAAAAATCGTCAATTCCCTCAACTGAATAGGTGCCTGCAACATGTGTTCAAATTACTGCTGTTAAAAATATTGAAGTGGATAATTGTCATCTAGGCATCACGTACAAATCCTTATGGGTCCGGTGGTGCAATATTAACTACTACAAGTACAAACAAACAAACTCCAAATTACCTGCGATCTGCCTCGCCACAATGTTTTGAATGCTTTCCCATACACCTGCAAAACCCTTAAATTCCTCATTGGAATCCAAGAAGGCAGGTAAGAGTATGGGCAGTCATGCCAAGAAAGCCATAGGAGATTTGGGGAGTGCGCCCTGCTCAAAATGTGATCCAAGAGATGCCCTCCAGTCTGAATAAGCTGCAAATGCATGATACCAATACCAAGAAAACGATAACTTGTGTTTTTCAATCTATTGTGAAGCTCCATCAGGCGGTCTGGACTCCTTTGCCGCCATGACAATGTTTCACTGTCCGAGTCCGTATCTTTGTTAAGAAACGTCGTGATTCCCCGCACTTCGGTTACTCCCTGTTCATAAAACGATTAAGAATCTGACATGGACAAACTTACAGAAGAGAGGGAATATTGGCCCTGGAATATGTAGTTTATGTATGAATGCAAATGAAGACAATGAGCACTTATTTTACTCCTGCAAATTTTCATGGGAAACATTTCAACATTCCCTTTATGGAACATACTAAGGCTGAAGATTTCATTAAATGGTGAATGAAGAAAGACAAGACTATCATAAACATTTCTGTTTTATTTCATAAATATTCTTGTTTTATTTCACTGGTGTATTGGTGTTGTAGAAACAAATGGATTTTTGAGGAGGTAATCAGTTGCTCAGATAAGATTTGCTCTAGGATCATTAACTTATGGGAGAAGTAAAAAAATAAAACAGAAGCTCCCACCAGGAAGAGATTGAGACCATTTGAAATCCACTACCCAGCTGGATTTTTTGATGGGACATCTCAACAGTCTCAATGTGGTTGTGGGGCTTGGCTGATGATCTCCCCCACGTGCCACTATAAAATTCATTGGTACTGTGGTATGAGGACGAATATGAGAGCTGAAACACTGGCTTTATGGGGACTTATGTAGTTCACAACTCAGCTTTATCTAGACAAAATTTGGATTTTTGGGAATTGACAAGTTCTCTTGGAATATCTAAACAATGGAACCTCTCTCAATCCTGGGTACCTCTCTCAATCCTGGGTACCTAGAAAATGCATGGTTAGACAGAATAAAAGAACTCAGATCTTCTTTCTCCTCCATCATATTCAAGCATATATTTAAAGAAAAAACACACAGGCTATCCAAGAAAAGACTTCAAAGAAATTTTGGGGAGATGCACTACCAGCGTACTGACGTGCTAAAGATCTGGCGCTAGACATATGGTTAAATTCATATGAAAAGAACGAAAAGAGATGAACAAAATTTTGAAGACTCGTCTTTTTTTGATACTAGCTGGATGGAGAAAGAATACCACAGACAAAGTGGCCTTATAGACAAAGGAAAATAATGAGAACATGAAAAAAATGATGCTTTTTGATAAATTGTAAAACACAGTAAAGCTTCTCAGCATTTTGCTAAAACTGAAGAGTAGGAATGTGATTAACTAATTTCTGAAAATATACACTCTGATAAAATCTTGCAATATCCTGAAGTATTTTGCACTACATTAATATAAATCAGACATTTTTTTCCACTGAAAAAGAAAATTATTAAAATTTTTGACACTATACAGACTTTTACGGAAAAAATTTAAATATATTAAATGATTGAGCACTTACAGATGCTTGTCGGAGCAAATCATAAATGTTTTCTGTTGTATCTGAAAAACGGCGAGGCAATTCAACCCGCGCAATGTCCCGTCCCAAATCGCGGAGGTGATCATGCATATGTATAGTACCATTAGCACTGTCCACTTCCACCAAACATTTACTCTCTAGATTTTGAAACCCCAACGAACTGCCCCATATTCCCACGGCTATATCCCTGTTCGCTCCTATGAAAAAGCAAGCAATATCTAAAAACATGTCCTGTTCTTTTTTATCCAGTGCATCATAACTGATTTGTAATCGCTTTTGTATATCGCCTGGAAGTTGATGTACTCGTGAAAGTGTATCCCGCCAAAAAGATTTGTTGTCATTTCTTCCTAAAAGAAGTGCCCCGAACACTTTTAAAGACAACGGCAATCCCTGGCACGCCTCTATAAACTCATTTACCAGAGCTTCGAATCCTTGGATGGGATAGGGCTTACAGAAGGCGTAAGAGCAAAAGAGCTCTCGCGAGTGCTTTGCTGAAAGGCCTTTTAACCTATAAATGGAAGACTCTTCCACTCCTGACTTTCTGAGGACATCTCTGTCCCGAGATGTAATCAAGATTAAGCTATCAAAACGTAAAACATCTTTAATACATAAAAATGCATCTAGTTGATCCTCATGATCTACGTCATCTAAAATGAGTAGGACATGACAATCTCTGAGATGTTTTTGCAACATCCCTGCACCTTGATGAATATTGTCTATATTCTCATCCAGTTGAGTTAAACCTTTCAAAACTTTACTCTGCAACAAATGTAATGAGCCTTTTCTAGCATTTTCTCGTACATCTAACAAACAATAGGATTTATTGTAATCTGAACTCTTCCTATTGAAGAGTTCAACGGCCAACGTTGTCTTCCCCATTCCACCCATGGCAACTATTCCAAGGACCTGGACATTTCCGCTGTGTTGATGCTGCTTCAATACCTCTCTTTCGAAATCCTCGATTTTCTCATCTAAACCAGCGGGATATTTGGCTACATGCCACTTGGTCTGTTTAACCCTTTTCAGCACACATTCGACGACGTCATCGAGCATGCGAATCTCGTCCCTGGTTATTCATAAAAAAATCATAAATATAAATAACTGAAACCAGAGGCAAAGCATCATAGATGTATACATGTTAAATCTTGTATCCATTGAAAGAAATTGGAGGTCTTACCCATGAAACTTGCCGTCGAGATCAAACCCACTTATATCTGCAACAATGGAGAGAGCATTTCTCCAATTTTGAATGGTGGGAGAGTCATATCGTGGGCTACTCATACCAGTTTCACGGTCGGAGTCCGTCTTCATGTCGAGTGCGTCCAGGGCCTTACCATACCTCAGGTCAGCCGGATTGACCTTGTAAAATATAGGAATAATGGGATGCCCCGAGTCCCGCATGCGGATGAGCTCGTTCAAACACCATGCTGATTCTGTGTATCTCGGAGAAAATATGGCGACATGCACAGAGGCAGTTCGAATAGCACTCTCTATTTGAGAAGGAAAAGGAAATCCCCCTTCCAGCTCCTGGTCGTCTAAAAAGACTCTAAGTCCATGTAAAATTAGATGACGGTACAGAGAGGTTGCGAAAGTGGTCTTCGTGTCCGGACCTCGGTGGTTTATGAAGACGTCATAACCTATGGGATCAGTAGCATTGGACGACGAGGCGGAGGTGGAGGCGAAAGAAGATTCAGTTGCAGAAGGTTGAATTTCCATTTCCATTTCAATTTCAATTTTAGAGTTCTTTTCGGGAAAGGAGGATGCACACATTGGGTATGCCATTGTCAACTGTTTTAGAAAATCGAGATAAACAAAAAAAAATAATAAAGAAATTGGAGATGGGAAGCTCTGAATGTTCGATGCGAGAGAGTAGATGAAAGACTAGTAGTTTCAGAGGCGCGGACGCTACAATCATCTAAAAATCCGGGGACTGTTACAACGCCAAAAGAACTTATGCAGGAATTTGGTTGAATTTCTGTGAATGTCCATTGTCCACATGCACTCACAGGAAGAGTCTTGCGACCTTCTTGAGTTCCGCTGATGTCAGCCATGATGATTGTCAGCCATGATAAAAACAAAGATATATAATAGTAATGGCTTGGCTTTAAAGTCCACCACCACGTTATCTACGCAATCTTGATTATATAAAAATAAAAATAAAATAAATAATTATTAATAATTAATAATTAAATTAATTTTAGCAAAAATATCAAAATTTTAAATTAATTAATGATACGAGTCTCATTCCCTGTCGGTACCGTCCAATTCGCTTTCAAAATTGTATTTGTTTGCAGACAAAGGAAGCGTAAATAACAAGTAATTATGCGTAACAATTTATCCCTTTCACGGCACTCTCAAGGCTCTTTCCGTTTTGTTTCAATTCTTTGAAAAAGTGAATGATCCAAGTGGTAACGGTTATCTTAATCTTAATAATAATTTTCATTCACAAAAGGTGACTTTTTAAACTGATTTTTAGAAAAAGTTGTTAGAAAATTAATCTCAACCACATTCGTTATTTAAGTAACATCAACCATACACTATTAGTGTAAGTTGTTGATTTTGTTTGCACGTTGAAGGACATAACTTAAATGGAGTTGTGAGTGTACAAATACTCCTTTTGGCCACACATTAAGTAATTAAAGTCAAATGACCATTTAATGTAACGCTGGTGAGAGGTATGGTCTACACATTTAAATGGAGTTGGGAGTAAGTGTACAAATAGTCCATTTCACAACACATTAAGTAATTAAAGTCAAATGGCCATGTAATGCAAAGTTGGTGAGAGGTATGGTCCACACATTTATTCCACTAGTGACATATAGGGGAGAGATGTCTAATGTTGTGCAGGGACCAGTGATTGTTATAGTACTTGTCCCATCAACCCACCGAAAATAGATATATATGCAACTAATAATTAAACATAAAGAAATAACTTGAAGTTCAAATATATATTAAATTAAGTCCAAAATTTCCCAAATTATTGACTGGGCCCACAACTCTCCATAAATAACCCACAACTATCCATAAATAGTTTAATAAGTATCAAGATTACAAAACCTATCATGTTAACTAGAAAACTCATAAAATCATTTTTCCTTCCAAAATGGTCAAGTCAGTAAGTACAAAAAGCCAATCACTTCAGCGCATCTGAGCTAGTCACTTCAGCCCATCTGATTAGCCCTGATGCTGTGTATGAGAAGTAAATATCAATACCTGCACATAATAAAAATAAATGTATGTCAACCATAACTGTTGTGTTATTCAACATTTAAACCCATTGTGTTCAATAAATAACACCCACCCAATAACAACATTTAAACCCACTATGTACAATAAATGACACCCACCCAATAAATTCAATAAATGATTTCCCATCAAAACAGGTCAAAGCACATGGATCAACAAAAACAAATTCTCAGTGATTAGATCACATCAAATTCAATCCTGATCACACATGCAAAATGAAGCCATTGCAATCCATGTCCATCATTGTCACCAATAAAATTCAACTGTAAAAAACTATAAAAGAAGTTCAATCACTGCTGAAGTTACATGTTTCAGATTCAAACTATTCACCATCCTTGGAGACAACCCAACATAGAACACACCCAGCGTTGGAGACAACCCAGCACAAAACACACCCCCAAACATTTCACAGTATATTCAGATTAGTTTTCTCAATTATAGCGCATTTTTCTTACAATTTTATTTTAATTTCTGAGTCTTTATTTCAACTTTCTTACACTTTTATTTTCATTTTTGAGTCTTTATTTCAGCTTTCTTAAAAGTCTTTATTTCAGCTTTATTAAAAGTTTAATTTTCATGAAATTGTATATTTTTTTCTATTTTTCTTTGAACACAGATTCATCCCAATGGGAGATTGAATTGAAAACAATTTCCCCAAAACATAGTTGCAAACAATCTCTACAAGAGGTTAATAGTTGAACACAGATTCATTCTAATGGGAGATTGAACTCAAAACAATTTCCCCAAAACAGAATTGCAAACAATCTCTACAAGAGGTTAATAGTATAGTTGAACATAGATTCATCCCAATGGGAGATTGAACTCAAAACAATTGTCCCAAAACATAATTGCAAACAATCTCTACAAGAGGTTAATAGTATAGTTGAACACAAATTCATCCCAATGGGAGATTGAACTCAAAACAACTTCCCCAAAACAGAATTGCAAACAATCTCTACGAGAGGTTAATAGTATAGTTGAACACAAATTCATCCCAATGGGAGATTGAACTCAAAATAATTTCCCCAAAACAGAATTGAAAACAACCTCTACAAGAGGTTAATAGTATAGTTGAACACAGATTCATTGCAATGGGAGATTGAACTCAAAACAATTTCCCCAAAACAGAATTGCAAACAAACAGAATTGTAAACAATCTCTACAAGAGGTTAATAGTATAGTTGAACACAAATTCATCCCAATAGGAGATTGAACTCAAAACAATTTCCCCAAAACAGAATTGCAAACAATCTCTACAAGAGGTCAATAGTTGAACACAGATTCATCCCAATGGGAGATTGAACTCAAAACAATTTTCCCAAAACAGAATTGCAAACAATCTCTACAAGAGGTTAATAGTATAGTTGAACACAGATTCATCCCAATGGAAGATTGAACTTAAAACTATTTCTCCAAAACATAATTGCAAACAAACATATTTGCAAACAATATCTACAAGAGGTTAATAGTATAGTTGAACACAGATTCATCCCAATAGGAGATTGAACTCAAAACAATTTCCCCAAAACAGAATTGCAAATGATCTCTACAAGAAGTTAATAGTTGAACACAGATTCATTCCAATTGGAGATTGAACTCAAAACAATTTCCCCAAAATAGAATTGCAAACAATCTCTACAAGAGGTTAATAGTATAGTTGAACACATATTCATCCCAATGGAAAATTGAACTCAAAACAATTTCCATCTCTACAAGAGGTTAATATTTCAACACAGATTCATCCCAATGGGAGATTGAATTCAAGACAACATTAATTATTGAATTCAAAACATTGTAAAACATTAATTGTTGCAGCACAACGACAAGAGGGTTGTTTATTTTTAAAAAAATAAACAAGATAGTAGAACCATAGGCCGATTTTATGACAAAAGGAACTCAAATAATGCACCTCAAATTGAATGCCTCCCACAAAGTAGAGTGACATGAATTATTGGCCCAGAATTGACGTTGTTGTGCAAAATAATAAACAATATAATGATATTCTTTGAGTGAACATATTATAAATTTCATAAATTCAACACCTCAATCCCTGAGTTTTGGCCACAGTTTGTAACATTTGATGGATTCAAAAAATTTAGAGTCCCTTGGAAAATAGTCACCTAGATTTGAACCTCCATCAACATGTTAGGCCGATCTGCAACTAAGCCTTACCATCTCTATTCATTCGAGGGAAGGACCTTCTTTTCTCTTTCTATTCCTTTAGGGTATTTAGTAAAGGGGGCCCCAGGAAATAAAGTGTTCGATGGGAATAAATATAAGTATCTTTACACAGCCAGGGCGGGAGTTTATCATCCTTTAACTTACCTTCTAAAGAAAGGTACACCCTTTGTATGGGCTGAACACTCCTAGGATCACTAAACTCAACAGTGGGAACAAAATGAGAACTTACCCAATCATTTGAACTTACCCAATTCAGCTTCAAGGTACAAAATGAATTCAAATGACACAAAGATCAGACTGGAATTCAAACTTATCCAATCATTTGAACTTACCCAATTTAGCTTTGGGGTACATAATGACTTCAAATGACACAAAGATCAGACAAAGATAGATATTAGAAACTGGAAACAAATAACCAAAAACAAAACATAACCAAAAACAAAACATGAGTCGCTGAGCATAGAAGCCTGTGGAAAATATCTCAGTAGTTGAGCATAGAAGTTGTAGCATTTGAAGTTAACATATCTATCTGCAATAGCTGAAAATAGAAGTTGTAGCATTTGAAGTTAACATATCTATCTGCAATAGCTATGCATAGAAGCTGTATTCTCTGTATGAAAACATTATTTTCAATTATTCTTAACTAAATGCATGCAATAATACACAAACTAATTGTAAACTGTTATAAATTGTTATAAATGGGAAGAGATGATGTTACTAGTGATGGTTGGCTTGTATGAAAGTATTCTTTTCAACTATGAATAACTAAATGCAATTGGTGCTTCTGCAGGTAGTTGCATCCATGGCAAGAGTGATTTATGTAGCTCGTACAAGGAGAGGTGGCAGAAGAGTGACCAGGGGTGCCCAACTGCGATGCACTTCATCAGATGAAGAAAGAACATGTGATCTCAATGTTAACAATGCTCCAAGCAATGTTGTTGAGGATGACCATGTGGCTGAAGCTGATGTTGTGGCACCATCAGTCATAGATCCACCGTCAACCACAGTCCAAGGCGCAACTTCAACTAAAAATATTAGCACTATAAGAGGTTGGACAAAAGAAGAAATGTTAGCTGCAATTGACAACATAGAGTTCAATGGATATTCTGTTCAGGCATCTGCAAAGAAGCATAGTATTCCTCCCTCATCAATACATTATTGGATAAATGGGCACACTCACACCAAACGTAGAGGGCCTGTTACAGTTATGACTGAAGAGGAGGAGGCCAAGGTGGTTGAGTGGTGTAAAGAAATGGTCTAATTGGGACATGGGATAGAGTTGATACAACTCAAATCTACAGTTGCTCAAATCTGTCAAGGGAGGCCAAACCCATTCAAAGATGGGTTTCCTGGTAAATCATGGTGGTTTGGGTTTAAAAAAAGGCATCCAGACTTTGTATTGCATACAACTGAGGGCCTTGACAGAGACAGAGCATTAAATTTGCGCTCTGCAATTGTATGTAAGTTCTATGACACTCTTTCTAGTGCATACGATAAACATTCTTATGGTGAAGACCATATATGGAACTGTGATGAAACAGGTTTAAAGGCGGGAAGGAATTATGGCATGAGGGTAATTTCCAAGAGAGGCAGCCAAAACGTGCCAAAGATTTTGCCTAAGTGCAGGGAGTGGATAACAATTTTATGTTGCGTCAATGCAATTGGTGCTTCAATCCCAGGATTTTATCTATTCAAAAGTAAAAATCACTTGAAAAATTATATACAAAACTGTGAACCTGGAGCATGCATGGCTGCACATCCCCATGCATGGATGACTTAGTTTTTTTTTTTAAATTGGCTTTTTCACTCTGCTGCATCTATGCCAGGTGGTGTCTCACCTAATAAAAGACACCTATTGATATTAGATGGCTATGGAAGCCACATGGCTCTACAAAAAATTGAGGAAGCAAATAATTTGGGCATTGACCTTTTAACATTTCCCGCTCATACCACTCACAGATTGCAACCCTTTGATGTTAGTGTGTTTGACCCTTTTAAGAACTATTTCAGGTCAGAACATGTTGCATGGATGGCAAAGAATCCAAGGGTTGAGGTGAAAATGTTCGAGTTAGCAGAGTTTGCAAGTAAGGCTTTTAAAAGGGCTCTGACACAATCAAATATCAAGGCTGGCTTTAGACGGACAGGAATATGGCCACTAAATTATGATGCTCTTATGCATGATACTGCTTGTAGCCAAGCTTTCCATGTGGATGGTCAGGAAGAAGAGCATGAAGTGCAAGAAGAAGTACATGAGCATGTTGATATGGTTGCAGATGATAATATAATTTCCCTCTCTCAAGGACAATTATATGCTGATGATGATGAGTAGGTATGTGAAACACATTATACCTGTCAACAAATTGATGGCAACATGGAGGTTGTTCTACCAACTGAAGTAGATGGAACTCTTGCTACTAATATTGTTAATCACACTGTTGAACATGCAGTTGAAAATGAAATTGTTGATATTGTTAATGCAGATGTAGTTGAAAATGAAAATGTTGATATTGTTAATGCAGCTGTAGTTGAAAATGAAATTGCTGATATTGTTAATGAAATTGAAAATGACCAATTGACATTGCCTAGCCAAGTAAACCCACCATCATGGCTGACAGAATCCATGATTAATTTGAACAAACACAGTGTCTCAATAACCAATGAACAAAGCATGAACATGCCTTCACAAGTGGCTGAATTGAACAGTGAAATTGTTCATTTTTTTGTGGACAATAGATCAATGGAAGAATATGGAGGACATAATGAGGCACCAGATGAAGAAAACAATATAGTTCAATCAAGTGCCACAGATAATAAAGTGCCAAGCAATGACATGCAGGTGGGAGGGAGGGAGAAGTTACTTGGGTGGTTCCTAAAGTTACCAGTAGAAAGAGTGTCAATGAAAGAGAAACAAGGAACACCCAGTAGTCTTCGTTTGGGGCGAAGTTCACAGTTAATCACCTCAGAAGACTATATAAAGCTCCTAGTTGAGTCCGAAAATAAAAAAATGGAAATTCAGGAATTAAAACAGAAAAAAAAGGATCAAACCAAGGAGAAGAAGGCAAAAAGGGCTATTGCAACATAACATCGAGCAGATGAAAGGCTTGAAAGAGAGAGAGAAAGGCAAGAGAAGGAGCAACAAAAACAAATGTCAAGACATGAAAATGAACCAAGGAAGGCTAAACAAATGCTTGAAAGGGAACAAGGAATGACTGATATGGTTGACATAAATGCAAGCACAATTGATGAGAATGAAACCAGGGACATGTCCAACACATTGGAAAATATTGCAAATAATACAACATTATTCCAAGAGCTCATAAACATTCAAGTGCCTCACTATCAAAATGGGGGTTTACCCACTTGCCTTATTCCCACCACAGGAGGTGTGATTCAATGTATGTTTATCACACACCTCCACTTAACGCAAGTGTGAGGTACGGGTACTCAATTCCTCCATGGTTGGAAGGGACAAACTGGTCTCAATTATATGGCAGCAATCAACCACCACCTAATCAAGCCTTCTTAGGAAGGCCAACCTACCTGGCTCAATCAGGAAACTTAGGGTTTGGCACTGAAGATTATCAAGGCCATAAAGAATAGGAGTGTTAGATGTTTTTGGATGTAACCACATTATGGTGTGGATTTTTGGATGGAATATGTGTTTGGACTTTTATATATTAATAGATCTCAGATTTACTTTCTACTACACTAAGTATAATTTAAATGTTTTCATCATACTTCAGAAACCATATCTCACATATCTATCCACACACAATGTGATGCAAAGCATACCTCTTTATACTAGTTTTGTTAGTTATTCTTAACTGTATGTTGTTAGTTTTTCCTGAACACATAGGATGAAATCACTACACACTACATAACTCAGCTAACAACATAGAACACATAGCTCCCTGTTACATGTAACACTATGACATAAATTTTTGCAAAAAAAATAATGTCGGCTTACAAAATGGCAACCTATAACCCTTCAATAAACTCTGTTAACATACTTTATCACATTGTCCATTCAATTATCTGCTAAAACCATATCATATACAAATAAATAACAGAACCTTGAAGATTAATGCACCAATGCAGTAATGACCTTGCCCAAATCAAGAAGATTACACTTCAACATTATTGATAAGTTAATATTTGAAGATACATTGTAAAAATCAAAAGTATTATTTCAAATTTTTTCTCAATCTTGACCGAAGAAAAGCCTTGAAATCATTCATGATTGAAGAATCCTATTCCTTGACTCTTACAAGCAACCAAACCCTATAGTAGGCATGACTTAATGGAAGAGAAATCTATACAAGGCATTGGATTTCTCAGCTATACAAGGAGCCTCACATTACATGCCTAAAAAAGATAGTAAATGGCTTCCCAAATTTTTAGGGAACAATGTATAACAGGTAGGAACACATTGAAAAATTCCAAGATGTGTTGGAAGAGCATGAATTAAAAGACAACCCTGAAGATCAATGATGAAACATTTTCCCCTTTCATGAGATGAAGTTAGAATGCGGTTCAATAACAATGGTGATATTTGCATCAAGACCTGTAATTCTTTTAGAGATGCATTCATGGAACAATGGAATGTAAAAAAAGGTGGAAGACTTCTAACTAATGAACTCCATGAAATAAATTCAAAAACAGAATGGAACAGTAAGGGAGTTCAATTTCAGATTCCAAAGTTCATGAATAAGCTACCACAATAATCAGTGTTGGAAGAGCATGAATTAAAATCAGTGAGTTCAATTTATGTTAACATATAACCCTATAATAAACTACAATAAACATATAAACTCTATTAACCATGACATAACTTCAAAAAGAGAATGGAACAGTAAGGGAGTTTAGTTTCTGTTAACATATAACCCTATAATAAACTACAATAAAAATATAAACTCTGTTAACCATGAAATAAATTCAAAAAGAGAATGGAACAGTAAGGGAGTTCAATTTTTGTTAACATATAACTCTATAATAAACTACAATACACATATAAACTCTGTTAACCATGAAATAAATTCAAAAAGAGAATGGAACAGTAAGGGAGTTAAATTTCTATTAACATATAACCCTATAATAAACTACAATAAACATATAAACTCTATTAACCATTAAATAAATTCAAAAGGAGAATGGAACAGTAAGGGAGTTCAAGTTCCGTTAACATATAACCCTATAATAAACGATAATAAAAATATAAAATCTGTTAAGGGAGTGCAACATATAACCCTACAATAAACTTGAAGGCTACGAACAAATAAATAACATAACCTTTAAGATCAATGCAACAATGCAGCAATGGCCTTGCCCGAATCAAGAAGATTACACTTCAACATTATTGATGAGTTCAACTTTGAAGATACATTGTAAAAATCAAAAGTATTAATTAAAAATGCCTTGAAATCCTTGAATAAAAAGCCTTGAAATACTTCATGATTTAAGAAGCCTATTCCTTGACTCTTACAAGCAACCAAACCCTATAGTAGGCATGACTTAATAGAAGAGAAATTTTTACAAGGCATTGTATTTCTCGGCTATCCAAGGAGCATCACATGACATGCCTAAAAAAGACAATAAATGGCTTCCCAAATTTTTAGGGACCAATGTATAACAGGTAGGAACACAATGAAAAATTCCAGGATGTGTTGGAAGAGCATGAATTAAAAGACAACCCTGAAGATCAGTGATGAAACATTTTCCCCTTTCATGAGAAGAAGTTAGAATGCGGTTCAATAACCTTGATGATAGTGGCATCAAGACCCGTAATTATTTTAGAGATGCATTCATGGAATAATAGGATGTAAAAAAAGGTCGAAGACTTCTAATTAATGAACTCCATGAAATAAATTCAAAAACAGAATGGAATAGTAAGGGAGTTCATTTTCAGATTCCAGAGTTCATGAATAAGCTACCACAATAATCAGTGTTGGAAGAGCATGAATTAAAACCAGTGAGTATCACTATTTTCAAGACATTGCCCATAATCTAAAATATTGTGTGGGTCTCTGTTCAATTCCCACAGAGTTAGGTGCACTAAGTCACCACAAGATTTACAATGGATACAATGATTGGAATTGAAATCGAAATGGGGGAAGTGTCAGTAGCTTCACGGGAATTTATTTCCCATGAGAAAAAGAGAGAAATCATCAGATTAGCCAAAGGAATACATACCCATCAAAGAAGCCTCCAACATATTGCCAAGAGAAGCAGTTGAAACCAAACCCTAAACCCACAGATAACTAGGATTACATACCCATCAAAGAAGCATCCAACATATTGCTAAGAGAGGTAGCCGAAACCAAACCCTAAACCCACAGATAAAAAACATAAATTCCACTAAACACATATAAACCCACAAAAGGCTATTCATTCACTCTTACAAGAGACAAGACCCTAAACCCACAGATAACCAGTGAAACATAGAAAACATGTAACAACTAAATTCCATCGAACTCGTTTATAAACCCACAAATTGCTTGATATTGACTCTTACAAGCAACCAAACCCTAAACCCATAGATAAACATAAAACACATATAGTAGCTAAATTCCATAGAAAACCTACAAATTTCTTGATATTGACTCTTACAAGCAACCAAACCCTAAACCCATAGATAACCAGTGAAACATAGAACACATATAAGAGCTAAATTCCACAAAAAACCCACAAATTTCTTGATATTGACTCTTACAACCAACCAAACCCTAAACCCACATAAAACTAGTCAAACATAGAACACATAGAAGACCCACAAATATATGTAAAGCATTTCTAAATTCCACTGAAAAAAACAAGAAGAGCTAAATTCCACCGAACAATGATTGAAAGTGTTAAAAAACATAGGGAATAAGTGTTAAAAAACATAGAGAATGATTGGTAGGATTGTGAATCCTACCAGAGGTCACCGAGAAGCGCAGAGGTTGAGAAGTGCAGAGGTTGCAGAGCGCTGCCACCGAGGTTGCAGAGAAGCCACCACAACGCCTCCCCAAACCTCGCCAACGCCAACCATGGAAGAATGTACCTGCAAAAAACATGAAAATTAAAATTTTATAAACAAAAATTGGCATAAACAGAGTTAAAATTTTATGAATTCGAGAGGTTGATGACAAACCTGAAGAATTCGAGAGGTTGATGCCAAACCTTGAAGAATTCAACCAAACAGAGCAAGCAGACTGAAACCCTGGCGGACAACAATCGATAAGCTAATGGTCCAGCATCAGAGCAATGGCAGATGCAATGGTGGACTTCGCATTCAAGAACAGGAATGGGTGGCGACCATCAATGTTCATAAACTGATAAAGGTTCAAACCCAACAACACAAACATGGCGGAACAGGCGAACAGGTTCACGAACTAGCCGAAACAACCAACCAAAAATGGTGGGCAACGAATGGACTTACAGTATTCAGGATCAGCGGACAGGTCGCACAGGTTCTGGAACTCGCAACCACCACCACCAGCAGAGCCGAACGACCACGCTCCGGGCTCGAGCAACAATGAACAGGAGTAAATGGTCATCGTATTGAAACCTCCAGACCAAACCCTAAACCTACGCCATTAACTCGCATTTAAGGTTGTCACCTAACACGATGCGTGGCCGGTTGAAATGGGCAAGTGTCGTACAGCCTCCACGTGGGTTTACTTGTCAGTAGCTGAGGTGAAGGGGAGGGTGCCCAACAACTGGTGTTCCTCCCCTATACTCCACAAAAAAAAAAAATCATTTTTGTACAATCCTTGTGTGTCCTAATTTAAGTCAAATAACCATTTAATGCAAATTTAGTGAGAGGTATGGTCCACACATTTATTCCACAAGTGACATATATACTCCACCAAAAAAAAGAAATCATTTTTGTACAATCCTCATGTGTCCTAATTTTTTACTCTATCATGATTTAATTTGTTGAAAATATATGTTTTGAATATACATGTATGCACAAGTTTTTAGTATAGTGGTCGAAGTAAGTCTGAGAAAATCGTGGAGCAATTTGTGGTGCAATCCAAATTTTTATTATTTTGCTCCAATTTACATTGTTTTACTCTGTAGCTTTTTTGAGTTTTTAACTTTGTTTTGTTGTGGAAGTCAATTGTAGGATTTAATCTCCACCTTGAGTAACATCTCGTGACGATTGTGTGTTGAGGAAGATTCCTCTGCTTTATCTTTCACATGGTATCAGAGCTGGTGGAAAATTTTATAAGAGTAAGAGCAAGTGTTTTTACTAGAAGTTAAAATTTATTCTAAAGGCATTTTTTTCGGGCATATTTACCACTGAGGAGAATTTTTTTTAAAAGTTAAAATGACAACATCAAGCACATGCTTGAATAATCCTCAAATACCTCAGTTTAATGGGAAAAATTATGATTATTGAGATATTACAATGAAGGCTTTGTTTTCTTCTCAAGATTTATGGGATTTGGTGGAGAATAGGTTCCAAGAACCATCGAATGCAACAACATACAATGCTTTGACACAAGAAAACAATGATTTTTTGAGGGAAAACTGTTGAGATTGCAACAAGATGATGAGCTTAGTGAAAAGAGTCACCTTCACTAAGTGGGCCCGCAGGCTATTTTTGGTGCAAGTCTATTTTTAGACTATGTCTATTTTTAGACATGTCGATCATATTATATGAGTTGCAGGATGCTATTTGTGGATGGTTGGTCAAGTTGGAAAAATAGATGGACTTCTATTTTTAGACATATTGGGCGGAATCTATTTTTAGATTGCCAGTCTAAAAATAGATATGTCGAATATTATTAGCTCTTAATAATATTTGGAATATAAACATTATCTTATTCTCTTGGAGCACTTCAGTTAAGTGCACAAATGTGGCACAGGAGATGACAGAAGGAACTACGCTATTCCTGAAGGTTAAGTGGAGCTATTGCATAGAGACTTCAGTTAGAACTCATGTGACAGAGTTTGGTGGAGTTATTGAGGTAGTTGGTGGAGTTGTGTTCAGTTTAACTGAGTTAAACATAGTTGAGCTAGTTGTATCTAGTCTACCTGATTGATACACTAGTGAGAGTGGTGTGAATTAATTATTAATTAATTCACTAATTATTAACTCATTAATCAACTAAAGAATACATCAGTTAACTACAGTGCATGGACAGTTTCAGTGGAGACCAGTGAAGAGGTAGGTGAAAGAGCAATGTGACTATCAATTGTGACTATAGTGTTGCATGATTTGCAACACACAGTGGTTGGAGATGCCAATGAGGATTGCGTGAGCAAGGCTGGACCAATTCAAGTTCATTCAGAGCCATTCTTCAGCAGTGATTGCGCAGTAGAGGCAAGCTAGCAGGTGGCAGAGATCGGTGCATGGGATTTGCTAGATCGGACCTGATTAGTGTGTAGCAATTGGAGATTGTACTGAGAGCTTGTGAGGAGCTTTGTATGATGATTGTTACATGATCTCTATGACATACAATATACAGATAGTTGGGGTTTTCAGCTTTAAGCTTTCCCATAAATTACTGTGTTCATATGTGTGAATTTTTATGGTTTTAATGTGTGCATGCAATTGATTTTATTTCCGCAAGTAATGATCAATGGTAGAAGAGATTCTGTATTGTGCATGAAGTCAAATAGTGTGTGATCAGGAGAATCTTGGATGTATAACGCATTAGTTATATAATTTCTACAAAAACAAGAAGAAGGACTCAAAAAATCTCTTCTACATTTTTCAATAGTTCATGAAAATATTTTCCTAAGGATTGCAACAGCAACAAAGTCCAAGCAAGCATGGGATACTCTCCAAACAGTCTACCAAGGCATGGCAAAGGTGGAGACAACAAAACTAAAAATGCTGAGGAGAGATTTTGAGACAATTTGTATGAAAGAGTCTCAGAAAGTAGACACATTTTTACACATGTAATTGGACTAGTTACCCAAATCACGTCTCATGGTGAGACACTTGAGGAAAGGAGAATAGTTGAGAAATTTTTGAAAATTCTCCAGCAAGATTTGATACCATTTTTGTGGCCATAGAAGAGACGAATGATATCTTACAATTTTCAGTGGATGAGCTTTATGCCTCACTGATTTCTCATGAACATAGACTGAATAGAGCAACAAACTTGTCATTAAATCATGTCTTCAAGACACAAGTTTCATTTGTTCAAGATAGAGATTGAGTGTTGGGCCCCTATAATATTAGTGTAGCCCCTTATTGTTATTTTTATTTTTGTGTCCATGTAGTCCCCATATTGTTATTATGTGCTTCATAGGTGTAACCTCATTATTGTTATTGTTGTGCCCATGTGGTCCACATATCGTTATATTGTGAACCCTTAGACTCTTATATATAGAAGGTAGGTTTTTTCATTTGTATCATCCAATAATTTGTTTATTTATGTAATGTAAAGAAGGTTCCCCCCTTGAAGAGGCTGAATTCTAAGTCGTTGATCTATCTTTTCATCTATTTTGTGAGCTGATTTCATAACATTTGGTATCAGAGCTTTGGATTCTAGGGTTTCGATGATACAAACATGTCATCTTGACAATGTCGCTATAATTTTTTTTCTACAAAGGTTCAAAAGCTATAAAAAAAACCCATTTGAGCCGAAATACTGAGGAACTTCGTGTAAAAATTCCAATTCTTGGTCCGCTATATTTTCGGAGATATGATCTGTGAAAGTTAGGGGTTTTGAAGGCTCCATAATTTCATCTCAAACAAGTGGTTGAGGGAAAATCATCATAACTTTCGTTTCAGACATCAGATTGGAATTCTGTAAAAGGTGACACGTGGCATGCCGTACAAGTTCGCTCTGCTGAAACAACCCATAATTAGGTCATTGTGGGAGATTGGGCATAACTTTATCTTGAAGAATCCAAATTAGGTCTGACTTGTGGCATTGGAAAGAAGACTTAGAGGGCTACAACAAAACTGAAGTTTAGATCTTGGAGATTCGAAATTACAGAGTTACAACCGTTTCAATATCGAGCTCCTAAAAGCAAGAAAAAGTAGTGTATTAAAAAAATGCATAACTTTTGTTTGAAAAATCAGTTTGAAGGGATTCCAAAGGCATATCGAAGCATATATATATGAGTATTAAGTTCTATAATTCCTCCCAAAAATAATTCCACACCCATTAAGCCCTCAGAAATCTCTACTATGACACATGAAGAGGAAGAAGTGCAACATGATATATAAAAATTACAAGGCCAAGTGCAACAAATTTCGCTCTCGCAAAAAGTAACCAAAAATGAAATGGAAGAGAAGATGGATGGTTTGAAGAAAGGTATGGAAGCTAAGATGAATGGTTTGAAGAATGGAATGGAAGCTAATATAGATGACATGGAAGCTAAGATCGATGGTATAGAAGAAAAACTGAAAGGCAACATGGAAGACATGAAAAATGATTTAAAAGAAGGCATGGAAGGTTTGAAGTAAGGTTTGACAAAGTTGCTACAAGAAATGATTCCTAATGGTGAAAGGGTAGTAGATGAAACTCATGATGAGAAAAAAATAAATATTAATCATGATTTCATAGAGTCTAATTTTGGATTTAAGACCCACCATATTCCAAATATTGATATGAGGAAGTTTGATATCAAGGATCCGATAACATGGATACTACAGATGGAGAAAGTCCCAGTTCAAACAATATTTCCAGAACTTGATGAGGAAGGAAAATCATATTGGAACCTGAAGTAGTCATAGAAATAAGAACTCAATAGCTACGAAACCGATCAATTTCAGAATATCTCATCAAGTGGAAGAACTTATGAGCTGAAGATTCCACATGGGAGGATGAAAATTTTATATAAAAGCATCCAAAATTAATCAAGCGTTGAGGACAAAACTTTTTTGAAGGAGAGGGGCATGTTAGGTCCCTATAATATTAGTGTAGCCCCTTATTGTTATTGTTAGTGTAACCCCATTATTATTATTGTTGTGCCCATGTAGTCCCCATATTGTTATTATGTGCCTCATAGGTGTAGCCCCATTATTGCTATTTTTGTTCCCATGTGGTCCCCATATTGTTATATTGTGACCCCTTAGACTCCTATATATAGAAGTTAGGTTTTTTTCAATTGTATCATCCAATAATTTTTCATTTATGTAATGTAAATAAGGTTTCCCGCTCGAAGAGGCTAAATTCTAAGTTGTTGATCTATCTTTTCTTCTATTTTGTGATTTGTTTTCATAACAAAGAGGAAGATAAAGTGCTAAAGGAAGAGGAAGAAGCCCACACAGAAGAGGAAGGTGCAGTCCCTCAAGCTCAAGTGGAAGGGTAAGCAATCAAAATCCAAGTCAAGGTCCAAGCCAAAATCAAGCACAAGGTTAGAGGTATGATAAATCTCAAGTTCAATGCCATTATTGTAAGAAGCATGGTCATTATGCAAATGAATGTAGAAAGAAGCAACATTAAATAAGTAACAAACCAAGTGAAAATTTCACAAGGGGGAGTGTTGGAAAATTAATCTCAACCACTGCAGTTATTAAGCTGGCATCAACTATACTTAAAATACATTGTTACTGCATGTTGTGGATTTTGTTTGCAGGCAGAAGGACATAACTTAAAGATGGAGTTTTAAGTAGGAGTACAAATATCCCATTCTGCAACATATCAAGTAATTTAAGTAAAATAACCATTTAATGCAAAGTTGGTGAGACGTATGGTCCATACATTTATTCTGTAACTGACATATGTACTCTCCAACATACAAAATCATTTTTGTTCAATTACCCATCCTGTGTCTTAATTTTTTACTCTGCCATGAATTAATGTGTTGAAAATATATGTTTTGAATATACATGTATGCATAATTTTTTAGTATAGTGGCCGATGTAAGTCTGAGAGGACTTGGAGAGAAAATCGCAGAGAAATTTAGGGTGGGCGTATAAAAAAAACTTGTTACAGGTTTTACAATGAGTTACTCCGCAACTCCTGGTGAAGTGTAAATCTCAGTAAGATTTTTTTTTACTTGGTGAAGGAGCCACAACCTCCATATGAATGTATTTCTTGTGTTTTGAAGATATAATCCAAATTTTTATTATGTTGAACTCCAATTTACTCTGTTTAAATCTACATAAAATTTTTGAGGAAGACTCCTCTGCTTTATCTTTCAAAAGTAAAGAGTCATCTTAATCTTAATTTATGATTACCACGTAGGGCTTTCTTTATGGGTTCCAATGGTATTCGTTTGTAAAAACAATAGGCACAAAGAAAAAAAATGACGTAGATGGAAATTGGAATAATCTATTGTTCACGCCACTGTCAACATTCTTAAAAACAGGTTGAATGGTATGATTCATGAGGATTTTAAGAAAAATTGAATCATCTAAACAGTTAGGGATTCCTATTTGATGGATTCTGATGGCTTTATTTTGTAAAAATAATAAGAGTTATGGGTGGAAATGTCACTGTTTTTTGTTTTTTTTTATAGATCTATTTTTTGCATGTAAACTACATAAAAAAAATACAAAAACAATAAAATTATCACCACATAGCTCTAGTTTGCTGAAGACATCTCTATATCAGCCCCGAGTGGATGTACCAGTGTTGAATTCTAATTTTTTTTACAAATGGATGGTGGAGATTTTGTTTCACTAAATATCTTTTGTTTGAATGATCAGTTGTCTTGGATTGACAATGCATCGGGTGTTAGGCAGCAGTGGAAGGCAAAGCGTCATCACATTTACATTGATCATGAATGCCCGACATGTACTAAATATTTTGATTCCTTTGAAATCCAAGAACCGCTTGTGGAAGACGAGACCAACGGAAAAAATAAATAAATAATTCTCAATAAGATGCCCTAAACAAATAATTCTCAGTATGCTTCCATTCTAATTATTATCCTCTAGAACAACCAACTCTGATGTTGAAGATCATGAATGTTGGGTGTGCGCTGAATATTTCGATCCATCTGAAATCAAAGAATCGCTTTGCCGTAAGTGCAGGTTTAAGCTATGTGCGTTTTGTTACCATAGAATTAAAAACTGTGATGGAAATGGTCTCTACCCCAAGTGTTGCACTGCCTAACCCAAAAATTATTAAGATATTTGGCATGTTTTTCTTTATTCTGCTACTCTCTTCACTTTTATCTATGAGAGTCCTTCTTTTCATTATTCTTGCTCAATCTTGCTCCAGATTCATATATTGAAATTTTGTATGAATAATTAAATATTAATAAACAATAACATTATTAAATATATATATTATTAAAAACAAATAATAATAATTAATATTATTATAAATAACTAACAAATTAATATGTAATTAAGTATAATATTAACCATTTTAAAGAACATTAATAACAATAATTTTTTTAATAATTTAATTATACATAATTTATAATTCAAAATATTGGATAACATTGAAAAATAATTCAATCAAATTTAAATTAATATATTAACATTTCTATTAGTATTATTATTAATTATTATGAATAAATGATCTTAAATGAATTATTAATTAATTAATAAAATTTATTAATAAATTAATAAAATTAAATATGGTCAACCATGGTTGAATCCGATCAAAAATGCTCAACCATGTTCAAACATGCTCAATCAATGTCAACCATCGTTTGCCATGATCAACCATGTTCAACGATGGTCTTCCATGGTCAAGCATGCTCCACCATCATCAATCATGGTAATAATGGTTAATCAATGTCTCTACGGTGAACCATGATCAACGATGGATAATCGTACTTGAATATGGTAGATCACGGTCCATGTATTTATGGTCAACCACAGTCAACCATGGTCAACCATGATCAACCATGGTCAATGATGGTCACCCATGATTAACCATGGTTTAATTTCATCAATCATGATCAACCTTGATTAAAATCTTCTTCATCATGATCAACGATGATGGTCAACCATAGTCAACCATGTTTTATAAAATCAAACATGGTCAACCATGGTTGAATGTCACATTGTCATAAATATTTTCTCAATATGGAAATCAACTATGGTCAACCATGGTCCAATATTGCATTTTGAAAAACATTGTCTCGATATGAAAATCAATTATGACCAAGGATGGTCACCCATGGTCCAACGTCACATTGTGACAAGGATTGTCTTACTATTGAATTCAACCATGGTCAACCATGTTTATTTCAAGGTTTACAATATTTATTTTATTGTTTATATACCTTGGGTTTATAGTTTTATTCCATGTGTTTATTATTCCCTTGGGTTTATAATATCAATCCTTTGGGTTTATTAATCTAAGAATTCATATGCCTAGGGTTTAATATTATTCACTTAGGTTTATAGTCCTTTGGGTGTTTAGTATTTATCCCTTGGGTTTATTATACCCTTGGGTTTGTAATACCAATCATATTCAGCCATGGCCAACCATGTTTATTTTATTTTAGGGCTTATAATATTTATATTAGGGTTTATATACCTTAGTCTTTTAATATTAATCCCCAGGGTTTATTATTCCCTTTGTTTTATAATATCGATCATGGTGAACCATGGTTCAACGTTGCATTGTGACAAATATTGTCTCAATATGAGAATCAACCATGGTCAACCATGGCTCAATATCACATTCTAACAAATATTTTGTCGATTTGAAAATTAGTCATGGTCAACCATGGTCAACCATGGTCCAATGTCACATTGTGACAAGGATTGACTCAATATGAAAATAAACCACAGTCAACCATGGTCAACCATTTTTATTTTAGTGCTTATAATATTTATATTAGAGTTTATATACCTTGGGGTTTATAATATTAGTCCCTTGGGTTTAATATTACTCAACCATGGTCAACCATGTTTTATAAAATCAATTGTGGTCAACCATGATCCAATGTCATATTGTGACAAATATTGTGTCAATATTAAAATTAGTAATTATATCAACCATGGTCAACCATGGTCCAATGTCACATTGTGAAAAGGATTGTCTCAATATGAAAATCAACCACAATCAACCATGTTTATTTGAGTGTTTATAATATTTAACTTAAGGTTAGATACCTTGGGTTTATAATATTATTCCCTTCGGTTTAATATTATTCAACAATTCTCAACCATGGTTAATTATGTTATATAAAATAAAGTGTGGTCAACCATGGTCCAATATCGCATTGTGACAAATATTGTATCAATATGAAAATCAATCATTTTCTCAACCATGCTCCAACATCGCATTATGACAAATATTGTCAAAATATGATAATCATCATCAATGATGGTTAATCAGAGTCAACCTTGGTCAACCATGTTTTATAAAATCAAACATGGTCATCCATGGTTAATCATGGTCAACCATGGTTGAACATCACATTGTCAAAAATATTGTGTTGGTATGAAAATCAACCATGGTTAAGCATGGTCAACCATGGTCCAACGTCGCATTGTGACAAGGATTGTCTCAGTATGAAAATAAACCATGGTCAACCATTGTCAATCATGTTTATATTAGTGTTTATAATATTTATCATAGGGTTTATATACCTTTAGTTTATAATATTCGTCCCTTGGTTTTTTCCCTTGGGTTCATAATCCATTGGGGTTTTAATATTAATCCCTTAAGTTTATTACTCCCTTGGGTTTATAATATCAATCCCTTGGGTTTATTATTCCATTGGGTCCGTTGTCGCTCCTAGAGATAGCCTAGAGTTGTGATAGACTAGTGCCTAGGAAATCTTAATATAGCAAGGAGCATGTAATATAACCTGGGGAGTTATCAGCAAAAGGCTCTCATGCTATCTCTTGTTAAACAAGGAATAATAATCTGAATGGGACCAATACCTTTATAAACCAACACAGAGAAAGGGATATTGCAGAGGCAACATGCAAAACTCCAATATAAAACCATCAGACAATTCAGAGGCAGCTTACGGTAAAGAGGGTCGATTCAGAAATAACTCACAGAAATAAGTTATCAGAAGGTGTATGTAGTGAATGAAATATTGAGAAGATATTAGTTATCATTGAGCTGATATCTAGATACACAATACCACCATGCATGGGCTTACCAATCTAAGAATCCATACATGACAATAGCATTTTAAAAACACCCTCCCAAAGAAACTAATATAGCAGAAATACGGTTTAGATGAATAGTGGAACAGAATATCATGCATGGGCCATATTTAAAGCGCTTGACTAATTCGAGCATGGGTATCAACTAGGATAAATCCATACCAAAAATTAGTGAGCCACTCGCATTCCAAAACATGATACAGGAAAGATGGATGAAATGAAATGATATATTAAATAACACATAAGAGAGAGTTACAGACTGTGAAATACCAAAGACCAGAATCCTCTTTAACAAATGGAACTCCTCCTCACTGAGACCCTATGGGCTCTGAGCATTCATACAAGAGTTTAACAAAATGTATACAAAATTCTCTCACTGCACCAATTTTCTGATAATCTGGAACCCTCAATAATCTGTTCTTCGGGGGTTTTATAGAGAAAAAGAAAACTTAATAAATGAAGTAGGTAATGAACCATCAATTTGCAGCATAAGGACAAGATGGCCGAAACGTGCACGCCCATACTGCTCGATGACTTTGTGGCGCTATACGTTCTCTGTAGCCTTCTTTCTGAAATAAATGCACTAGGTGAAGGTCTCTTCAGGAACACGGTATAGAGATAAAACCATATGAACATTCTGTCCTTTCCTGAAAGAAAATCCTGCTGAAATGAAACCTGGAGGGTATTGTTCCTTGTGCATGGTACTTTCTGTCTTCTAAACTTGAATTAAGGCCTGAAACCTTCAATGCTGATCATCGAATTCCTCTGATTTTCCACTGATACTCTCTGCCGCAACATTTATATCTTCACCTGCCCAATCTGCGCTTTGAATGTCCCTGGGAGGGTTTGACAGATTTTAACCCTGTTGCTTTAATGGAAGTCTTGTCGATGTATCTTCCCGGACCTTTCTTCATAATTCAGCTCTGAAACATGGTCTTTGACGTGCTCTC
Organism: Pinus albicaulis; assembly: GCA_034641835.2. Classification (NCBI taxonomy): domain Eukaryota; kingdom Viridiplantae; phylum Streptophyta; class Pinopsida; order Pinales; family Pinaceae; genus Pinus; species Pinus albicaulis. Next base: position 1,503,538,417 of record CM076580.1, on the reverse strand, counting down.
TATCACAACAATAGAGACTCTGAATCATGATAGTTTTCCACCGCTCGTACTCTGCAAAAACACGCAACTTGGTCATGAAATCCATGCAAATGGAAGACTGGTTATGGGGGCGGAAGAAACGATAGTGCAGTGGTGGTGAAACAGTGGTCTATGTGAAATAACAGTGGAAAACATAACGATATGGTGTAAATGGAAAACAATAGGGTTTGACGGAAAAATGCGTATGGACCGTTCGATCTAGATCTGGAGGCGTAGATCGACGGCAGGGATAAAACAGTGAAATGATATATGAAAATGGGCGTAATGAATATGAGACATTTGAATTTGATACAAAACGTGAAACTTTGGTTATAAGCCAAAATATACAGAAATGCAATGAAATGCTATGAAACGTGACAGAAAGACCGTATGAGGTGGGGCCTATACGGAAATCGCAATCGGAAATCGGAGCGGGAGTAATCACAATCGCGAGTGGGAGGATGTGCGATGCGATCAATCGGAAGGGACAATGATCGGAGGGGAGTTGCGATCGGGCGGATCAGGGGTCGGTCATGCGATGCGATCAATCGCATCGCAAATATTTGCGATGGATCGATCAGGGGGGGCTTCACGTAAATGTTGCGATTGCGATTGGGGCAGAGAGTGTGATTAGCGCTCCACCATCGGATCGGGGTCACAGATCGACGGTGCGGGTTAGATCGGGGATTCCAATCGGGGGGGGGAAACAAAGGGATGGCGCGAATTTTTTTGCGATTGCGATGATCTGCGATTTGCGTGGGCCGTCCGATCTACATGGTAGCTCAACGGTGGAGAACGTGTCGCGGGACTTAACATAATCGCATCGGAGTTTTTTGGTTGTCCATTTATGCTGTCCACTTGAAGGTGGGTGTATTTCTCCTATAAAATCGATTCCCCATTGCTTGAATGGTTCATCTACATGAACGAGAATCAAAGGCAAAGCTGCTAACTTTTGTCTTTCAGCAAATTTCTGACACTTCTCACACGCTCTAACCCTGGAAAAACATCTCCAAAAAGCTTGGGCCAATAAAAACCTGCCTTTAGGATTTTGTGAGCAGTGGCCCTCCAGCTGTAGTGACCCCCACAGATTCCTTCATGAAATTCAGCTATAATACTCTCTACCTCCTCCTTCGTGAGACACAGGAGTAAGATACCTGAGGGGTCTCGCCAGTATAGCTAGCCATTGGCGACTATATACTTCTATGATTTCAATATTCATGCTCTATATTTAGCTTTATCACAGCTTGGAGGGCAGCTGAGTGTGAGGAGATATTCTACTATATCCTTGTACCACTGGCTGGTGAGGTACTTTACATGTATTTCTGGGGTAGCTACCCCAATTCCCTGTCGCTCTTCTTTCTCTTCAGTTTCCTCACTTGCTATAATGGACAAATTTATGCCCAAAGCTTGATAGTTTGATTCAGATAAGATCTTGGCCAGCCCTTTTCCTTTGATCAGCTTAGTAGGGCGGATGTCTAAGTCATATTCCTGTATTTTAGAAATCCAATTACCCCTTTTTCCTTCACTATCCCCCTGAATAAGAATATCTTTCACAACAACTGCAGGCACAAATGAAGTGATATGGGACTGTTAGATATATACGTGAAATGCTTTGAGGGATTTCACTAGGGCGTATGCTTGCTTTTCCAATATATTGTACTTTAATTCTGCATCACGGAGCACCTGACTGAAAAAGGCAATAGGCTGCTCATACCCCTCCACATTTTTCTGCAATAAAACTCCTGCTATTGTATGAGGTGATGCAAAAGAAAAAATCATGAAAGGTTTATCATAATCTGGTCCAACTAGCACAGGGGCTTCTGCAAAAGCATTTTTTATTCTGGTAAATGCCTCTCGTGATTCCTGGGACCATTTAACTTCATTATCTTTCTTCAGCATGTCAGTTATATGCCTAACTATTTCAACATAGTTAGGAATAAACCTTCTCAGGAAATTGATGCACCCTAGGAATACTTGTACCTCTTTCTTATTTCTGGGAAAAGCAATACCATTTATAACCTCTACCCTCTTAGGATCTATCTTCACCCCATATTTAGTCACGATGTGTCCCAAAATTTTACCCTCTTCTAATGCAAATAAATATTTTTGAGGATTTAGAGAGAGACCATACCTTCTGCATTTCTCAAAGGTTCTACGCAGATGCTAAATATGCTCAGTATCATTCTTTGAAAATACAGTGATATCATCAAGGTAGACTACCAGAAATTTATCTTGCTCCCCAACAAAAGCAATATACATTGCCCTTTGAAAAGTGGCCCCTGCATTAACCAATCCAAAAGGCATCCTGGCATACATAAATGTACCCCATGGTGTGGTGAAAGCAGTCTTCTTTTTGTCTTCTGGAAGTACAACCACTTGATTATACCCAGAAAATCCATCCATTATTGACATTCTGGAAGCTCCAACCACCCTCTGCAAGATGTGATCCATCTTAGGTAGTGGATAATTATCCTTTAAGGATGCTCTGTTTAAATTTCTAAAATCCACACACATCCTTATTTCTCCATTCTTCTTTCGTACAGGGACAAGGTTTTCCACCCATTTAGAGTACCTCAATGGTACAATTATTTTGGCTTTTAGCAGCTTCTTGATTTCCTTTTCAATAGAAGGAAGCAACAGGGGATTGATTTGTCAAAGCTTTTGCTTATGGGGCTTTGCATCTGCCTTCAGTGGAATTTTGTGCTGCATAATGCTGATATCAAAAGTTTTCAAGTCCTGATAGGACCATGCAAACACATCTCTGTAAGACTGAAATAATTTTTGATATAGCCTTTTATATTCTTGTTGAGTCTCAAAAGTGTTTTCCATATTCATACATATTTCCATTATGTCATAACCATTTAGCTCTTATTTCATAGCCATCTGACCTAAAACCCTACATCAAGTAACCATTTTCATAAATATATGGGTTAGGATCCTTGTTTTCCAATGTTATTTATTTTATGTATTTAAAGTGAATTTATGATTAGAAACTAGAAAATTAACATAGTTTCATATATCTAAATATGTGTTATGAGTTTTGTGACATGTGTAGGTCAAAAGGAGACTTCTAGAAGACCCTTATGTGGCACTCTAAGGCCAAATTCGAATTTGGTTGGAGAAGATTATGGGATCAAGAAGATATGTGTCTCACTTCCTTGTTGTATTGAAACTCTAAGAGGATATGTGTCTCACTTCTTAGTTGTGTTGAAACTCTAGAAAGACATGTGTCTTATCATTTCCTATTTTGATTGTAACTCTAGAGATGGAGGGAGAGATTCATGGACTCCCATTAATGAGATGACTCCTCATATTTTGTATAAATAGGAGAAGCTTTCTCCTATCATAGGTAATGAGGAAGTAGTGAAAAAATAGTGAAAAATAGGAGAAGGAAAATAGAGAGTGTTTTGTAACAAAGCTTAAGATGGAATGGGATGTAGATTTGTGAAGTTTTTCAATAAAGAAGTTACTTGATGGTGTTTTGATTACAATTTTAAGGAGATGAAGAAGGATTACACCAAATTGGTAGCAGAGGGCCCCTGCTATTCAAGGAGGTTTTGCATGTTTTCTAGATAAGTTGCTTTCAATTTTGTTTTATCATATTTCCTTACTTAGATTGCTTTCTGAAATCATAGCTTTTAGCATAATTTTTCATGCTTTATACTGCTGTTAACTAATCAGTGTCTTTGTTCCAGATTACAGTAGGCAGCCCGGGCATTTGCACATAGTTTTACAATGACTAATGACATGGAATCAGTCTTGTCCTTCTGCTGATTTATTTTTCTTAGCTTTTAATTCCAGCACTGTTTTATTTATTTCAATTTTGTACATTTGCTTTATTAGTTAGATTAGATATTAAATTACTCATGTCATTATCAGTTACCTCCGAAAGCCATAGCGAGACTAATGGTGAGGGATTGAAGTATGAGTGTGTAGTTTGATATTAGTTTATTTTTCTGCAAGTGAGATATTAAATTGCTCATGTCATTATCAGTTACCTCCGAAACCCATAACGAGACTAATGGTGAGGGATTGAAGTATGAGTGTGTAGTTTGATATTAGTTTATTTTTCTGCAAGTTAGATATTAAATTGCTCATGTCATTATCAGTTACCTCCGAAATCCATAGTGAGACTAATGGTGAGGGATTGAAGTATGAGTGTGTAATTTGATTTTAGTTTATTTTTCTGCAAATTAGATATCAGATTACTCAAGTTGTTTATGATTACCTCCGAAAGCCATAGCGAGACTAATGGTGAGGGGTCAGAATATGAGTTGATGTAATTTGATTTTAGCTTTACTTTGCTTGCAATTCTTGGATTTCTTTGAGCACATTTTCTTTTGTATTTAGACAGCAGCAAGGGTAATGGGTTTCATGATCAATATTTTACTGTTTGTTTGACTAGTATAGTGGCACATTTTCATTTTTTTTTAGAAATTAATTTTGTCATTGCATGTTTTAAAACCCTTTTGAAGTTTGAAGTTTGGGAAATCATTATAAAGGACATCATTGCCTTGAAAATTTATATCCATACTTGTCTTTTAGAATTTCCATCTCACATTAGGAAACCAACCAAGATAAAAACCCCAAGATAAATAAAAAAACCAAAAACGACAAAAAGTAAGAGATAGGTTATCTTGCACATATAGTGCGCCACACTTCGTCAGCTTACGAATCCCAGATTGACAAATTAATGTAGCAATTTAGGACACACTAAATTGACCAAACAATTCTTCTGGGATCTTTTTGGACAATTTTACGATCTTGGGATCAGCCTCAGTACCCAAATTCAGGTCTTCTACCTGATTCTCTTCTACCGCTTTGCCTAGCAGCAGTGGGACATCATTCTTGTCAAATAATCTTTCTAGAGGCACCAACCCTCTAGGTATTATGTTTCCCTTTAACTGCAACACCTTATTACCTGCCACTTTATTCTCCCAATTTCTTTCTGAAGTATCTTCAGTCTCTTCTTCTTCATCAGCATCAATCTCCATATTTGCGAATTCCCCTACTATTTCTAGGAATCTCTTCATCTGTTCTTCATCCTCAAATACCTGCCAGTGCTTGATGTTATCAGGGATTGAGGGTTGATAATGTACCTCAATTTCATATCTTAAGAGGGGGTTCTGAGGTGGACGAAATGTGCTGGCAGCCATAGCAAGGGAATCAGCCATCCTATTCTGTTCTCGGGGCATGAACTGGATATTGAATGCCAAGAAGAAATTCTCTACCATGTCCCAAACTTCATTCCTATAAGCCCTGAGCCGAGGATGTTTGGTTTGACACTGATTTTTGACTTGCCTAACCACCAGTTCTAAATCTCCCAGAACTTTTATACTTTGTATGTTCATGCTCCTGGCTGTCTGCAATCCTATCAGAAGTGCTTCATATTCAGCCACATTATTTGTAGCTTCGTATTCCAGCTTGAAAGCCAATGGAACCCATTTTCTTGTAGGAGAAATCAATAGTATTCCAGCTCCATTACCTTCTTCTGAATTTGCTCCATCAAAATGAAGAGTCCAGATTCCTGCTTCATGGCTCACTGAGGGTTGTTCAGTCTTGATTTGATAGAAGGATGGTTCATGAGCATAATATTGATCTTCTTCTAGCATCAAGCATGAGAAATCTCCTTCCTTACTGTAGATTGGTGAGTTTACAGAGTTGTCAGCCTTAGTAACCATCTTGACAAATCTGGTCTCCCTGTACAGTCTCCTCTCCTGGCCACCAAAAATTGGGATAGTGGCACATGTTAAGTCCATCCTGAGTGACCCACCAATTTTTTCTCCCCAGGACCTTGACAGTAACATGCCAAAGCGAGTTGGGATGTCAGCCACCACAATGTCGATTACCACACTTTTTGCTGGGATTTGGGCCAAATTGACCACCAAATCCTTGATCATCCCCAAGCATTTAACTCTTTTGGAATCAAATGAATAGAGATCATTGTATGGACGGGTGATTTGTAATCCTAGTTGTTCCATGACTGACAAAGGTATTATATTATGAAAAGCTCCGGAATCTAACAGACAGTTATGTAATAGCAGGTCATGAATCACTAGAGACACATAAAAAGGAGGAGTAGAAGCATCTACTTCCTCAACATGTGGGCCAAATACAACCATAGGTCTTTCTTCTTGAAGGTTGAGACCATCTGGGATGAGTGCTGCTTCTGGAGGCCTCATGAAAGAGGTGATTTGAGATTGATATGATGGTTGTTTCAACAGTTCAGTTAGGGGAACTGGGATTTTGACCTTCTCAAGTTCCTTTTGTAGGCTGAAAGCAGGGGAGGACTTCTCTATTACAACCTCTTTTGACTCTTTATTTTCAGCTGGGGGTTTGGCTTCTTTTGATACAAACTTGGAATCAGGGGGAAAGACTATTTTGGAAGAGGAAGGAATTTGATCATTAGACTGCACAGGTCTGTTTAGAGGCTTCTTACCTTTGTTAGTGATTTTATGGATTGTTGACTGCTTCTGAATAGGTGCTTCCTTCTGGGGTGGCTCTCCTTCCTGCTCTTGAGTATGAGTCCTCTTCCTAGCATATCTGAGATCATACTCCCTATTGAGCTGTGTATGCACGAAATCATCAAATAGCCTACAATAGTGATCAATCTCCGAGTCTTCCGTGTCTCTAGCATTTTCTTCTTCTTGTAATGAGAATTCTTCTCCGTCACTATCTGAAAAAGCAAGATTTGCATCCTCCATTCCATAGGTGGTGTCTTTAGTAGCATCATCTTTTGGACCTTCCAAGTACAATGGGTGTGGCACCTGATCTTGTTGTTCCTTGGGTTCCCTTGGCAAGATTTGCAGAAGTGGTTTCCTGTACTGAGGATTGTAACCTCTGTTTTGAGCATTGTGGAAATTCTTAGAGGCTGAATTCTTGGCCTCCAATTCAAGTTTGACCAACTTTCTAATCATTTTGCTCATTTCTGGGTCTCTATCCAGGTTAGAGGTAGATACCTCCTCTTTGCCCCTTCTTTTAGCATCTTGTTCAGATTTTCCTTTTGATTTACCAGTGGAGGCAAAGTTTTCCTCAATCTCTAGTGCATTTGTCTGGGCATCATCCAGAGTAGCAGGCTTTCTTTCTCTCAGAGAGAAACCAAAATATGAATCAAAGGTTGCTACAAAAACAACTTTAGCAGCAGTCTGATGAGGCTTCATGTCAACAGGAAGACTCAAATACAAATTTTTAAATCTTTTGATAAATTCAGACACCCCTTCATTATGCATTTTCTTGAGTGTATTAAACTCAGTAAGACACTATCCATGGTCTTTCTTTTCCCCCCATTTCCTGAGAAAAGTATCTTCCATGTTATCCCAAGAGGTGATAGAACGGCCTGCCAATGTCTTAAACCATTTTCAGGCTTCACCATCAAGAGATTGTACAAACAGTCTCAAAATGACATCTAAGTGTTCCACATTAAAATTCTCTGCAAAAGCACAAAAGACCTCAAGGTGTTTTTGAGCATAAATCTCATTTTCCCCATTGAACCGGGGTAGGATCTTCAGATAATCTTGTGGCAAATCATTCAACACTTGGGGTAATTCCAGAGGGGCATATTTATTTAGCAAGAAGTCTGGAACATTTTCCATTGGAGGGGGTGGAGGTAGTGCAATAGTTTGATGAGTAAGAGGAGGAGGAGGAGATGGAAGCGGGGTATGAATAATAGTAGGAATATACTCAACTGTAGCTTGAGGGGTTGAGGGGAAAAAAAGTCTGTTAACAGCAGATACTTCGGTGACTTCCTTGACCTCTTTGACCTCAGGAGTAGGATGAAGACTGTCTTTAAATTGGACACCTCCTCGGGGTGGACTATTTGAATAGTAATCGGTATCTCTGACAGTGGGGTCAGGAATTTGCAATTGAGAATCTTGAGAGGAGGAGGACGGAAAGTCTTCTTGAGAGAACTCGGGAATCTCAGAATGGACTGATTTTCTTTCCCTCCAATTCCTTCTATGTATGATCTTTTCAGGGTTAGATACTGAAGGTGTCTTTGGCTTAGACCTATCTGACCTCAGGTGTGGCTTACGAGGAGCCAGGACTGCAAATAGATTTATCAAAAGAATAAATGTGGAGTTGCCAAGGTGAGGGATCTACAACTGTCAACTCTCCATACTCACCTACTTGAAGAGTGAACTAGATTTTGTCGAGGCCCAGGGATTTTAATTTTTTCAACTTCGATCCTCGGCAATGGTGCCAGAAAGATGTTGTCGCTCCTAGAGACAACCTAGAGTTGTGATAGACCAGTTCCTAGGACATCTTAATATAGCAAGGAGCATGTAATATAACCTGGGGAGTTATCAACAAAAGGCTCTCATGCTATCTCTTGTTAAACAAGGAAATTATTTTCAAATGGGACCAAAACTCTCAGAAACTTGATACAAGATAAGAGATACTGCAGAGGCAAGATGTAAAGCTCTCATATAAAAGCATCAGACAATTCAGAGACAATTTACTGCAAAGAGGGCCGATTCAGAAATACATCACAGAAAAAGTTGTCAGAAGGTGTATGTAGTGAATGAAATATTGAGGAGATATTAGCTAACATTGAGCTGATACCCAGATATACAATACCACCGTTCATGGGCTTACCAATCTAAGAATCCATACATGATAATATCATTTTAAAAGCACCCTCCCAAAGAAACTAATATAGCAGAAATACGGTTTAGATGAATAGCGGAATAGAATATCATGCATGAGCCATATTTAAAGCGCTTGACTAATCCAAGCATGGGTATCAACTAGGATAAATCCATACCAAAAATTAATGAGCCACTCGCATTCCAAAAAATGATACAGGAAAGATGGATGAAATGAAATGATATATTAAATAACACATAAGAGAGAGTTACAGACTGTGAAATACCAAAGACCAGAATCCTCTTTAATAGATGGAACTCCTCCTCACTGAGACCTTATGGGCTCTGAGCATTCATACAAGAGTTTAACAAAATGTATACAAAATTCTCTCACTGCACCAATTTTCTAATAAATCTGGAACCCTCAATAATTTGTTCTTCGGGGATTTTATAGAGAAAAAGAAAACTTGATAAACGAAGTAGGTGATGAACCATCAATTTGCTGCATAAGGACAAGATGGCCGAAACGTGCACGCCCATACTGCTCGATGACTTTGTGGTGCTGTACGTTCTCTGTAGCCTGCTTTCTGAAATAAATGCACTGGGTGAAGGTCTCTTCAGGAACACGATATAGAGATAAAACCATATGAACATTCTGTCCTTTCCTGAAAGAAAATCCTGCTGAAATGAAACCTGGAGGGTATTGTTCCTTGTGCATGGTACTTTCTGTCTTCTAAACTTGAATTAAGGCCTGAAAACTTCAATACTGATCATCAAATTCTTCTGATTTTCCACTGATACTCTCTGCGCAACATTTATATCTTCACCTGCCAAATCTGCGCTTTGAATGTCCCTGGGAGGGTTTGACAGATTTTAACCCTGTTGCTTTAATGGAAGTCTTGTCGGTGTATCTTCCCGGGCCTTTCTTCATAATTCAGCTCTGAAACATGGTCTTTGACGTGCTCTCTATCACAACAATAGAGACTCTGAATCATGATAGTTTTTCGCCGCTTGTACTCTACAAAAACACGCAACTTGGTCATGAAATCCATGCAAATGGAAGACTGGTTATGGGGGCGGAAGAAATGATAGTGCAGCGGTGGTGAAACAGTGGTCTATGTGAAATAATGGTGGAAAACATAACGATATGGTGTAAATGGAAAACAATAGGGTTTGACGGAAAAATGCGTATGGACCGTTCGATCTAGATCTGGAGGCGTAGATCGATGGCGGGGATAAAACAGTGAAATGATATATGAAAATGGGTGTAATGAATATGAGACATTTAACTTTGATACAAAACGTGAAACTTTGGTTATAAGCCAAAATATACATAAATGCAATGAAATGCTATGAAACGTGACGGAAAGACCGTATGAGGTGGGGCCTATATGGAAATCGCAATCGGAAATCAGAGCGGGAGTAATTGCAATCACGAGTGGGAGGATGTGTGATGCGATCAATCAGAAGGGACAGTGATCGGAGGGGAGTTGCGATTAGGCGGATTGGGGGTCGGTCATGTGATGCGATCAATCGCATCGCAAATATTTGCGATGGACCGATCGGGGGTGGGGGGGGTAATTCACGTAAATGTTGCGATTGCGATTGGGGCAGGGAGTTTGATTAGCACTCCACTGTCGGATCGGGGTCACAGATCGACGGTGCGAGTTAGATCGGGGATCGCAATCGGGGGGGAAACAAAGGGATGGCACAGAGTTTTTTGCGATTGCGATGATCTGCGATTTGCGCGGGCCGTCCGATCTACATGGTAGCTCAACGGTGGAGAACACGTCATAGGACTTAACATAATCGCATCGGAATTTTTCGGTTGTAACATGGGAAATGCACCCGTCTATCACTCCGATTGCGATTGGCGCTTAAGACTTAAGCGCTTGGACGGAAAATGAATTTATTAGGCCAGACAAAAGGGGATTGCTCATCAGAGATTCAATGGGGGCTGAAATGATCAACAGGGTCTATAATATCAATCATGGTCAACCATGGTTAATAATAGCCAACTATGGTCAACCATGGTCGAATGTCGCATTGTGACAATGATTGTCTCAATTTGAAAATCAACCATGGTCAACCATAGACCAACGTCACATTGCGATAGATTGTCTTAATATGAAAATCAATCATGGTCAAGCATGGTCAAGCATGGTCTAGTGTCGCATTGTGACAAGGAATGTCTCAATATAGAAATCAACCATGGTCAACCATGTTTATCTTAGTATTTATAATATTTATCTTAAAGTTTATATACCTTTGGTTTATAGTTTACGTCACATTATGACAAACATTGTATCAATATGATAATCATCTTCAACCATGGTAAATCATGGTCAACCTTGGTGAACCATGGTCATCCATGTTTTATAAAATCAAACATGGTCATCCATGGTCAATCATGGTCAACTATGGTTGAAGGTCACATTGCCACAAAGATTGTGTTGCTATGAAAATAAACCATTGTTAAGCATGGTCATTTCTTTTAGGTTTATAATATCGATCATGGTGAACCATGGTACAAGATGGCATTGTGACAAATATTGTCTCAATATGAGATTCAATCATGGTTCAATATTTCATTCTAACAAAGATTTTTTCTATTTGAAAATCAGTCATGGTCAACCATGGCTGATTGTCTCAGTATGAAAATCAACCATGGTAAACCATAGTCCAACATCGCATTGCGATAGATTGTCTTGATATGAAAATAAATCATGGTCAAATGTCGCATTGTGACAGGGATTGTCTCAATATGGAAATCAACCATGCTCAGCCATGTTTATCTTAGGGTTTCTAATATTTATCGTAGCGTTAATATACCTTGGGTTTATAATTTATGTCACATTATGAAAAAGGTTGTCTCAATATGATAATCATTGTCAACCATGGTAAATCATGGTCAACCTTGGTGAACCATGTTCATCCATGTTTTATAAAATTAAACATGGTCATCCATGGTCAATCATGGTCAAATATGGTTAAAGGTTGCATTGTCATAAATATTTTATCGAGATGAAAATCAACATTGTGACAAGGATTGTCTCAATATGAAAATCAACCATGATCAACCATTGTCAACGATCCTTATTTTAGTGTTTATAATATATATCTTAGGGTTTATATACTTTGGGTTTATAATATTTGTCCCTTGGGTTTAATATTATTCCCTTGGGTTCATAATCCCTTTGGATTTTAGTATTAATCCCTTTGATTTATTATTCCCTTGGGTTTATAATATCAATTCCTTGGGTTTATTATTCCCTTGGGTTTATAATATCAATCATGATCAACCATGGTCAATTATATCCAACCATAATCAACCATGATCAAATGTGATCGAATGTTGCATTGTGACTATGATTGTCTCAATATGAAAATCAACCATGGTCAACCATGGTCAACCATGGTCCAACATCACATTGTGACAAAGATTGTATTGATATGAAAATCAATCATGGTCAACCATGTTCCAACGTCGCATTATGACAAGGATTCTCTCAATATGGAAATAAACCATGGTAAACCATGTTTATTTTAGTGTTTATAATATTTATCTTAGGGTTTATATACCTTGGGTTTATAATTTTTATCCCTTTGGTTTATAATATTAATCATGGTCAACCATGTTTTATAAATTCAATCATGGTCAATCACGGTCGAATGTCGAATTGTGACAAATATTGTCTCATTGTGAATATCACATTGTGAACGTCATGTTCTCACAAATATTGTGTTGGATTAAAATCAACTATGGTTAACCATGGTCAACCATTGTCCAATGTCGCATTGTGACAAGGATTGTCTCAATATGAAAATCAATTAGGGTCAACCATTTTCAATCATGTTTATGTTAGTGTTTATAATATTTAACTTAGGATTTATATAACTTAAGTTTATAATATTAGTATCTTGGTTTTAATATATTTGCTTGAGCTCATAATCCCTTGGGGTTTTAGTATTAGTCCCTTGGATTATGATTATTCTCTTGAGTTTATAATATCAATCCCTTCAGTTTATTATTACCTTGGGTTTATAATATAAATCATGGTCAACCATGGTCAATCATAACCAAACATGGTCAACCATGGCTGAATGCCACATTGTGAGAATGATTGTCTCAATATGAAAATAAACCATGGCCAACCATAGTCCAACGTCACATTGCGACATATTGTCTCGATATTAAAATCAATCATGGTTAAACATGGTCCAACTTCGGATTGTGACAAACATTGTCTCAATATGTAAATCAACCATGGTCAACCATATTTATTTTAGGGTTTATAATATTTATCTTAGGGGTTATATACCTTGGTTTTATAATTTGTGTTGCATTGACAAAGACTATCTCAATATGATAATCATCGTCAACCATGGTCAACCTTGATCAACCATGTTTTATAAAATCAAACATGGTCATCCATGGTCTATCATGGTCAACCATGGTCAAACATCGCATTGTCACAAATATTGTGTTGATATGAAAATCAGCGAAGGTAAATCATGGTTAACCATGGTCAAACGTCACATTGTGACAAGGATTATCTTAATATGAAAATCAATCATGGTCAACCTTTGTCAACAATGTTTATTTTAGTGTTTATATTAATATTTATCTTAAGCTTTATATACCTTGGGTTTATAATATTTCTCTCTTATGTTTAATATTATTCCCTTGGGTTCATATTCCCTTGGGGTTTTAATATTAATACCCTGAGTTTATTATTCCCTTTGGTTTATAAGATTAATCCCTTGGGTTTATGATATCAATCATGGTCAGCCATGGTCAATCATGGCCAACCATGGCCAACCATGATCGAATGTCACATTGTGACTAAGATTGTCTCAATATGAAAATCAACCATGGTCAACCATGGTCTAACATTGCATTGTAACAAAGATTGTCTTGATATGAAAATCAATCATGGTGTAGCATGGTCAAGCATTTTCCAATGTCGCATCGTGACAAGGATTGTCTCAATATGGAAATAAACCATCGTCAATCATGTTTATTTTAGTGTTTATAATATTTATCTTAGGTTTTATATATCTTGGGTTTATAATTTTTATCCCCAAGGTTTATTATTTCCTTGGTTTTATAATATCAAACCCTTGGGTATATATTATTTGTATGGCTTAATATTAATCTTTGGGTTTATAATCATGGTAAACGTCAGTTTGACGTCTCATTGTGATAAAGATTTTCTTAATATGCAAATAAAACATGGTTCAAGACTGCATTGTTACAAAGATGGTCTCCATATGAAAACCAATCATGGTCAATCATGGTCCAACATCGCACTCTGAAAGAGATTGTCTCAATATGAAAATAAATCATGGTCAACCATGGTTGCTTTAGGGTTTATAACATTTATCTTAGTGTTTATATACCTTGAGTTTATAATATTGATTCGTTGGGTTTAATATTATTTCCTTGGGTTTATAATCCCTTCGGTTTTTAGTATAAATCCCTTGGGTTTATAATATCAATCCCTTAGGTTTATTAGTTTAAGGGTTCATAATTATAGGCTATAATGTTATTTATAGGCTTTTTAACATTAGCCCTTGGGTTAAATATAAATCCTTGAGTTTAATTAATTAATAGTAATTACAATAAATGATTGAAAAAACCATATTTATATTAATTATTTTAAATATAAAACATTATTAATAAATTATAATAATAATTAGTTAATTATATTTATAAAATATAGTTCATTAGTTAATTATTATTATTATTTATTAATTAATTATGAACGAATTAATTATTAATTCTTTGAGAGTGTAGACTTATGTGATCCATATCTATTACATAAAAGAATCATCTGGAGAAATCACATTATAATTTTAAGAACGACGCGTTTTGAACTACTTAGTGTAATTCATCATAGAAGAATAATGATTATGTTGATAAAAAAACTTCTACATATACTGTTGAGACACATAATGGTCAATCATCGCCATAAAAATGAACGTTAGAATAATAATAAACTTGGATAATATAAAAATGAAAGCTAAGAAAATAATAACTATATACAATAAAAAATAGGAATAAACCTAGATTATTTAAACATAATCCAACGTAAAAACAATAAAAACCAAAAATAAACAAACTAATGAATATAAGCGAACTATAAAATTATTACCAAAAATAACAAACAAAATTAAAATAAAAACAAGGATCAAATAGAATAATAAATATATATATGAATGTTATTTTCTTAATGTTCATATATATATTTATTCTTCTATTTGATCCTTGTTTTTATTTGAATTTTTTTTGTTATTTTTAGTAATAATTTTATAGTTCGCTTATATTCATTAGTTTGTCTATTTTTGGTTTTTATTGTTTTACCTTGGATTTGTTTAAATAATTTAGGTTTATTCCTGTTTTTTATTATATATAGTTATTATTTTCTTAATGTTCATTTTTATATTATCTAAGTTTATTATTATTTTATTAATATATTTATTATTATCCAAACATTCATTTTTCTGGCACTGATTGACCATTATGCATCTCAACAGTATATATAGAAGTTTTTTTATCAGTGCAATCATTATTCTCCTGATGATGAACTACATTGAGTAGTTCAAAATGCATTGTTCTTAAAATTATAATGTGATTTCTCCGGAAGATCCTTTGATGTAATTATTAATTTATTATTAAATTATGAATTTAATATTTAATAAATTAATTAATAATAATATTAATTAATAATGAATGAAATATTAATTAATTAATTATTAATAATAGTAATATTAATTTATAATTATGCCAGAGGCGTTTTCTCTATGGACATTCATGTCCAAACATTGTTCGCTGTAGCCAATGAGTGACTTTAATTTCATCCATCTCAGTCCAATGGTATTTGACCACGTGGCTCTTGTCGTCTACTTCCTGCAATGCCACAAACAAGAAGGTGAGTGGCTCTTGTCGTCTGCCTACTTCCTTCAACACCACAGACAAGAAGGTGAATAACCACGTGGTTCCTGTCGTCTGATGTATTCCTGCAGTGCAAATAAGGTGAAAAAATGCTAGAGCGCTTCTGGAAAAATTGGCCCTTCTGGTTTTGTTTTTCGCAGTCATTTTTCATGGCAATTTGGAAAAGGATCTTTTAATACGAGTAACAAAATAGTCTAGAAATTGATACATTCTGTTTGAATAGGCTATATGTAGCGTTTATTTGTCAAAAAGAAATGGAATGAATATAATATATCTATGGGTGCAATGCTACACATCTGACCACTAACTAATAAGAAATAATGTTTGTATCAAGCATTAACGTGACAAAATATATAAGGAATCCCATTATGACTGTGAATTTTGACTGCGAATTTTTCATTGCAGCAATAGGATTAGAACCTGCATTGGTTGTGATGGTTTCAGTTGAGTTGCTATGCATGGTCACTGAGGCACACCTTTCTTTTCACCTTCACTGCATTCTCTTTTTACCTCTGATCGAATTGGGTGTATCCGTTGAATCGATCGTGGCAGCATATTGAATTTTTTTTTGGCGAAGTTGATGGCTAAGACGGGGTTTCAACGTTTTCTAACTTGAGAAAAGAGGTTACCTTGCAGCCTCCTGTCAAACAGGAGAATCATTAGCTTATCATAAGAATATCAGGTGGAAAATTTGGACACTGGTAAATTGCATTCAGTTGGAAGGTTGATGTCAAATGGAAACTATTTATTTTACCCAAAATATATTTTGGGAAATATGTCAGGTCATTTTGCTTATTTTAAAGAAATCTGTGAGGTAATTCTGCATTTTGACTAAATTCAGTTGAGATACTCATGGAAACCTACAGGACAAGTCTTTTCCATTTTTTTCTGCCAGTCTGAACATAAGACTGTCTTTGGCCACAAAGTTGGGAGATGTTGGTTCAGATAGGGGAGAGTAAATTATGAAGTGGGTCCAAAAATGGAGCATGAATTCTCTCTATTCTTTTGCAGGCCCCAAAATCAGAGGGAAAAAAGGGAAACTTATTGGAAGAGTGAATTTTAATGGAAGGAATGCATGGATATTGCCATATTATCGTGGATCATCCTAGCATCAGAAAATGGCATTTACAGATCTAGCTTCACAAATCCTCTCTAAGTTTCCTCCTCACATATCTATCATCAGTTTACGGCACATGGGTCTACAGAGAGAGAGCTACACCAGAAATCCCATTAATCCTTGGGTAGAATGATACTTTTAAGCTGGGTGCCTCAAACAAGGTTTACACTGTAATGGGTTCCATTCTCCTCGACCATTCTGGAAGAGGAAGCAACCTCTTATCTTATAATGATAATTTCTCATAGGGATTTTCCAGAAAAAGAAGCCTAGGCACCAATCTTGCCAGTGAGTGTTTTTGAAATCAACAAAAAAAAAAAATTGCATTTGATAATGAAAATAGAAGGATCCTAGCTTTGAAGGAGGATGCATATTTGGAAGCAATAAAATCGGCCACATGGAATCCAGTGCAACCAACAACACCTCCATTTCCAGGGTCCCCTTCTGCTTCGGCGTCGTGCCACTTTTATTTCATGTGGATTTGCTAAGACTTGAGGCCTTGGGAAAAAGGTTGGAATCACATTGGGCAACATTAAGGTTTCCAAAAAATTCGTGATGAAGGAAGACCTGGAGAGCTCGTTCTGTTGCTTTTTGTCTCCAAAAATGGAACAAAAATGTGTTATATTCTTCTGCGGGCCACAAATTCAGAGGGAAATAAGGGAAACATAGTGGAATAGAAAATTTTAATGGTAAGAAGGCATGTGGATTTCCATATTGTTGTGGATCATCCCATAAACTAGATATGGATTTTATAGATCCTGTTGGGAGGTATAAATGCTAGATTTACACCCACATTTAAATTGTCAATATGGGGTCATAAGACTTAGATACGTAGCACAATATATGCCAGAATATGGCCTCGGGGACTTGTAAAATAAAAAACCTAGAACTAATTCAGAAAGGAAATCATGGAGGAAAAGAAATAAGACATTTCAAAGTAAACACACTGCAGAAAAAGAATGCAAAGCCGTAGAAGACTACAACTGAAAAGCATAAAACAATTCTATTGCAACTACTTAAATATGTTCTTAAAATGATGCTTTAAATCTG
This sequence comes from Pinus albicaulis, assembly GCA_034641835.2. Lineage (NCBI taxonomy): Eukaryota > Viridiplantae > Streptophyta > Pinopsida > Pinales > Pinaceae > Pinus > Pinus albicaulis. The sequence continues at coordinate 1,503,520,695 of CM076580.1, read as the reverse complement.
TACTTAAAATGCTACTTTAAGATCTGTACTTAAAATTCTGCTTCCAAATGATGCAAGTAATGTTGATGGAAAGGAATCATAAGTGTATGGAAATATTCAATTCAAACTTTTAAATTTATTGAATGAGGATATCTTCAAGAGTATTCTTGGACACTTTAATTATGTTAAGAATGTATTTAAACTAATATTGGCTTTTAAATAAATGTGTTTTCCTTACAATCCCAGGATCAATCCATAAAATAATTTGAATTGTTTATGAGTGTCCAATAATATAAATATCATATTAAATGAAACCCTTTTTGATTTCATATCATGATTACTCCCATTTTAAATCCCTGAAACTTAATATATTTTGTAATAAAATAAATTGAACAAGGCACGATGAGAAAAATGAAATGCAATTGTTAATTGGTATTCTATTTTTAATCTAATTAATTGAGAAAAAGTAAATCCTAAAAATACAGTGGCATTAAGTTCATCAAACCTATACAATTAAATATCAAATCGTAAAGGAAATCTGTGAAATGGATTTGCAGTGTTCATTTTAAGTTTGTTGATCAAAGATGTTCTTAAAGAGTCTTGTTGGACATTTTATGAACTTGAAAGTTTCCTCAAGCTAATTCTGGCAATTATAATGATAAATATTTAAAATTCCAAGGAATGCCCCAAATAACATTAATCCATTAAATCAGAGCTTTTAATGATCATATCATCTCCATTATAAATCCCTCCAATTAAAAATATATTCCGTTAGATAATAAATGAACACAATAAATGGTGAAAATGGAAAACCCAAATAACAAAAGTGTTTGCTAACGAAATAAATTCTAGAATCATGACATAATTGAATTCATGAATAAAACCTAGGTAATTAAATACAAAGGAAACCTAAAGAACAAAATTTAAAAACATAATTTAAATCATTCATGCATGAAATCAAACGTAGTAAAATAAATCATTCTAACAGAAAAAATAAATCCTAAGTAGTCTGAAAAAATGAGCTGACTGATGGGCCCAATCACCCAGCTCGATCCTCCTGAAAAGAACTACATTAACACACCAACCGAGAAATTCAACACAACCTGTAAATGTAAATTAAATGCGGAATCACATTACAAAAATTGAATTACACAAATGTTTAGTTAAATCAAATGATACAGTTTCTATGCTGGGCTCCAGTTCATAATCGAGCATTCTTTTGCAATTCGTAGCATACCCCTATTCTCTGTGATCCGTCTCAGCCTACTTCTATTCAATTCCGTCCCCCTTCTCAGTGGGTAGTTCTTTATTATATAGCAGCAACACTGCCCTTGAATAAATGGATCTATTGTTACATTGCATGTAAATTTAGAATACAGATTGATTGAAATCAAAACAAAAGGATTTGTTTCCAATCAGGGTCAAGCTAGTGATCTAATTCTAGAAGTAATTTGACTTCATCATTTTTCTACTAGCGGTAGTGCACAGCTGGCAGGATTTGGTATGTCATCGTCATCTTCATTTATCAAGGATGTTGGAATTTTCTATGTAGAAGTACTCATTGATCTACAACCTTCATACATGCTACAATCCTCCCAGCATAAACACAACCAAATGCAAAGAGGCATCCTTTTTCCAAGGTTGGAATCAGAGTCATAGTTTCTTATTGCAGTTGCATATATATCACCAAGAGGTCCTTTACACGATATCTACGTGCCTTCATTTTTCCGTGAATATGTTTCCAATATTCTATTTGGGAGTGACCCTAGCCGAGAGACTCTTATGCCATTGCATATTCCATAGTATTCTGTATGCTCCTTTTGATTTATTAAAAATATCCTCATGGGGACCTGATTTAATTATTTGGCCACCATGAACACTAAGATTAGATTAGCATTTTGAAATGTAAAAAATATGTGAGCTGCAACTAGGGTGGTGCGTCACATGGAAGCTTGGTTGAGGTCAGGTATTATCCCTTTCCATTACATGAATTAAACCATAAACCATATTAGAAACATAGCAGAAGCTTAGACTTGTGGTCCTGGGGCTTGGATTGTCATTGGTTCACCTCTAAGGGCTTGAGAAATAAAATTGATGACAACACGACCATAATCAATGTTCATTCGTGGCCCATAGGTATTAAATATTTGAGAAATATGGATCTCTGACCCAAAACCGTGGCCAAATTTTCCAAACCATTCACATTCAACCCATTTGTGTGCTTAAAACCGTACTTAACAATTGTTTTAGCCTTCACTCCCTTTTGGTGATAAATTTCGCCGAACGGTTTATGGGTTATATGAAAAATTGTATTTTGAGCATGATGAAAGTCTCATAATTTCGATATTCCTCACGATTTGATCACAAAATTCATATTTTCACCTACAACAATCTCATTCTATACTCAACTTTTTAGTAACTAGTTTGACTTGTGAAGACTTTTGGCAATGAAATCCTGCGAAAATTAATCTAGGGTTTTAGGGTATGAACGATGATATTGCATGATGTTGCTTTTTTTACATGGGGTGAATTTGTACTCAAATGTGTTTATGCTTTAGTGCATGAGATGAATCCGTATTCAAACGCATTTCAGGAAGCATTACTGCACTATTGGTGTGATGACTTGTTCACCTGCCACCAAGAAGGCATATTATTAATGATATTATTACACAAAACACTCTTTAAATTAATTAACAAGAATAATTCATAAATGAACAACTATTGCCTCTGAATGCCTCTAATCATCAACCTAAAAGGACAAAAACACCAGATACAATCATATAATTATTTGATAAAAACCGTAAAAATTTGGACAAAAAGGAAGCTCAACATCCCCCCATGCCGATCTTCTTGCACGTCCTTGTGCAAGCCAAAACTTTAAACTATAAAACTATGAAAAATTGTAGGGGAAATGTTTGAAGATTAAGAGTGTTAGCAAAAATTCTAGTGAGTAAAGATGAAGATGCCTAGTATTGCAATGCATTCATTAGCCTACAACATAACTATTATAAATCCAACGAAAACCATGTTACAGTTCGAATGAAAGTATCAATTGTAGGAATTATAAAACAAGATCAGGTACCGAAGTAGACATTATAGAGAAAAGAGTATGGCACATACCTATTACCTTGTCCCAAATGAATTCCCTGTCCTGTTTCTGCCCAAAGTCTTATGATAAAAATCAAATTTTGTTGAAAGGTGAAATTTCAAAAATACTACCACAAGATTCCTACACTTACTATAAAAATCTTGTACTTAGGTCATGAAACACATATTTAGAGGCAACTAGAATTAATACACATTTTTGGAAACCAACACATTGTGAGTAGTCATCATTGAGTATTTCATCACTTCAAATACCATAAAAATTAAATTTATGATACCAGAAAAGGAAAAAGAGAATTATGACACTTCCCTGGACCAATCAGCAACCTCTTTATTGAACACTCTAAATTTCGTTTTCATCTAGATGAAAAACTAGATTTATTCTTAGTCCAGTACAAAGAACTATCTTCACTAAGGGTACCAGTTTGTTAAAGATTCATAAAAGACAGAACTAAAAGCATCATGTTCAATTTGTCTTAGAACCATTGTCCAAGAAAAAGGATGAGTTTTCAAGGAAAGAGAAGGATAACCAAGAAAATCATAGTATGTAATTAACTTTAATACCACAGACATGGCCCTGCTACTCGCAGGTGTCCATAACCTCAGCAGGGATGTATTTTGACCCAACGAAATGTCTGTGTCCCACTTACTAAATATAGATTAAGAGTTAGCTTATTTTACTTTTAGATGACAACCACTGTCCTGGCTTGGTAATGAACTGATGGTAGTGCCACTCACAAGAAGTAACATGAATGAACAGATTGGCTCGTGATGAGACCTCCTATCTTCTAGCTTTTGGTTGGAAGCCATTTTTTTGTCTTGGTGACCAGCAACAATAATTTCATGCATTTTAGGTCTCATGATTGTGGTGGGTTGGCTCACCACAAGACCTCTTATTCTCCCCTAAATCTTTTGTAATATCTGATTATGATTAACCTTAAAGGTTACTTAATAAGTGGGGAGATAGATCTACTCCTTAAGAGTATAGGATGGCGTGAAATTTTTTTAATGAATAATCATTGCTGGCTAATTCCTCTCCCCTAAAGACTGATTGAAGATATCCCAGATAATGACTAAAATATTCCTTGAGTTGATAATGCTAGTGTTCTCATGAATAGCTCATTATGATCTTTACAAGAGTGGTCCACCATAGGGGGTTTTTCAATAGTACCTTCCAAGGGAAATTGAAAACATATATCTCAGATGACAACTCATTTGGAGTGATTAATCCTGGTTACTTTTTCAAAATGATGAGGTATTAGAGTGAATCGTACTCAACAAGATTTGTCACAAATGCGTGTGTTAAAAACTAATGTGGATCAAAAGTAGTTTTAGTGTCCCTACTTTAAAAATCAAAACCCTAATAGCATTATTATAACATATTTTATTCATGGAATTTTATTCTTCTACCCTACCCTACCCTAAGAAGCGGAAGACTCCCTTCTAAGTATAGGAGTACTTCCAATGCATCCATGTGTGCAACACAAGGATAATTATATTCATGTTCAAATTTGAAAAGTATATACGAGACAATACTAGAACATGAGGTACCAACTGCACTACTTGATGTGGTGCTACAAATTTTCAAATGATAAACGAGGAGTGGATACTGACAGTCATTTGGAACCAGGATTCTATGGGGTCCATATACTCTTGGTTACTTTATTCATGAGTAACATTCAGTGCATCATGCAAATCCTCCACATTTATTTTTTTATCCTCTAAAGTGCAGGTCAGATCAGATAGATGTTCTGCTTCTGATGGCTCCTCCTCATCATGCATGATCCGTAACTTCTCGGTCTCCTTAAGAAGATCTTATGGATCTTCATGAAATTTCTCTTCCAAAGGAATAAACCTTTCTTTTATTGATGCCAAAATATGATCTTTTTGTGAAGCAGAGACCGTAGCTTCTGCTAGGATTTGAGATAATTCTTCGAAAAACATCACACTTCCTGACATTTTCTTGCTTGCTGAAAATTCTTATTAGCACCAAACTTGAAATATTCGTTTACGAGAAACCAAAATTTGGAGTGACCCCAAGAAAAAGTAGATGCGTGGCTCTTCACTCACATCTTATTTTCACCTCTACCCTCTAGTTTCCCTGCTAAGGTAAAATCGAAAAAAATAAATCAACTAATCTCAATTGCAGTAAAGAAAACAACCACACTTTGCAGTAAATGAAATCACTCATTTCCAAGAAAGAAAAGCACTCATTTGCGGGAAATAAAACCTGGCCTGTGAGCTTTCTAGAAATACCATCCAGTATGCTTCAGTAAGCAAGGAGAATCTTATTAATCTAAAAATTTGACTGTGAAAGAAAGAATAACAAATCAGTGAGGCCTTATCCTACAATGCCTCCCCAGCAATGGCGCCAAAATGTTGGGAGGTATAAATGCTAGATTTAAACCCACATTTAAATTCTCAATCCAGGGTCGTAAGACTTAGATACGTAGCACAATATATGCCATAATATGGCCTCAGGGACTTGCAAAATCAAAACCCTAGAACTAATTTAGAAAGGAAATCATGCAGGAAAATAAATAAGACATTTCAAAGTAAATGTTGTCGACAATTTTTGTCTACCCTAGGGACAGCCTAGAGTTGCTATAGACCAGTGCCTAGGACATCTTAACATAGCAAGGAGCTCATAATATAGCTTGGGTTGTCAATCCAAAAGCTCTCTTACTATCTCTTGCAAAACAAGGAAATTAGTTTAAATGGAACCAAACTCTCTCAGAAGCTGATACAAAGATAAGAATAATGTAGGAACAGCATGCAAAACTCCAATACAAAAGCATCAGATAGTTAAGAGACAACTTACTACAAAGAGGGCCAGTTCAAATAATATGCCACAGAAATCAAATATCAGAAAGTGGATGCAGTGAAGAAACATGAAGAAGATACTAGTTAGCATGAGGCTGATACCCAGATACACAACAAAACCACATATGGGCTTATCCAACTAAGAATCCATACATGACAATGGCGTTTTAAAAGCACCCTCCTCAAGTAACTAATATAGCAAAAAATATGGATGAAATGAACATGGAACAGTATATCATGACTAGGCCTATTTAAAGCGCTTGACTAATCCAAGTATGGGCACCAACTAGGATGAATCCTTACTTAAGACCAGTGAACCACTCACATTCTAGAACATGATACAAGAAGATAAATAGCATGAAACGAGATATTATATTAACACATAAGAAAAGATTACATACTGTGGGATACCAAAGACTAGAATCCTCATTACAGTTATAACTCCTCCTCACTGAAACCCTACGAGCTCTGAGCCTTCATACAGAAACTTTATAAGAAGCATACAAAAGCCTTTCACTGCACAGTTTGCTGATAGAAATCTGGAACCTTTACAATGTCTTTCTTTCTAGTTTTTATAGGAGGAGAAAACTCTAGAGAATGAGGTAGGTGATACATTTAATGATCTGATTTGAATAAAATGGCAGAAAACATTCGCGCCCACACTGTGAATGACTAAATATAATTAACTGTACTTTGTAATCTACCTCCAGAAATAAATGCTCAGGATTAAAATCTCCTTATAAACAAGACACAAATAATAAAATATACGAATGTTCTGCCCTTTGCTGAAAGGGAAAAATCTACTGCCATGAAACCTTGAGATTGCTTGTGATTGTGCATAGTACTCTCGGCCCTCTAACTTTGAATTAAAATCCCAGATCTTTGTAAAAGGCGTTGCATTTCGATCTTGTGCTCGATATCCCATGTCATGGAATAAATGTCTTTATCTACCGGTTACCTTTTTGTAATAGTTTCAAGGGTTTAATAAATTCTAGCCCCGCTTCATTAAATAAAGTCTTGTCAACAATATTTCCTCAGATCTTTGCTTCATCATCCAACACCTGTTGAATAGCTCTTTGAAATGCACTCGTCCTCTGTGATGCAAATCCCAAATTATAATGGCTCTCCAGCAACGAACACCTGCAAAAATCCACAAACACATTAAAGTAAACCAGACACTGGGGTGGCGAATGTGACCATGACCACAGGATGTGGACTGGGAGAAATGGCGAGGAGATGCAGGGCGACAGTGAAATATGCAGGGAAACAACGATGAATGCATGAGGGGGAGATATGTAATGTAAACACAGTAATATGACACGTAAATGAAATATGTAAATGGTGGAGGGGAACACGGATGACACGTGGACGCTGTGATGTGGAGATGCGGCAGACTTGGTCAGCGACGTGTAAATAATTCTAGGCCATATGATCATCACACAATATCAACGGTCAAAACAGAACTAGAGGGTGATGTAATGGCGGGCCCGGGGCATTTTACATGGACACTAATAATCGTGCATCTCTGGAGAGCGGGAACCGTTAGATGTGGTCCCCAAGATCGAACGGCCCAGGTGAATTCCGCTGCCCGGCTTTCGTCCGGGAGATAATGCGCAAAATGGGCGGTTTTCGAAATAGTACCCTCGGACACGCGTCACCCAGTGTATGGAATCGATGGGTCCACAGGAAATACCGCCGGTTATGGATGGGTGGTGCGGAATGAAACCACCGGTTTTCACACAATGAATGCGGGCGCTGGGACCACCACGGGAAACAGTTCCGCTCCGTCGATTGGTTTTTGATCGGACAGCGGAGATGAACTGCGGGGGGCCAAGGTGTATGGACACGAGACTTTTGGAGCAACCCCCCGTAGTGAATGACAGCCGTTAGATTAAGTCTTCACCCATCCCGAGGAGTCAACTACAGGGGAACCAAGGTTTGACCCTACGGATAGAGTAAAGCCCCCGCAGGGGAAACGCTTCGGTCACGGCGTCGGGTCACATGGAGAGAAAAAGGCGCGGGGCTAGCGGAGAAGGGGCTGGGCCCAATATAATCTCAAATATGGATTCTGGCAATTAAAAATACAATTTTAAAGCAGCGAGAGGGCAACGATAGACAACCAAAGGGTTTTGCAAGACAGGGCGAGGGAATGTGATGATTTAAATCAGCTGGCTCATGGAGATTTTCATAAAGAGAGGATAGTGAACAACATTGGCTCCATCTGGGGATGGCATGTTCATCCTTGGACATGTCGAGAACCTGCAGACCATCTGATCATTTTGTGCGAATTCTGCTCTTCGACACCTCTTGTTTTCATTTTATAATTCATCAGCACACACACATTATTAAAAGAATGATGAAACAAAAAATAAAACTAATGTACAATATAATACACCAGGTTGTCTTTGCCTCCTGGGTCCCATACTTTGCTTTGCTGGTATCCATTAGTTGCATTATTCTTCAACTGTACCCTTCTATGTTTCCATATTTTGTTCTGCAACTTGCCTCCAGCTATGCTTTCACTTTCTATTCTTGTTCTTCCATTACCAAATTTTCTCTGCTTTCTTGCTGCTATCTGCTGTTTCTGAGACACCTTCATCATCAGTCTTCTGATGTTGTCAATTTCCATGTCCAACTTTTCTTTTGTATGAAAATTACTTTTCCCACTACTGTCTTCAATATGGCTCTTGAAAGCCTGATCGCCTTCTTCTTGTATTTTGAAAGGCAGTGGGATCTCTTCTTTTTGTTCCACAATAGCAGCTTTGAAAAATGTTCTCTCTGCTGGCAACATGATGCTAGAAAGGACCCTTGATCCTTCTTCAAATGTTTGCAGGAAATGCACATAAGGATCATGAAATGATACCTGGTTAAGAGTATCTGGCAGGCAAGCTTCAACCAGGATTTTATCTCCTTTCACTGGATCGAGAAGAAGACTCTCTTGAGAGAGAGAATCTCCTTCATTCTCTAAACTGGAGGAATCATCGTATACTGGAGTTGAGTCCTTTTGGAGCTCTGGTATATTCTACTCTGCTGTGCTGAGCTCTGTGAAAAGATCCATGAATTCTTGAGCAGGGGCTTGCTCCATTATTTCCTCTTTTTCAAGAGAAAGCTCGCTGCTTTCATCTTGCTCAAGAATCTCTTCTTTGCTCTCCTCCTCTTCTTCCTGTATTGAATCATATTTATTCAACATAATCTCCAGCAACCTGATTTCTTCATTCCATGGGTTAAAATCTTCCACCAAATTTCCTTCCTCCTTTCTTTGACTATCAAATGGTGTCAAATTTCTTTCATCAACATCAATCTCTGTGTTGGAGAATTCACCTTCTATTTCTAGGAATCCCATCATCTTTTCTTCATCCTCAAAGACCAGGCAATGCTTGATATTATCTGGGGTGAGTGGTGCTTCTGGAGGAAGTATGAAAGAGGTGACCTGAGATTGATATGCTGGTTGTTTCAACAGTTCAGTCAAGGGGACTGGAATTTTGATCTTCTCAAGTTCTTTTTGCAAATTGAAAGCAAAAGGGGAATTTTCTATTGAGAATTCATTGGACTCTTCATTTCGATCTTGAGTTCTGGTCCACTTCCTTGAAGATCTCAAATCGTATCTTCTATTGAAATGTGCTTGCATGAAATCGGCAAATTGTTTACAATAATGGTCAATTTCTGCTTCTTCTTCTTCTTCTTGCAATGGGCATTCCATTTCATCATGGTTTGAGAAAGCAAGATTTGAATCTTCCAGTTCATAGGCAGCATCTTCAGTGGAGTCATCTACTGGACCTTCCAGGTATAATGGGTGTGGTACCTGATCTTGCTATTCTTTTACTTCCCTTGGCAATATTTGCAATGGTGGTCTCTTATACTGGGGATTGTATCCTCTATTTGGAGCATTATAGAAATTCTTGGGAGCTGCATTCTTAGCCTCCAACTCAAGCTTGACCATATTTTTAACCATATTACTTATTTCATCCATCTTATCTGCATCCTTATCTTGATTAGAGGTGGAAACCTCTTCTTTGCCTCTCCTCCTAGTTTCCTGTTCAGCTTTTCCTTTTAATTTCCAGTGGAGGCAAAGTTTGCTTCCAGCTCAAGAGCATCTGACTGAGCATCATCTAAGGTAGCAGGTTTTCTTTCCCTTAGAGAGAAACCAAAATTTGAATCAAAAGCTGCTATGAAAACTACCTTAGCAGCAGTTTGGTGAGGCTTCATCTCAGGAGGCAAGCTCAAATATAGCTTATTAAATCTTTTGATAAACTCTGCCACTCCCTCATTATGTTTCTTATTCAGAGTATTAAACTCAGTAAGACACATCCCATGATCTTTCTTTTCCCCCCATTTTATGAGAAAAAGGTCTTCCATTCTATCCCGGGGATTAACTGAGCGGTCTGCTAATGTTTTAAACCACTTTCTAGCTTCACCCTCAAGAGATTGGACAAACAGTCTTAAGACCACATCCAGGTGTTGTACATTTAAATTTTCTGCAAATGAGCAGAAATTCTCAAGATGTTTCTGAGAATCAATATCATTTTCTCCATTGAATCTGGGCAATACCTTCAAATAATCCTGTGGCATATCATTTAGCACTTGTGGCAAGGCCAGGGGAGCATATTTGTTCAATAGGAAAGCAGGAACATTAGCCATTGGAGGAGGTGGGGGTTGTACAACAATTTGATGTACAAATGAAGGAAGGGGAGGGGGAGGAAGTGGAGTATGTATAACAATGGGAATAAATTGCACAGAAGCCTGAGGTGTAGATGGGAATAGTTCACGGTTAACAACAGCTACTTCTGTTACTTCTTTAACTTCTTCAGCCTCAGGGGTAGGATGAGGGTTATATTTGGTTCTAACACTTCCCCTGGGTGGGCTATCTGAGTAATATTCGGGATTTTCCTCAGTGGAGTTGGGATTTTCCACTGGGATTTCCTGAGAAGAAGAGGATGGATGATCTTCTACAGAATATTCAGGGACTTCAGCACGGGCTGATTGTCTTTCTTTCCAACTTCTTCTATGAATAATCTTCTCTGGGTTAGATACAGAGGATGTCTTTAACTTAGAGGAATCTGACCTCAAATGTGGCTTTCGAGGAGCCAGGACTACCAATAGATTTATCAAATAAAGAACAGTGGAGTCGCCAAGGTGAGAGATATACAACTCTTCAACTCTCTGTGCTCACCTGATTAGAGAGTGAATATGATTTTTCGAGGCCCAGGGAAACTGATATTCTCAAATCCGTCCCAGGCAACGGCGCTAGAAAGATGTTGTAGACAATTTTGTCATCCCCTAGAGACAGTCTAGAGTTGCCATAGACCAGTGCCTAGGACATCTTAACATAGCAAGGAGCTTATAATATAGCTTGGGTTGTCAATCCAAAATCTCTCTTACTATCTCATGCAAAACAAGGAAATTAGTTTAAATGGAACCAAACTCTCTCAGAAGCTGATACAAAGATAAGAATAATGTAGGAACAGCATGCAAAAGTCCAATACAAAAGCATCAGACAGTTAAGAGATAGCTTACTGCAAAGAGGGCCAGTTCAAATAATATGCCACAGAAATCAAATATCAGAAAGTGGATGCAGTGAAGAAACATGAAGAAGATACTAGTTAGCATGAGGCTGATACCCAGATACACAAAAAAACCACATATGGGCTTATCCAACTAAGAATCCATGCATGACAATGGCGTTTTAAAAGCACCCTCCTCAAGTAACTAATATAGAAGAAAATATGGATGAAATGAACATGGAACAGTATATCATGACTAGGCCTATTTAAAGCGCTTGACTAATCCAAGTATGGGCACCAACTAGGATGAATCCTTACTTAAGACTAGTGAGCCACTCGCATTCTAGAACATGATACAAGAAGATAAATAGCATGAAATGAGATATTATATTAACACATAAGAAAAGATTACATACTGTGGGATACCAAAGACCATAATCCTCATTACAGTTATAACTCCTCCTCACTGAAACCCTACGGGCTCTGAGCCTTCATACAGAAACTTTACAAGATGTATACAAAAGCCTTTCACTGCACAGTTTGCTGATAGAAATCTGGAACCCTTACAATGTCTTTCTTTCTAGTTTTTATAGGAGAAGGAGAAAACTCTAGAGAATGAGGTAGGTGATACATTTAATGATCCGATTTGAATAAAATGGCAGAAAACATTCGCGCCCACACTGTGAATGACTAAATATAATTAACTGTACTTTGTAATCTACCTCCAGAAATAAATGCTGAGGATGAAAATCTCCTTATAAACAAGACACAAATAATAAAATATACGAATGTTTTTCCCTTTGCTGAAAGGGAAAAATCTGCTGCCATGAAACCTTGAGATTGCTTGTGATTGTGCATAGTACTCTCGGCCCTCTAACTTTGAATTAAAATCCCAGATCTTTAATGCAGGGCGTTGCATTTCTCGATCTTTCAATGATATCCTTATGCTGTGAAATAAATGTCTTCATCTACCAGAAGCTACCTTTTGTATTTCTCTGAAGGGTTTGATAAATTCTAGCCCTGCTTCATTAAATAAAAGTCTTGTCAACAATATTTCCTCGGATCTTTGCTTCATCATCCAGCACCTGTTGAATAGCTCTTTGAAATGCACTCGTCCTCTGTGATGCAAATCCCAAATTATAATGGCTCTCCAGCAACGAACACCTGCAAAAATCCACAAACACATTAAAGTAAACCAGACACTGGGGTGGCGAATGGGACCATGACCACGAGATGTGGACTGGGAGAAATGGCGAGGAGATGCAGGGCGACAGTGAAATATGCAGGGAAACGACGATGAATGCATGAGGGGGAGATATGTAATGTAAACACAGTAATATGACACGTAAATGAAATATGTAAATGGTGGAGGGGAACACGGATGACACGTGGACGCTGTGACGTGGAGATGCGGCAGACTTGGTCAGCGACGTGTAAATAATTCTAGGCCATACGATCATCACACAATATCAACGGTCAAAACAGAACTGGAGGATGATGTAATGGCGGGCCCGGGGCATTTTCCATGGACACTAATAATCGTGCATCTCTGGAGAGCGGGAACCGTTAGATGTGGTCCCCAAGATCGAACGGCCCAGGTGAATTCCGCTGCCCTGCTTTCGTCAGGGAGATAATGCGCGAAATGGGTGGTTTTCGAAATAGTACACTCGGACACGCGTCACCCAGTGTATGGAATCGCTGGGTCCGCGGGAAATACCGCCGGCTATGGATGGGTGGTGCGGAATGAAACCACCGGTTTTCACACAATGAACGCGGGTGCGGGGACCACCACGGGAAACAGTTCCGCTCCGTCGATTGGTTTTTGATCGGACGACGGAGATGAAATGCGGGGGGCCAAGGTGTACGGACACGATACTTTTGGAGCAACCCCCCATAGTGAATGGCAGCCGTTAGATTAAGTCTTCACCCATCCCGAGGAGTCAACTACGGGGGCACCAATGTTTGACCCTACGGATAGAGTAAAGCCCCCGCAGGGGAAATGCTTCGGTCACGGCGTCGGGTCACATGGAGAGAAAAAGGCGCGGGGCTAGCGGAGAAGGGACTGGGCCCAATATAATCTCAAATATGGATTCTGGAAATTAAAAATACAATTTTAAAGCAGCGAGAGGGCAACGATAGACAACCAAAGGGTTTTGCAAGACAGGGCGAGGGAATGTGATGATTTAAATCAGCTGGCTCATGGAGATTTTCATAAAGAGAGGATGGTGAACAACAGTAAACACACTATAGAAAATGAATGCAAAGTTGTAAAAGACTACAACTGAAAATCATAAAACGATTGTATTCCAACCACTTAAAATCTGTTCTTAAAATAATGCTTTAAATCAGTACTTAAAATGATACTTTAAGATCTGTACTTAAAATGTTCCTTCCAAATGATGCAAGTACTGTTGATGGAAAGGAATCATAAGTGTATGGAAATATTCAATTCAGAATTTTGAATTTATTGAATGAGGATATCTTCAAGAGTATTCTTGGACACTTTAATTATGTTAAGAATGTATTTAAACTAATGTTGGCTTTTAAATAAATGTGTTTTCCTTACAATCCCAAGATCAATCTGTTAAAAGATTTAATCTTTCCGTTAAGTGTTAGTTTAGAAATCAGTTTTAGAAATTAGTTTTTAGTTGGTTCAAACTGTTTCTATGTAACTGTTTATATGCCTGTATATATAGATTTCTTATAATAAAATAATTCATAGCTTGTGCTCTCTAGCAATCTTTTGTATTCGTTTCTTCTTCTGACCATGAGCCCACTTTGTATATCAAGAATGATCATGGTCATAGGTGGATAGATAAATCAAAAATTCAATGTCACTACTGCAAAAAATATGGCCATTATAAGTCTGAATGTCGAAAATTATAGTATGTTTTAAGTAAAAACAAAGCCAATGTAACAAACACTGAATGTGAAACATCAAATGCTTTATTTTTGGCATGCCAAGTCACTGTGCAAGTACCTAATAAATATGTTTGGTTGGTAGAAAGCGGATGTAGTAATCATATGACTGGTCATAGTGATTTGTTTTCACATCTTGATACATGTTTCAGTTCTTCTATTGGTTTGGGTGATGATCGCCAAGTTAAAGCTTCAGGAAAAGGTGTTGTACCTATCTTAACTAAACAAAATGTTGTGAAGAATATCTATGATGTTTATTATGTACCCAATTTCAAGCATAATTTGTTGAGTGTTGGTCAGTTAGATGCACATGGTTATGATGTTAGCTTTCACAACACTACTTGCACGATTATTGATAAACATAAGTCTCTTGTTGCAAAGATTCCTATGACAAAGAATAGGTTGTATCAATTACAGTTGAAAAGTGAGAAGTTGTATGCATATAATGTTTCAATGCCAACTCACTCTGATCTGTGGCATTTGCGATATGGTCATTTACCTATCAAAAGTATGAGTTTGTTGCAAAGATAGTGTATGATGAAAGGTTTTCCTGCTTTGTCTGATCAAATCTCTTCATGTACAAGTTGTATAATGGGTAAACATAAGCAAGATAGTTTTGCTTCAGCCTCTAATAGAGCCAAAGAACAATTAGAGTTAGTGCATACAGATTTGTGCGATCCAATGCAAGAAAAATTAATTGCTGGCAGTTTCTATTTTCTTACTTTCATTGAAGATTTTAGCAGGAAAATTTGGGTGTATTTCATCAAATACAAATCTGAAACATTTTCCAAGTTTAAGGAGTTCAAAGCTGAGGCTGAAAAATAGTGTGGCAAGTTTATTAAAGTTCTAAGGTCTGATAAAGGAGGTGAGTATGAATCTAACGAATTCATTGATTTTTTCAAACAACATGGTATTAAAAAACAAACGACAACCAGTTATACTCCGCAGCAGAATGGAGTTGCGGAAAGAAAGAATCAGACAATTATGAATATGGCTTGAAGTTTGCTCAAAACATGAAAATTGTCTAAATATTTATGGGCTGAAGCAGTTGTATGTTCAATATATATTTTGAATATATCACCAACTTCCAATGTTCAAAGTTTTGTACCTGAAGAAGCATGGAGTGGACAAAAGGTAACTATTTCACACTTTCGCGTATTTGGTTGTATTGATTTCGCCCATGTTCCAGGAAAATTGAGAAAAAATCTTGATGATATGAGCGAAAAGTATATTTTTATAGGATATAGTGATCAATCTAAGGCATACAAATTGTTTAATCCTATAACTAAGAAGTTTGTCGTAAGTCGAGATGTGAAATTTACGGAAGACAAGTCTTGGAATGAAACGGAGAACAATACTTGTCCTAATCCTTTTATTCTGTTAGACGGACATCAAGCACCTGCAACATGCACTCCAAGATTACAGGTTCAAGACAAAATCAGTATTAATTAATCAAGCAGTAGCAGTTCATCATATTTTGAGTCTTATTCTAATAATCCTAAAATGAGAAACTTAAGTGATATTTATGCATAAGATGATGTTGTTGATATTGTAAATTTTGCATTTCTTTCATTTCAACCTACTTGTTTTGAAGAGGCTATAAAAGACAAAGAATGGGTAGATGCTATGAATAATGAAATCGATGCTTTTGAAAGAAATCAAACTTGGGATTTGGTTGACCTACCTGATGATAAAAACTCTATAGGTGTCAAATGGGTTTTTAAAACAAAGTTAAATGAGAGAGGTGAAGTTGATAAGCACAAAGCAAGATTTTCCAAAGGTTTTTCACAGCAACCTGGCATAGATTATGGTGAAACATTTGCACCTGTAGCAAAAATTGGCACTGTTCGATTTGTATTAGCTATTGCAGCACAAAACAAGTGGCCGATTTACCAAATGGATGTAAATTCTACTTTTTTGAATGGTGTATTGAATGAAGAAGTGTATGTTGATTAGCCACCTAGTTTCGAAATCAAGAATCAAAACCATAAGGTGTATAGGTTGAAGAAAACATTGTATGGCTTGAAACAAGATCTAAGAGCTTGGTATAGTCGGATAGACCATTACTTGTTGAATAATGGTTTTAGAAGGAGCGACCATGAGCCCACTTTGTATATCAAGAATGATCACCAAGGTAATATTTTGATACTGTGTCTTTATGTTGATGACATAATTTATACAAGTAACATGCAGTTAAATGAATTTAAAGCTGCAAAGAAAAATGAATTTGAAATGACAAATCTTGGATTAATGAGATACTTCTTAGGTATTGAAGTGAAAAAAACACGCGATGGTATGTTTATGAGTCAACAGAAGTATGCTACTGACATTTTGAAAAAGTTTAAGATGGATGGGTGTAAACCGGTAGATAATCCTATTGAAGTCGGTACAAATTTAAGTAAAGATGATGTAGGTACTATTATTAATGCGACTTTGTATAAGCAACTTGCTAGTAGTATTATTATCTTACTGCTACTAGACCTAATATAGCATTTGCAGCTAGTTATATTTCCAGGTTTATGGAATCTCCTAAAGACTGTCATTGGAAAGCTGGAAAAAGGGTGTTAAGACACATTGCAGGTACATATACTTATGGTTTATTGTATGCAACCTCTGCAGACAGTAAGCTTGTTGGTTATACAGATAGTGATTATGTAGGATGTAATGATGATTGGAAAAGCACTTCTGGCTATGCTTTTCTATTTGGAAGAAACTTGATCTCGTGGTCATCCAAAAAGCATCCCATAGTTGCGCTATCTTCAACAGAGGTCGAGTACATTGCCGCAAATTCAACATCATGTCAAGCAGTGTGGCTAAAGGGACTTCTCTCTGACTTCGGATATATAGAAAATGAACCTATTTCAATCCTTTGTGACAACACTTCCCCTATTTCCTTGTCGAAGAACAATGTCTTTCATCAAAAGAGAAAACATATCAACACTCGTTTTCACTTCATTCGTGAACTCATAAAAAATGGTGATATTGTTCTCAAATTTTGTGAATCCAAGGAACAGTTAGCGGATATCGTCACCAAACCACTAGGAAAAATTAATTTTGAATTTCAATGTCAAAAGTTAGGCATAAAACAATGTAACCCTCAAGATTAAGAGGGAGTGTTAAAAGATTTAATCTTTCCATTAAGTGTTAGTTTAGAAATTAGTTTTTAGTTGGTTCAAACTGGTTCTATGTAACTGTCTATATGCCTGTATATATAGATTGCTCATAATAAAATAATTCATAGCTTGTGCTCTCCAACAATCTTTTGTATTCGTTTCTTCTTCTGTCATTCTGTCACAATCCATAAAATAATTTAGATTGTTTATGAGTGTCCAATAATATAAATATCAAATTAAATGAAACCCTTGATGATTTCATATCATGACTACTCCCATTTTAAATCCTTGCAACTTAATATATTTGGTTATAAAATAAATTGAACAAGGCACAATGAGAAAAATGAGATGCACTTGTTAATTGGTATTCTATTTTTGATCTAATTATTTGAGCAAAAGTAAATCCTAAAATGACCATGGCATTAATTTCATCAAACCTATGCAATTAAATATTGAATCGTAAAGGAAATCTGTTAATTGGATTTGCAGTGTTAAATTTAAGTTTGTTGATCGGAGATATTCTTAAAGAGTCTTGATGGACATTTTATGAACTTGAAAGTTTCCTCGGGCTAATTCTGGAAATTATAACGATAAAAATTTAAAATTCTAGGGAATGTCCCAAATAACATTAATCCATTGAATCATAGTTTTTAATGATCAAATCATATCCATTATAAATCCCTGCAATTAAAAACATATTCCGTTAGATAATAATTGAACACAACAAATGGTGAAAATGGAAAACCCAAATAAAAAAAGTGCTTGCTAACGAAATAAATTCTGAAATCATGACATCATTAAATTCACCAATCAAACCTGGGTAATTAAATACAAAGGAAATCTAAAGAATGAAATTGGAGAACATAATTTAAATCATTCAAGCATGAAATCAAACGTAGTAAAATAAATCATTCTAACAGGAAATGAAATCAAATAAATCCTAAGTAGTCTGGAAAAATGAGCTGACTGATGGGCCCGATCACCCAACTCGATCATCCTAAAAATAACTAAATTAACACATAATCCCAGAAATTCAAGACAACATGTAAACGTAAATTAAATGCGGAATCACATTACTAACAGAATCACATTACAAAAATCGAATTACACAAATGTTTAATTAAATCAAATGACACAGATGCTATGCTGGGCTCTAGTCCATAATCAATCATTATTTTGTAATTCCCAACATACCTTTATTCTCTGCAATCTGTCTCAGCCTACTTCTATGAAATTCCGTCCCCCTTCTCAGTGCGCAATTCTCTATTATATAGCAGCAATGCTGCCCCTGAATAAATGGATCTATTGTTACATTGCATGTAAATTTAGAATACAGATTGATTTATATAAAAATAAAAGGATTTGTTTCCAATCGAGGTTGAGCTGGTGATTTTCTTCTAGAAGTAATTTGAATTCATCGTTTTGCTGGTAGCGGTAGTGCACAATTCGCAGGCTCCGGTCTGTCATCGTCATCTTCATTTATCAAAGACGGTGGAAATTTCTACGCAGAAGTAATCACTGATCTACGACCTTCATACATGCTACAATTATCCCAGCATAAACACAACCAAATGCAAAGAGGCATCCTTTGTCTGAGGATGGAATCAGAGTCATAGTTTCTTATTGCAGTTTCATATATATCACCAAGAGATCCTTTACACGACATCTACATGCCTTCATTTTTCCGTGAATCTATTTCCAATACTTTGTTTGGGAGAAACCCCAGTCGAGAGAATTTGATGTTGTTTGATATTCCAAGTATTCTGTATGCTCCTTTTGATTTATTAAAAAGATCCTCATGGGGACCTGATTTAATTATTTGGCCACCATGAACACTAAGATTAGATTAGCATTTTGAAATGTAAATAATATGTTAGCCACAACTAGGGTGGTGCGTCCCATGGAAGCTTGGTTGAGGGCAGGTATTATCCCATTCCATTAGCTGAATCAAACCATCAACAATATCAAGAACATAGCGGAAGCTCAGATTTTTGTTCATGGGGCTTGGACTGTCATTGTTCACCTCTAAGGGCCCAAGCAATAAAATTGTTGATAGCACGGTCATCATAAATGTTCATTCATGGCCCATAGATATTAAATATTTGAGCAATATGGATCTCTGACCAAAAACCGTGGCCACATTTTCCAAACTGTTCACGTTCAGCCCATATCTGTACTTAAAACCGCACTTAACAATTGTTTTAGCCTTCACTCCCTTTTGGTGATGAATTTTTCCGAACAACTTCTGGGTTATATGAAACATGGTATTATAAGTGTGATGCAAGTCTCATAATGTCGAGATTCATCACCATTTGATCACAAACTCCATATTCTCATATACAACAATCTCATTCTGTACTCAAGTTTGTAGTAACTAGTTTGACTTGTGAAGACTTTCGGCAATGAAACCCTGTGACAATTAATCTAGTGTTTTAGGGTATGAACGATGATATTGCATGATGCTGCTTTTGTACATGGGGTGAATATGTAATCAAATGTGTTTATACTTCTTTGCATGAGATGAATCCATATTCAATCGCATTTTAGGAAGCATTCTACACTGTTGGTGCGACGTCGACGAATTATTCACCTGCCACCAAGAAGGCATATTATTAATGATATTATTACAAAAAACATTCTTCAAATTAGTTAAAAAGAAGAATTCATAATTGAATAGCTATTGCCTCTGAATGCCTCTAATCATCAACTTAAAAGGACAAAAACACCAGGTACAATCATATAATTATTTGATAAAAACCGTAAAAATTTGGAAAAAAAGGAACTTCAATAGATCCGTTTTCACAAATCCTCTCTACGTATCCTCCTCACAGATTTGTCATCAGTTCACGACACATGGATTTGCAAAGAGAGAGCTACGCCCCAAGTCCTGTTAACCCTTGGGTAGAATTATACTTTTAAGCTGGGTGCCTGAAGCAGGGTTTACACTGTGAAATGGGTTCCATTCTCCTCAACCATTCTGGAAGCGGAAGCAACCACTTGTCCTATAATGGGAATTTCTCATAGAGATTTTCCAGAAAAATAAGCTCAAGCACCAATCTTACCAGCCAATGTTTCCGAAACCAACAAAAAAGAATGTGATTTGATAATGGAAAAATAAGCGTCCTAGATTTGAAGGAAGATGGATATTTGGAAGCAACAAAATCGGTCACAAGGAATTTAGTGCAACCAAAAACAACTCCATTTCCAAGGTCCCCTTCGCCTTCTTCCCAATGGAAAATTTACCCGTGAAAAATAAGGCTAATGTGATGCACACATAGGAAAATCATAGTTCTTCGAGGAAAAAAACTAAGATCAATATGACCCAAATACAAGAGAATCAAGATTCTCTCAAGAAATAAAAAAATAAATAAAACATGGTTGATATG
Organism: Pinus albicaulis; assembly: GCA_034641835.2. Taxonomy (NCBI): domain Eukaryota; kingdom Viridiplantae; phylum Streptophyta; class Pinopsida; order Pinales; family Pinaceae; genus Pinus; species Pinus albicaulis. The sequence goes on along the minus strand of CM076580.1, from coordinate 1,503,499,869 downwards.
ACCCAAATGCAGGAGTATCAGAGTGCTATAAGGGGAAGAAATTAGGCTAACCTGAAACAAATGCAAGAGAAATAGAATCCTCTAAGGGAAATAAATGGGGCTGATATGGCTGAAATGCAGTAGAATTAGGGCCCTCTAAGGGTTGCAAATGGGGTTGACATGAAACAAATGTGGCAGAATCAGAGTCCTCTAAGGGAAACAAATGGATCTAATATGACTCAAATGAAAAATAATCAGAGTCCTCTAAGGCAAACAAATGGATCTAATATGACCCAAATGCAAAATATTTAGAGTCCTTTAAGAGAAATGAAAGGGGCCATTATGACCTAAATGCAGGAGAATAAGGGTCCTCTCTGGGAAAATAAAAGGGCCAATATGATGCAAATGCAGTATAATCAGACTCCTCTAAAGGAAAGGAATGGGGATGATATGATTCAAATTCATAACAATCAGAGTTCTCCAAGGGAAACAAAAAGGGCCAATATGACCCAAATGCGACAAAATCAGAGAGTCCTTTAAAGGAAGAAAATAGAGGCAGACCAATTAACATCTCATCCAGAAGACAACATAGTGGTAATCTTGTTTTCTTGCATAGAGCTTGCCTTGAAAATAACTCAATTGGTAAGAAGTTTTAGGAAAAACAGGTACAGTTGGGAAAGAAAACCAAAATTAAAAAAAAAGAATCCCAGTGTTGATATCTCAAAAGAAAACAATGTAATTTTTAACAAAGAAAACATAATTTTGGGACAGGGGAAGAGAGACTGTCTACGATAATTGTAGCAATAAGCAGGTGCTCATAGGCACTCTTCAACTAGATTTTGGCCAGAAGATGATGATTATTATCCATATGACAAGTGGAACATGACTCCTCTAGTATCCCAGGATAAAACAGATAATTGTAGTACAACGGGTGAAGAGATGCATCTTAAAAATAATACAGATAGGGTTCCATTTCAATCTCTTTTTGGGGACTCGAAGGCTAATGGCAGACCACCCGTCAGTTTCGTTATAAAAAAATCTAACAAGAGTATTGAAAACCATCAGGCTTCACACTTGTCTGAGGTGCACAATATTGACCACGGCTATGGTAGGGTACAACATTTGGCTCCACCATAAACAAAAAGGAAATGGCATATGGTTGTAGATACTAGCTGGTTACTTGATATAGAATCTAGACATGCTTTAAAGAATCTTGAAGGAATCAAAGGGACTCGTCTGATCATCCCTAGAATTTTTATACAAGAGATACATTGTCTGAAATGTCAGAAGACAACAAAGAGATAAAATCAGATCCAAGGAATTTTGAGATGGATAGGGGACTGCATGGTGAAAATTGGTTGGTGGATCCATGTACAAAAATCGACAGAGAGTTTGTCTGCCGCTCCTGCATCTTCCCATTCCCGTCAAATTGATGGTAGCAATGACGTTATTTCTTTAGTTGCTTTCTCTTCTTATGGAAACTTTATTGACATTTTTTCACTGACAACAGAAGATCGCATTCTTGAGTGTGGTCTGCCTTTTAAAAAGTTAGACACTGATGGAAATGTTGTTCTTACTAATGGCATCACCCTCAAAATAAAAGCCATGGTTGAGGTTATAATATGTACAAATTCCAAAGATTTTTTATGTAAGTCCTTATTTAGAAATGTTTTTATGGAAACAAAGCACTCCCCATGGCCATAACTCGCTTCATTTCAATAACACAAATAATTTCAACACTACATACTTTGGCATGATGAGGAAATTCGGTTTGCAAGTTGATAAAGAACTAAGGAAAAAGAGTAACGAGGGGAAAAATGGATTCAAGTTCATCCTGCGCCATATTTCTCATTATGGGAAAAAAAAAATTCATGAAAAATTGAATTTTGATTATGTTTCCAAGCAGTGGGTTGGGTTTATAGGGAAAATTCATGGTTGAACTGACCACTATGTAGTAAATTTGATATCTATAGGATATTTCCAGCCCAAACTGCTTTGTAATTCTCATTGTTAGCAGGGTAGTGTATTAGGTTTCAAAGGTCAAATTCATTATTAAGTTGTGTCAATGTTGCAAATTTTTTATATAATCATTTTAATTCCTTTGTCAATAAAAAATCCTACGCATGTATTTCACGTCCATACTTTGTGAGAATTATGGTTGTAGTGTAGAAGTATATATTCCACCATGGGAGGCATTCGTGAAAGAGATATTGAATGGAAGCTGAAAAATAAAGTGGGTCGACAGAAACCAACGACACATTGGAGAGGTAATTCCCAGGTTTCCAATAGGAGAATCTGCTCAAGTGTAACTAGAGACCCAATTTGAATGCTCTTATTTACACCCAAATATTGTGAGAAAATTGAGGGGCCTTATAGTTTGGGAGCACATCTTCCTAACCAGGAAAAAAAAATAGTTGTATAATAATTTTAATAGGTCTACACATTTCAAATAATGGGTAGTAGTTTTAAGTATAGATGGGTAGTAGTTTTAAGTATAGAGTTTGTAGGTTAATTAAAATTTTTTATCAATCTATTTTTTAAAGTTTGGTCATATTTTAGTTTAAATGATTTTAAAATTTTATCAAATTAGGAGGATTTTGATTTTTTTTAATAAATTAAAATATTTAAAAGAGATTTGTTCTCTTAATTTTTTTATCAATCAAATCAAGAAATATTTTTTTCATAAAATTCTTATCTAATTTCAGAAAAATTAAACTATAAAATGATTAACTTATTTTGAATTAATATGTAAATTATTGGACTGAAGAATCGAAACAAGGCTTTCCGAACTCTAAACTCTCCCACCAATGTCAATTATCAAATTTTTCCTTTTTTAAAGATGGAAGTCTAGACAAAGTGGATTTCTTCTAGAGTGGATTCAATGTTTTAATTTAGAGTTGAAGTTCATAACTCCTTATATTGAGAAAAACTAGACTTTTTGGCTTTAGAAAAATCTTCCAAACTAATTCGATAAAATTAGGAAATTTTTAGTTTGGAGTTGAGGGTTAGGCATCAAACGAGGCTACAGTTTCACCCAGATGGCGAATTTCTTGCCAAAATACAATTTTTTTTCTTCAAGAAATGTGATTATGGGGGTGTTTAAATTTATTTATTTTAATGGAGGAAATTGATTTAGCACCATAAAAAACCCTTGGGGCACCCAAATTCTTGAGGCTTGACAACTGCAACCCTGGAATTTCAAAAATTTCTACGAGATTTTCTCAAGATCATGCTAGAATTTCTATTTTTTCCCAAGAAAAAATGTGGCATGATTAGATTAGGATTTGAAGGTTGTTGCTCCCCACAATTTTAATTTTTTTTACCCATTTAATAAAAAAACACCCTATCTATAGATTTTAGCATTCTAAATTGATGGAACTGTTTAGACTTGTGTAATGGATTAGAAAGCTACCATGGCCCTGAAAAAGTAGAGTTTTTGATGTCTCGATAATAATCTTCCATACTATTCCGTAAAAGCACGAAATCTTTTGTTTGGATCTAGTTGGACTCCCACTTAAACTTTTGACTCTATAATGAGAAAGACATATATAACATGAAAAGTAAAAGGTTATTTTTACGTCGGACTTGAAACTTTTGTTCAGATCAAATGTGACAACATTTTCACCTTTTGAACTTATAAGGTGAAGGGGATATGGTTTCCAAAGTCAAAGAATTAATTGTTTTGTAGCACGATGAATTTGAAAATATTGTTTGCATCATGCTTAACTACCTATGATTGACTACCATAACTATGAAGCAGTGTTGACTAGACTAGTGGAAGCTTGCAGGAGGATCCACTGTGTGGCCTAGGGAATGAGTTGTTGGGCTCTAAGACCTTAGTGTAGATTGATCTCGTGCCCTAACGGAAATCTAGGGCAAGCGTCATCGTGTGGCTAAGAAAATATAGATAGTTGGGCGTGATACACTTGGGGCAAGGTTTGTCAACATTGTGCTCATGCCTAGGTTGTGAGCAATGGGCTAACCTCACGGTGCTTGCAGTGAAAATTTTGGTAGGCCTTATGTGCATGCATTTAATAGTTAGTTGGCTCTGTTTGTGGTGATATGGTTGTCCCAAATATTATATTCATTGGTTTGCGGAGTGAATATTTTAGTGGAATTTAAACGATTCTTTAAAGATTTGTGTTATGTCTAATCATCATTTTCATAGCATAATCAATTACGACTTTATGCCAAGTGATATCATAAGACAAGATAGGAATGATAAGAAGATAAAAAATTTGAGAAGACATGAATCCATCAATAGGCCTCAACTATACCATATTATCTTCTTCTATAGGAATATATTATCATCGAAGCATGGATTAGGCAACTAGTTTTCAATCTTGAGAGTGAGTTGGAGAAGAACATAGAGCAACCACCTCCACATGAATCAATGTCCTAGTCAAACAACAATTTTTATGGATGTTTATAAGAGTTAAGGGTTACGGAGGCTTAATGATTTCATGGATAAAAGAGACCCTTGTCCAAGCTAGACAAAAGAAAGGAGGGAATCTCTTATAAAAATATCATTGTTTCAAATCACAAGGTCCAAAATCTTAGATTTAAATATGATAATATTGTGGAGAAACATAGCCTCGAGGGTTAGCTAAATTGGACGAATCTCAATCATTAAAGAAACTTTGCTATTTAGAGGTCGCAAGTTTAATTCTCTTGACTCTCAAGGTCAAACTCCATGGTTGAGCCCACAAGAAGTGATCCCTTCAAGTGGATCTATTTGGTACAAATATTCTATGGACAAAATGGTCATCGATCTTAGTATGCCCGTGAACCACATTAAAAAAAAAACATTGTGGAGAAACACAAGGCCTTATATATTTCCCTTCATGCCTATCCTATAAGAGATTAGGTAGAATAATTTAGGTATTTAGGAGCTAAGGCAAGTGTTTTGTTTGGGAAAAGATGGGAAGGAAATGTAGGGGCATTGATTTCATTCAAATAGATCCAAAATATAGTAGAATTTTGTGTGATAAATATTTGAACCACTTCACTCTTCCTATATGGGAGGAATGTTATATTCATTAGGGGAATTTTGAGGTCTAAAATTGGCCTCTTAAGGAAATAATAAAATAATAGCTAAACCAATAAAATAATATTTATGAATTTGCAATTCACTTTTTGCACCACGATCCATGTAAGCATAGTTAAATTCAATTCAAAAGTTGTATCAAAATAAAATTAATAAAAAAATTGTATTGATGTGACTATAAATAAGAATGAGCTTTTCAAGAAAAAGTCATTATCATTGAACAACTAATGCATTTGTCCTTTGTACTTAAATAACTTAAAATAAAATATAAATATAAATTTATAAATTCTTAATTACATTATATGCTATTAATTAAAATTCATATTATTTAATAGTATAATAACATGTAATTAATACACTATATAAAAATAATATAGTATAATAAATGTATAGGGATATGCATTGTTTCTTTCAAGAAATATTAAATGACAATAATATATTTTTATTCAAAAAGTGTGAAATGACATTTATTATGAGTACTTTACTTTGACTTTAAAATTACTTAGAGCACTACCATGGTTAACCATGAGTTTTTATCCATCATTGAGAATGTGAAAAATAAGTACATTTAACTCAAGCAATGCCACCTCAACTATTAGGGATAATGTCATTCCCTAAAATGTGATTGGTTCTCATAAAGTGAATTCTGATTGTACAATTTCCTTAGGAGGCCCATTTTAAACCTCAAAATTCCCCTAATGAATATTCAACATACTAATCAAGCATGCTAGGAATTGTATGCTGAAGCAGATTTAGGTTCCATGCTCCATCTCCTTTTATTCACTAGCATAGATATTTCTCAACCTCAGATATGTCAAACACTAAGAGAAAGTGAAAGGATCTATATTAGTTTATGAGAAATTAATCTATAACTTGTAAAAAAACTAAGATAAAATTTGACTTTTCTTCCACATTAACTAAAGTATGAGCATAGAAATGGTAAATTCTAGCAAACCTCTCTAAATTTTTAGGATTTCAATATCTACTATTCTTGCATCATATTGTTTACATTACTATTTGAATTTAACTTTGAAGCAACTATACTCAAGTTGATAATAGAATACATTAAGGATATTGCAAGCCATTTGTTTCATTAATGCTATATTATTCAAATGTTATCTTACTATGCTTATTGATATGATGTTAGAACTTCCAAAGTGAATATGTTTCAATTCTATCACCTTTAATGATCAAGTTCCAATGCCTTAGGTGAAGCCAATCTCTAAGCCCTATTTAGCTTACCTGATAAATATGATCTTAGATTCAACCAAGATAAGACTTTAGGTCCCTTGGGATAACGTTGACATTTCACTCATGGCATAAGGATATTTATAATACCCCCACCAATTTATGATGTAAATATATGTATGTTGATAGTAGGATGGTGAGTCAAAGTTATTTTGTGAGCTTGTGTTCCTATGTGTTTATGTTATTGAGTTTTTTTAAAGAGCCTCAACAATATTCTCTAAAGCATCCTTTTGTATTCCACATTCATCTTGCTCCCTCTTATCGGTGTTCCTTTGCACCTCTCGGTGCAACTGCTAGTAATAATCATAATTATATGCCTTCCCCTTATATGTAAATGTGGTTGTGCTAGCTATATTAAATAGTAATCCAATTTCATAAAAATAAATAATATTAACATTAGAATACATTTAAAAAACAAAATTAACTGAATGTTAGCTTGTGTGACCAGAAACCTTTATAATGATGATGTATTGGCACACATCATTAATTTCTCTGGTCGGCTCCTGTCATACCCTTCTTCACTATTAATGAATTAAACCCTTCTTCAAATTCTTCATTCCATTTTCCTGAAGATGGATCCCCGTTGGGATTCGAAACGTTGAGAAATGTTTCTTGATACTGTGGATAATCCGGGAAGCTCTTCAGAAGATGATAACCACAGGAACTTAAAAACCAAATTATTATTATTATTATTATATAATTTTAAGGTCACGACCAAGCCATACACCAAAATTGGTGTACAAGACCCCTTGTTTGTGGGACAATTACCCACCTCCTCACAACAATTTGTGCATTCTTTTCAAAATATTCAATACAATTTTCTTAATAAAAAAGAGATCAAACATAATGATGTATAAAAATATTAATAAATTTTTCTCACAACCACTTCATTAAAACTATATCTCGTCCATTATAAAGCCACATGATGGCATACATAATTGATAAAAATCAGGAAAAAAATATAATTAATATTTTTTTCTAACAACAGCTCCATTAAATAACCATAAATATAAATAACAGAAACCAGAGGCAAGGCAAAGCATCATGCATGTATACATATATTGTATGCATTGAAAGAAGCTGGAGGTCTCACCCGTGAGATGCGACCTCCAGATCAAACCCAGTTATATCTACAACAATGAAAATAACATTTCTCCAATTTTGAATGGTGGCAAAGTCATATCGTGGGTGAGTCATACTAGTTTCACGGTTGGACGTCGACTTCATCTCCAGCGCACACAGGGACTTACCATACCGAAGCTTAGCAGGATTGACCTTGTAAAATATAGGAATAATGGGATGAGAACATTCAAACACCATGTTGATTCTGTGTATCTCAAAGAAAATACGGCCACATGGAATGAGGCAGCTCGAATAGAACATACTATTTGACAAGGGCAATCAAATCCCAATTCAAACTTGATCTAAATCTGAATGTTAATTTTGCTATGATAATTTCATCTTTATAATTATAAATAATTTTCTAATCTTTTGCTTCATGTGCATTGGTTTATTGAGGTGTTTGTGAGTGTTAAACAGGTAAATTTATCAATTTTTATGTTAAATTCATGAGAAATTTAAACATTAAAGCATAATTCTGAAAAAAAGTAATAAAATGTACAACGAACCATTAAATGATCCATTAACACAGTGTTTTGATGAAGGAGTTCACCCCTCCTTGGTCTAGCTTCCATGGCTTAGGATTCTGTATTAGCTCAAATGTGAAAAAGTGTTGTTTATATTCATCTACTACTCCTAAAACTTGGTTCAGTGTGTTCAGAATGTCCAAATCATCTAGAATAGACTTTTCTTGCTCCCACTTTGGTTGAATTTTGCAAAAGTTATGGCTTCCTATATTCTGGCCTAGGAAAGCCCATTAAATCTGGAGATAACTCCAGTTAGGGCTGCTAAATTTGGGGGCGGCACCGAATTTTTGGGCTCTGCCAGTTTTTCTGCCAAATTAAACTGTAGTTTAATTAAGTGCTAAATGGGTTTAACTAATGGATAAGTATGGTTTAGGCGCATTAAGCGCGCTCTAACCAAATCCCATTTTAAAATAGGATTAGCACAAATTACATTTAATTAAGGGTTAATAACCCTGTATTAACTCTAATCTCTGCCATTAGTCATAGATTCCACCACAATTTTCCACCTTATGGTTACATGGGTCAGGGGCTGGTCCCCGCCCTACCCCCGCCGGTTCAAACATTATAATTCAAATATATGCCAAATGGATATGTTAATAAGAACTGAGTTGTGGTAGAGTGATAAGGTGGGCGCGTTGTGTGGGAGAGGTTGTGGAATTGAGCCTCGACCTTCACCCAACCTGTGTATAAAGTTTTTCCACCCACATTAATATATCAACCGACCTTTGTATATGTTGATAATTTGGACCTTAGACTATATTTCAATTCGGAAATTCAGACCATATGAAATATTTTGACCCATAACTTGGTCCACCATAGGGGGCACATGGCGGCCCCTGGCTGCACCACGTGTCCGCCTCTAGTTGGACTATCCCCAACCTTTAATAAAATTTCAGTATCCATTAAAATATGAAATTCAACCTTAGGAGATAACATAAAGCAATTTCACCTTCCAAACTTTTCGGCGAATCCTATAGTGAAACTTGTCACAGTGTCATTGGGTGAAAATGATAGAATATTCCCATCATATCCTTTTCTTTGTTGGCTAGGCTACCATGTCAACATTCCATCCTTTCTCAAATTTTTAGCTATTTAGGAAAACACACAACATGCTCTATCTTCCTCATCCAGAGTTGGTTTTCGATGAAACAAATTGCATCGGATTCCTGGCAACGAGTTCTTCACTGTCGTTAAGTTTCCAATTAATTTTGAGCACTTCCATTTTTGAGCTTTACACTGACCACTTGATCATTCCTCCCCACTAGAAGCCTTTTGGACCCCAAAATATCTTTGATTACTGAACATGTGGATGAGGTTATAGTTCCCTCACCCTTCCAGTCTCAATCCACTAAAATTTTCCCATTTTCATCAACTTGAGATTTTCACAAAAACTAAGATTTTTCCTTGACTCTTGAGACCCTCTCTTGCTGTTGTAGACATTGTCATGCTGCAATTCCCCTAAATTTTTAGAGAAGCAAGTTGTTCTTGTAGAAAAAAACTCGTTCCCACCTTGGTCATTAATCAAAGGAAACTTAAAAATTGTCTCATCTCACACACTGTCATTAACTGATCTTGCTTTATACTTACGTCAAATTTTGACCAAGTGTTTTCACCATTACCATGTACCCTTTGGAAACCAAAAACAAGCGCTTGTGGAACCTATGTCTTCTTTGTGAAATTTCTTTGGCGCTTTCTCTTTTACCTTTGCACTCTCTTGCACTGGCATCTTGTTTCCAACATTGCTCAACACTGATGTTGACTATTGCAAATCTTTCACATCTTATTTACCTCCTTTTAAAGGAAACATGTTAGAGTCCTGAAAAATCTCATTATAAGCATAAGAAAATTCAATGAAATCAACTTGTTCATTCGATGCATCTTTTTGAAAGGCCTCATTCAAAACACCTCTATGCTTGAACATTAACAAAGTCAAATTTTGACTTGCATTCATTATTCTCTTCATTTCTCCTACATGTATAAGAGACAAAATTGTCTTCTTCTTATGCGCTCTGACTATGTACTAAATTAAATCTTTAAACAAGTGATACTTATTCTCATGGAGATGAAATACTGCTTTCCTATCATAAAGATAAGGACTTCCCAAAACAATACCTGAAATCTCAAGCGACACCACATCAAGTTCAACTTCATTAAGAATGTTTGAATTGATGGCAAACCTAAGTATGCACTTCCTTGTTACCTACAATTTTTCATTCTTGCATATCCAACCTAAAGGATAAGATCTTGGATGTCTAACAGTTTCAAGGTTTAGCCTCTTAACTAAGTCTTCAGAAATCAAGTTAGCTTGAGAACCACTATCAAACAATGTGTCAATCTTGGTATTTTTAGAAACGAATCTAATATGGAAAAGTTCAATTCTCGTATATTCATCTTGAGTTACATTGGAACCACTTGAAGAACTAGTGCTTTCTATGTTCTTACCTTTCAAACCCATTGCTGTAATCTTGGTTTCATCTCCTGAATATGAACCTAAGTCATGTTCAATTATTGCAACAATTTTCCCCTTTTCTTTGGCTTTTAGCTTGTTTGGCTTCAGCTCTAGATGAAGTTGCCAACAATGGTCTTCATCATGGCCATTCTTTGAACAATGTTTACATGTGAGTTTCTCTTTCTCTCTTTTGATAGAGCTATATCTCTTTCCTTTTCCATTAAAATTTCCCTTTCCTTTACCCTCATACTCAAGGAAGCTATCAATTTTCTCATCTACATCCTGTTTCCCTCTTGCTTATAAATGTGTGGCTTATGCAAACCACATTTAAGTTTGTGGGATTGAACATGAGAATAGTGTGTCTAAGGTAACTGTGAAAACCCCGAATATAATTTAACAAAGTTTCTTGAGAATACAAATTAATACCCGAAATAAGACATCTTCTCCTAAATTCATGAGTATAATCTTTCACACTTTTCCATTTCAATTGTCTAAAATTTTTCTAGTCCATAACAGATTTTTTGCATGTAATCTAGAGGATAAAATTTCCTTTTAATGACAACGATAAAACTTGACCAAGACATTGAGATCTTATCGTGGTTCTTAATCTCTTATGGATTCCTTACTTCCCACCATACAAGTGTTGATCCTTCTATCCTCAAGGAAGTCAATTGAATCTTTATGTCATCTTCATGAAGGTTCTAAATTTTGCAATAAACCTCCAATTGAAGAATCTAATTATCCAGTCTCTCTACATTTACCTCGCCATTATACATTGGAAGCTCAAATTTTACATCAAGTTTGAGTAAGGGAGTTTTTCCTTTTGTGGTCTTTGAGTGAGTATGGGTGGTTTTGACTGTGGAGGTGGAAGATGGTGATGATGGTGATGACGAGGATGATGATGAAGATGGTGGAGATAGAGGAGGCTTTCCTCCACTGCCCTTTGAATCCCTCTCTTCATCCTTTTTTCCCTCTCTTCAAAGAGGATCCTAACCCTTTCAATCAGTTCATAGAAAGCCTTTTTATATGCTTCCTCTTCTGATAGACCTTAAGTCTCTCCAACACCTGAAATGATGGATATGGATTCAAGCTTAGCTTCTAGTGCAACTTGTACCTCTTCAATCTAAATTAGAGATAAAACTTGAGGTGCTTCAAGTGAAGCTGCGAGTGAAACTTTTGGTGGAGATGGTGCCTTTGTGGCTCTCCTTCTTCTAGTCCTAATCTCAGGACTTGCAACCAATATTTTCCCTTCTCCTCTCTACAACTTCAACCTTGTAAGCATCACAAATTTGCAACCATTAAAACCCTACTTGCACAAAATTCAAGAAAATATCAAGAAAATGACCTTTGCAACCTTTTCTCTTTTACCACCTTGATCTTAATTTGAATGTTAGTTTTTATGTGCTAATTTCATCTTCAAAATTATAAATAATTTTTTGATCTTTTGCTTCATGTACATAGGTTTCTTGAGCTATATGTGAGTGTTAAACAGGTAACTGTATCAATTTTTATGTTAAATTCATGGGAAATTTAAACATTAAAACATAATTCTGAACAACGACAATAAAATTTACAACAAACCATCAAATGATCCCTTAACATAGTGTTTTGATGAAAGATTTCACCCCTCCTGGGCTACATCTCATTGGTCCAACTTCCATGGCTTGAGCCTCTGTATTTGCTCAAATGTGAAAATGTGTTGTTTATATTCATCCACAGCTCTGGAAACCTACTTCAATGTGTTTAGAATGTCCAAATCATCTAGAATAGACTCTTCTTGCTCCCAATTTGGTCAAATTTTGCAAAAGTTATGGCCTCCTAAATTCGGGCCTAGGAAACCCCACTAAATCTGGAGATAACTCCAGTTAGGGCGCTAAATTTGGGGGTAGCGCCCAATTTAGGGGCTCCACCAGTTTTTCCGCTAAATTAAACTGTAGTTTAATTAAGTGCTAAATGGATTTAACTAATTGATAAGTATGGTTTAGGCGCATTAAGCGCACTCTAACCAAATCCCATTTAAAAACAAGATTAGCGCAAATTACATATAATTAAGGGTTAATAACCCTGTATTAACTCTAATCTCCACCATTAGTCATAGATTTTGCCACGATCTTCCGCCTTATGGTTACATGGGTCGGGGGCTGGCCCATCGGGGATGGCTCCCACCCTACCCCCGCTGGTTAAAACATTATAATTCAAATATACATCGAATGCATATGTTAATAATACTTGAGATGTTGTAGAGTGGTAATGTGGGTGCGTTGTGTGGGGGAGGTTGTGGGGTTGAGGGGGTGGAGCCCCAACCTCCGCCCAACCTATGTATAACTTTTTGCCACCTGTTAGCGTAAGAAGTCACTCCTTGACTACTTAAGGAGTAAGCCTTACACATCATAGTTCATTTCAAATTTTAAAGGGGTTGTTTGAGTGGTGGGATGGATTTCTCAAATATTTTGAAATGATTTTATCTTCTTTAAGATAGTCATTCATTTGGAAAGTTGTGGCAAGTATAAATTGTGTGGGTAAAAGGTAATATAGGTAGAAGAGTACACAAATGGAATAAAGATGAATAACTAGTACCTATTTCAGGAAATATTCCTATCCTAATTCAGTCACATAACTATGATTATGGGATTTAACACAAAATCTGTTTATGTTAAGCAAACAACACTTAGAAAATAGATTACATGTATAAATTATTCCACAAATCGTTTATGAAATCTTCACTAACATGCTCCATTACACACATATAACTTGCAAAGGACTGAAAGTAGATAATTTGCTGTTAAATCCTTTAACAAATTCTCACTCACACTTCACTAGTTGTTGCAATTTATATTTTAGAAGAAATTAACAAAGAAAATAAACACACCACACATCATATGTTCCTTGAATCACAAAACCCTCTAGCATGAAGCAAAAATGTTTTTCTTATTATTTTCAGTCTTTCAGTAGACTAACATCCAACTTGGTTATAGTATTTACAAGTGCTATATATAGAAAGAGAGGAACCAACTCCCTCTCTTCTAAAAATAAGGAAAAAATTAACTCTAACATAACACATGTGTCAAAAGACATTACATCCTTATCTCCTCGAAATCTAACAGAAAGGATAGATGGAGAAAGAAGAAGAGAAGATGATGCAGGAGCATTAGGCTCAAAATATTCTTTGTATATTAATATATATAGGGGTCTTGTGTTTTCAAACAAGATTGGTCTTCTATGTATTAAATTAATGTAATTATTAATATTTTGAGTGATTTTAGTGAGAGATGTTTAGAATATGGGTTAATTAAATTATTGAGAGGAATTTTGTAAATGTTCTCGAAAGAGAATATGAGAGAATTAGGACAGTTGAGAGCTCATAGGGATTGAGAGATTTGGAAATTAATTGCAAATTTTAAATTAGGAATTAGTTAATGTTTTATGGGATTGAAGATGATTCTTAGGGGTTAGTTGAAATTATTAAGGATCTGAACCAGAATTGGTTCATAGAACCTTTTATATAAAAAATTGAAAACCTCAAGGTAAAGAGAGAGTAGGATTTAGAATATTAGAAAACTTTGATTTGGAAGCCTACAGGCCAAAGAGGTTAAAAAGGCCACTGATTAGAATATTAGGCCAGCGAGAAGAAAATTTGTAATTATTTGGATATTTACATACAAAGAATTCTGATTTTGAAGTGGATGATTATGCACTGAATGATTCAGTTTATAATTCGTGTGATAAATTAGAATTTGGCACAGTGTATATATATGTGGATGAAATTGGACAAACCATTCTATTAATTGCTGTAAAGAGGGATGGTGGTTTCAATTATGCTTCAACAGATATGACAACATTGTGGTATTGGTTTAATAAAGAGAAAGCACAGAGGCCCTAGTGGATTGGAATGGTTTCTATACAAATAGCCAAGTACTATGGAGAAAGAGTGTTTTTTTACAGTTGGAAGCGAGGAAAATTGGCACATTGTAAGGAGATTGGTGTTGATGTGACAATAGATTACAAAACTGAGGATTTTGTTACACGCGTAAAAGGAAGAAGTTTATGCGTGTGTTAAGTTTAGTCATCGATCACTGAATGGATCAAAGACACAGAAGAAAAATTGACACTTCAATTCGATATTCTTAGTACATTATATAGAACCAAAAATCAGACTTGGAATCACATACATCAGATGTGCATTCAACCGAGAAATTGAAGCTTTAAGAGAATAATAGTAATGATATCGGGTTGAGGAACAGAATTCCTGGTCGAAGTTGGGAAAATAAAATTGGACATGTTCAAGGAACCAATGGTGAATCTTTAATTTAATATGACCATTCAATGAAACAGCGGTAGAAGCAAAGATAGTTGGTTATCGGGATAATCAAAATCAAAACCCTGAACTCTGAAATGGAATTGGGGGAGAAGGAATAGGTTAAATAAATAAAGATGGCACAGTGGAGTTGGATGAAACCAACAATCCGTGATTATGGTGCAGAGGAATGAAAACAGTTTTGCAAATTAGTAAGTGGTTTTCGCATGCATCCAAAATGATAAGTGGTAATTATGAAAAGGATTCGATAATGTTTAAGCTGTGACACATAGCAACTAAAAACTGCCCATTTCGCAAAATTGAAAAACTTTAAATGGTGTGCTGGTGAAATTGTGATATCCATCGGATTGAGGGCATAATGTGTGAACGGTGGAGATGGATGCATACAAATTGCTATAAAAGATGCGTTGACAATAGTTGGGGCCCAAAATATATTTGTCGGCAGTTTGGTTTTTAACCAAATTCGAATTCATAAATCAAAATTAAATGAATTGTGTGTTTTAATTATGGTTTATAATCATAAGGCCAAAAAGCTTCTGCATATGATATTTCCTCTGTTTGAGGGTGATGTGATGTATACGCATGAGTCTTTGAATTGAGAATGTATTTTTTTGGTAAATGCAGCGAAGGTTGCGTCAAGTGGTATCAGAGCTGGAAAAAGCTCTTTTGAAATGATTCAAGTTTTTTTAAAATTAGAATTGCAGAGAATGCATGTGTGATGGAGAAATAAAGTAAAAGGAGATTAGATTTTGAATCTGATAGATTACAGGGCATAGAGATACAGTGCCGATAAATGGTGAAACAAGATCACACAGAGATCTTGAAGGTGAGATGGTAAGTGTTATTTTAACTCTAGTTTGAAGATTATGTTTGTAGAATTCAGGTTGCAGACAGTTGAAGAAAATCTTAGAAAAATAAGGTCACAATCTTAAGAGCAGTGATGAAGGAAGCTGGTAATAGTTTCTGAGTGAAAGCAAAGTGTGGAACAAAACCTTGAAGAATTCCAATAGAGGTTGGATAAAAAAAGACAGTTGTGTTCTTAAAAGGTGCAGAAGAGTTTAAGCCTAGAAGGAGTAGAGAGAAATGCTCAAAAGAAGGTTCCATTGATGGGATTAGTGGTTTCCAAAAGACCAAATCCATAGAAAGGATTGGTGAGCTAAGTTGTAACAAGGAGGACTTGTTATTGCAGAGGCTTAATGTAGCTCGCATTGAAGGAATGACTGATGAACTCATAGAGATGGAAATAAGAAGATGAATAATGATAGTCATAGCAGGGGTTCTGAGCAAGACCACAACAGATTAAAGAAGTGGAAATTTGGCACCAGATTGTAGCAGTGAGACTCTAGGAAGAACTTTTGAAATTTCTTGGAAATTTTAGCAAAACCTTATTCTAGCTAAATCTTGGAATAGACAGGGACAGTGGTGTCTTTAAATAAAGTGAGTGGAGAAACTAGAGAAGAGAGCAAGTTTGCTTAGTATAAGTTTCGAGAAAGAGAGAACTTGAAGACCAGGCAGAGGAGAAGCTTTCAGAGAAGATCAACTCAGAAGGAAGTTGGTTGGTTGTAGGAGTAGAAGCTCACACAAAAGAAAATATGGCTATGGGAAGTCATAGAGAAGGTTCAAAAGAAAGCTACAAGATGAAGAAGGGTGTTAAAGAAATCTGCAAGAAACAGATGAATCAAGAGGAACGTGACAAATAAGAGAAAAATTTAGTAAATTAAATATGATGATGGAAGAAGACCAAAGGCAAGGTTGGGTCTTGAGGAAAAATACAGTGAAGTGGTATAAATTATAGAGAAAGATACAACAGAGGCAAGTGAAGTGGTTGGAGGAAAAACACAGAGAAACAAAGTCAAAAATGAAAGTTTCCATTTGTAGACGAGAAAAGGGTGAAATTCTGGGTGAAGAGGAAGACTGGAGATCTGTGAAAGTTCTTATGAATTCTTGTGAATATTCAAGATAGTAAGAAGTTTACCTTGCTGAAAAAGGAATTATTGATGATTTCCTAAATTGTTTGGAAATTTCAGATCAACGGGAGAATGTAAAGCATTTTATTTTAGTAACTAATGATTTTGATGTGATTACAAGCTTTGTAGAGAATGAGAAATCTTTTGAAGTTGTCAAAAGTATGGAAGAGTATGTTTCATAAGATAAATACTCTAAAGAACAGAGTAAGGATGAAGAATGTCTCTTGAATGAGAAAAGCAGTGACTTGTTGCAGCAGAAAGAATTTAATGATGCATTGTTATTTGAAGTTGTTCCAGCACAGGAACAATTTCTTGTGAAAGAAGGAGATGAGATTCAGACTGAAGGGCTGATATGTGAAGCAACATTTGAGACTGTTGAACCATGTAATTTTCAAACTGACAATGTGTGTAAAAATGCAGAGATTGTAAGTGATGATGAAGTAATTAAGAAATTTCAAAAAGAAATTGCATTGCTGGAAAAATCAGAGTATGATAGAGAGATTGCAGAAGACATAGTTCACTATGGTGGAAAAGAATAGAAAGAATTCATTAGAGAATATGGTGTGGAAGAGAGAATTGTTGACAGTCTTGAGAGTCCTTTAGAGAATTCTTTAGGGAGAATGAATCAGCATACTAATGTGATGATAAAGGAGGAAAATTCAGAGTAGCATACTGAAATGTTGCCAGAGGAAAAAGAGGCACTGAGGCCTTATGTTTTTCATTTTAATAATTGTTTTATGAATGCAGGTTTTGTTGCAAATGCTGGAGAAACTTTGGCACATATGAGTAGCCAAGTAAAGACAGAGGAAGAAATTTCTGTGGAAGTATTTAATCCATGGAACAAAGAGATTAGATTGCTGGAAAATATGCTGAAGAATCAGGATTGAATGTAGGAAGAGAAATCTCAATTTCAATATTGGGAAACAAAAGAGCTCGAAGAAATGAAGAATGTGAAGATGCAAGAAGAAGACAAAGAAATTGTCATAAGTGACAATCAGGAAGAAGTTACCAGCTGCAGTAAACAAGAGGGTAAGGATGAAAGGGCGACAGTAAGAATAAAAGTTCAACAATCAAAAGGTGAAAGTAACCAGTAGTCAGAAGATAGCTTAGACAAAGAAATTGAACTGATAAGAAGGATAATGATGAAAGTGTCTTAGAAGAAGACATCAACAAGAAAGCAAAGAAGCAACAACAATGCAGGATAAAGTGTGGAGACATGGAGAAAACCAACAAACAAAAGAAGCAACAAACGACAAGTTACAAAAAAAGATATGGGATCCAGGAAGACAAAGATTAAAAGCACATGATCGGGAGATCATGATTATTTTTAACCATGGGAGTTTGATGCAGGAGCATTAGGCTCAGAAAATTATTTATATTTTAATAGATATAGGGGTCTTGTGTTTTCAAAGAAGATTGGTTTTCTATGTATTAAATTAATGTAATTATTAAGATTTTGAGTGATTTTAGTGAGAGATATTTAGAATATGGGTTAATTAAATTATTGAGAGGAATTTTGTAAATGTTCTCGAAAGAGAATATGAGAGAATTAGGATTTTTGAGAGCTCATAGGGATTGAGAGATTTGGAAATTAATTGCAGATTTTAAATTAGGAATTAGTTCATGATTTATGGGATTGAAGAGGATTCTTAGGGGTTAGTTGAAATTATTAAGGATCTGAACTAGAATTGGTTCATAGAACCTTTTGTATAAAAAATTGAAAACCTCAAGGTAAAGAGAGAGTAGGATTTAGAAGATTAGAAAACTTTGATTTGGAAGCCTACGAGCTAGAGAGGTTAAAAAGGCCACTGATTAGAATATCAGGCCAGAGAGAAGAAATTTTGTAATTATTTGGATATTTATATACAGAGAATTTCGATTCTGAAGTGGATGATTATGCATTGAATGATTCAGTTTATAATTCATGTGATAAATTAGAATTTGGCACAGTGTATATATATGCGGATGAAATTGGGCAAACCATTCTATTAATTGTTGTAAAGAGGGATGGTGGTTTCAATTATGCTTCAACAGATATGACAACATTGTGGTATTGGTTTAATAAAGAGAAAGCACGGAGGCCCTAGTGGGATTGGAACGGTTGCTATTAAAGTAGCCAAGTATTATGGAGCAAGAGTGTTTGTTATAGCTGGAAGCGAGGAAAATTGGCACGCTGTAGGGAGATTGGTGCTGATGTGACAATAAATTACAAAATAGAGGATTTTGTTACACGTGCAAAAGGAAAAAGGTTATGCGTGTGTTAAGTTCAGTCATCGATCATTAAATGGATCGATGACACAGAAGAAAAATTGACACTTCAATTCGATATTCTAAGTACATTATATAGAACCAAAAATCAGACTTGGAATCACATGCATCAGATGTGCATTCACTCGAGAAATTGAAGCTTTAAGAGAAGAATAGTACTGATATCGGGTTGAGGAACAAAATTTCTGGTCGAAGTTGGGCAAATAAACTTGGACGTGTTCAAGGAACCAATGGTGAATCTTTAATTTAATACGACCATTCAATGAAACAACGGTAGAAGCAAAGATATTTGGTTATCGGCATAATCGAAATCAAAACCCCGAACTCTGAAATGGAATTGGGGGAGAAGGAACAAGTTAAATAAATACCAATTTCACAGTGGAGTTGGATAAAACCAACGATCCGTGATTATGGCGTAGAGGAATGAAAACGGTTTTGCAAATTAGTAAGTGGTTTTCGCATGCATCCAAAATGGTAAGTGGTAACTATGAAAAGGATGCGATAATGTTTAAGCTGTGACACGTAACAACTAAAAACTACCCATTTCGCAAAATTGAAAAACGTTAAATGGTGTGCTAGTGAAATTGCGATATACGTTGGACTGAGGGAATAATGTGTGAACGGTGGAGATGGATGCATACAAATTGCTATAAAAGATGCATTAACAATAGCTGGGGCCAACATATATATGTTGGCATTTTGGGTTTTAACCAAAGTCGAATTCATAAATCAAAATTAAATGAATTGTGTGTTTTAATTATGGTTTATAATCATAAGGCAAAAAAACTTCCGCATATGATGTTGCCTATGTTTGAGGGTGATGTGATGTATACACATGAGTCTTTGAATTGAGAATGTATTTTGTGGGTAAACGCAGCGAAGGTTGTGTCAAGTGGTATCAGAGCTAGAAAAATCTCTTTTGAAATGATTCAAGTTTTTGTAAAATTAGAATTGCAGAGAATGCATGTGTGATGGAGAAAGTAAAATGAGATCAGATTTTGAATCTGATAGATTACATCACATAGAGATATAGTGCAGATAAATGATGAAATAATATCAGACAGATATCTTGAAGGTGATATGGTAAGTGTTATTTTAACTATGGTTTGAAGATTATGTTTGCAAAATTTAGGGTGCAGACAGTTGAAGAAAATCTCAGCAAAAGAAGATCACAATATTAAGAGCAGTGATGAAGGAAGCTGGTAATAGTTTCTGAGTGAAAGAAAAGTGTGGAACAGAACCTTGAAGAATTCCAACAGAGGTTGGATAAAAAAAGACAGTTGTGTTCTTAAAAGGTGCAGAAGATTTTAAGCCTAGAATGAGCAGAGAGAAATTCTCAAAAGAAGGTTTTATTGATGGGACTAGTGGTTGCCAAAAGACCAAATCCAGAGAAAGGATTGATGAGGTAAGTTGTAACAAGGAGGACTTGTTATTGCAGATGCTTAGTGTAGCTCATAATGAAGGAGTGAGTGATGAACTCATAGAGATGGAAAGAAGAAGATGACTACTAATAGTCATAACAGGGGTTCTGAGCAAGACCACAACAGATTAAAGAAGTGGAAAGTTGGCACCAGATTGCAGCAGTGAGATTGTAGGAAGAACTTTTGAAATTTTTGGAAATTGTAGCAGAACCTTATTCCAGCTAAAGCTTGGAATAGATAGGGACAGTGGTGTCTTTAAATAAAGTGAGTGCAAAAACCATAGAAGAGATCAAGTTTGCTCAATATAAGTTCTGAGAAAGAGAGAACTTGAATACCAGGTAGAGGAGAAGCTTGGTGAGAAGATCAACTCAGAAGGAAGTTGATTGGTTGCAGGAGTAGAAACTCACACAAAAGAAAACATGGCTATGGGAAGTCATAGAGAAGGTTCAGAAGAAAGATACAAGATGAAGAAGGGTGTTAAAGAAATCTACAGGAAACAGATGAATCAAGAGGAACGTGAAAAAGAGATTGTTGAGATAAGAGAACAATTTAATAAATTAAAGATGATGATAGAAGAAGACCAAAGGAAAGGTTGGGCCTTGAGGGAAAAAGAAGTGAAGTGGCATAAATTACAGAGAAAGCTACAGCAGAGGCAAGTGAAGTGGTTGGAGGAAAAACGCAGAGAAACAGAGTTAGAAATGGAAGTTTCCATTTGTAGACCAAAAAAGGGTGAAATACTAGTGAAGAGGAAGACTGGAGATCTGTGAAAGATCTTATGAATTTCTTGTGAAGATTAAAGACAGCAAGAAGTTTACCTTGCTAAAGAAGGAATTATTGATGATTTCCTAAATTGTTGGGCAAGTTCAGATCAATGGGAGAATGTAAAGCCTTGTATTTTAGTAACTAATTATTTTGATGTGATTACAAGTTTTGCAGAATATGAGAAATCTTTTGAAGTTGTCAAAAGTATGGAAGAGTATCTTTCAAAAGATAAATTCTCTGAAGCACAGAGTAAGGATGAAGAATGTCTCTTGAATGAGAAAAGTAGTGACTTGTTGCAGCATAAATAATTTAATGATGTATTGTTATGTCAAGTTGTTCCAGCATAGGAACAATTTCTTGTGAAAGAAGGAGATGAGATTCAGATTGAAGAGATAATATGTGAAGAAACAATTGAGACTGTTGAACCATGTAATTTTCAAACTTACAATGTGTGTAAAAATGCAGAGATTGTAAGTGATGATGAAGTACTTAAGAAATTTCAAAAAGAAATTGCATTGCTGGAATATTTGCTGGACAAAGTTCACTATGGTGGACAAGAACAAAAATAAATCATTAGAGCAGATGGTGTGGAAGAGAGACTTGTTGACAATATTGAGAATGAGAGTCCTTTAGAGAATTCTTTAGGGAGAATGAATCAGCATACTGATGTGTTGATAAAGGAGGAAAATTCAGAGCAGCATATTGAAATGTTGCCAGAGGAAAAAGAGGCACTGAGGCCTTATTTTTTTCATTTTAATAATTGTTTTGTGAATGCAGGTTTTGTTGAAAATGCTGGAGCAAATTTGGCACAAATGAGCAGCCAAGTAAAGAAAGAGGAAGAAATTTCTATGGAAGTATTTAATCCATGGAAAAAAGAGATTAGATTGCTGGAAAATATGCTGAAGAATCAGGATTCAATGCAGGAAGAGAAATCTCAATTTCAATATTGGGAAACAAAAGAGCTTAAAGAAATGCAGAATGTGAAGATGCAAGAAGAAGACAAAGAAATTGTCATAAGTGACAATCGGGAAGAAATTACCAGTTGCAGTAAACAAGAGGGTAAGGATGAAAGGGCACCAGTAAGAATAAAAGTTCAACAATCAAAAGGTGAAAGTAATCAGTAGTCAAAAGATAGACTAGACAAAGAAATTGAAATAATAAGAAGGATAATGATGAAAGTGTCTTAGAAGAAGACATCAACAAGAAAACAAAAAATCAGCAACAAAAGGAATACAGTAGCAGACTGTAAAAGCATACCTAATGGAGCAATGCAGCATAAAGTGTGGAGACCTGGAGAAAACCAACAAACAAAAGCAGCAACAAATGTTACAAAACAAGATTTGGAATCCACGAAGACAAATATTAAAAGCACATGATTGAGAGATCATGATTATTTTTAACCTTGGGAGTCTGATGCAGGAGCATTAGGCTCAGAAAATTCTTTGTATTTTAATAGATATATGGGTCTTGTGTTTTCAAAGAAGATTGGTTTTCTATGTATTAAATTAATGTAATTATTATGGTTTTGAGTGATTTTAGTGAGAAATATTTAGAATATGGGTTAATCAAATTATTGAGAGGGATTTCGTAAATGTTCTCGAAAGAGAATATGAGAGAATTAGGATAGTTGAGAGCTCATAGGGATTGAGAGATTTGGAAATTAATTGTAGATTTTAAATTAGGAATTAGTTCATGATTTATGGGATTGAAGAGGATTCTTAGGGGTTAGTTGAAATTATTAAGGATCTGAACCAGAATTGGTTCATAGAACATTTTGTATAAAAAATTGAAAACCTCAAGGTAAAGAGAGAGTAGGATTTAGAAGATTAGAAAACTTTGATTTGGAAGCCTACGAGCCAGAGAGGTTAAAAAGGCCACTGATTAGAATATCAGGCCAAAGAGAAGAAATTTTGTAATTATTTGGATATTTATATACAGAGAATTTCAATTTTGAAGTGGATGATTATGCATTGACTGATTCAGTTTATAATTCGTGTAATAAATTAGAATTTGTCACAGTGTATATATATGCAGATGAAATTGGGCTAACCATTCTATCAATTATTGTAAAGAGGGATGGTGGTTTCAACTATGCTTTGATAGATATGACAACATTGTGGTATTGGTTTAATAAAGAGAAAGCACAGAGGCCCTAGTGGGATTGGAACGATTGCTATTCAAGTAGCCAAGTATTATGGAGCAAGAGTGTTTGTTATAGCTAGAAGTGAGGAAAATTGGCACGTTGTAGGGAGATTGGTGCTAATGTGACAATAAATTACAAAGCAGAGGATTTTTTTTACACGCGTAAAAGGAAGAAGGTTATGTGTGTGTTAAGTTCAGTCATCGATCACTAAATGGATCGATTACACATAAGAAAAATTGACACTTCAATTCGATATTCTGAGTACATTATATAGAACTAGAAATCAGACTTGGAATCACATGCATCAGATGTGCATTCAACCGAGAAATTGAAGCTTTAAGAGAAGAATAGTAATGATATCGGGTTGAGGAATAGAATTCCTAGTCGAAGTTGGGAAAATAAACTTGGACGTGTTCAAGGAACCAATGGTGAATGTTTAATTCAATATGATCATTCAATGAAACAACGGTAGAAGTAGAGATCTTTGGTTATCGTCATAATCGAAATCAAAACCCCGAACTCTGAAATGGAATTGGGGGAGAAGGAACAGGTTAAATAAATACCGATTGCACAGTGGAGTTGGATGAAACTAGAAATCTGTAATTATGGCGCAGAGGAATGAAAACGGTTTTGCAAATTAGTAAGTGGTTTTCGCATGCATCCAAAATGGTAAGTGGTAATTATGAAAAGGATACGATAATTTTTAAGCTGTGACACGTAGCAACTAAAAACTACCCATTTCGCAAAATGGAAAAACGTTAAATGGTGTGTTGGTGAAATTGCGATATCTGTTGCATTGAGGGAATAATGTGTGAATGGTGGAGATGGATGCATACGAATTGCTATAAAAGATGCGTTGACAATAGCTGGGGCCCAACATATATATGTTGGAAATTTGGGTTTTAACCAAAGTTGAATTCATAAATCGAAATTGAATGAATTGTGTGTTTTAATTATGGTTTATAATAATAAGGCAAAAAAACTTCCGCATATGATGTTGCCTATGTTTGAGGGTGATGTGATGTATGCGCATGAGTCTTTGGATTGAGAATGTATTTTGTGGGTAAACGCAGTGAAGGCTATGTCAAGTGGTATCGGAGCTAGAAAAAGCTCTTTTGAAATGATTCAAATTTTTGTAAAATTAGAATTGCAGAGAATGCATGTGTGATGGAGAGAGTAACAGGAGATCAGATTTTGAATCTGATAGATTACATCACATAGAGATATAGTGCAGATAAATGGTGAAACAATATCACACAAAGATATTGAAGGTGAGATGGTAAGTGTTATTTTAACTATGGTTTGAAGATTATGTTTGCAGAATTCAGGTTGCAGACAGTTGAAGAAAATCTCAGCAAAAGAAGATCACAATCTTAAGAGCAGTGATGAAGGAAGATGGTAATAGTTTCTGAGTGAAAGAAAAGTGTGGAACAGAACCTTGAAGAATTCCAATATAGGTTGGATAAAAAAATATAGTTGTGTTCTTAAAAGGTGCAAAAGAGTTTAAGCCTAGAAGGAGCAGAGAGAAATGCTCAAAAGAAGGTTCCATTGATGGGACTAGTGGTTGCCAAAAGACCAAATCCAGAGAAAGGATTGGTGAGGTAACTTGTAACAAGGAGGACTTGTTATTGCAGAGGCTTAGTGTAGCTCACAATGAAGGAGTGAGTGATGAAATCATAGAGATGGAAAGAAGAAGATGACTACTAATAGTCATAGCAGGGGTTTTGAGCAAGACCACAATAGATTAAAGAAGTGGAAAGTTGGCACCAGATTGCAGTAGTGAGACTGTAGGAAGAACTTTTGAAAGTTTTTGGAAACTGTAGCAGAACCTTATTCCAGCTAAATCTTGGAATAGATAGGGACAGTGGTGTCTTTAAATAAAGTGAGTGCAGAAACCAGAGAAGAGATCAAGTTTTCTCAGTATAAGTTCTGAGAAAGAGAGAAGTTGAAGACAAGGCAGAGGAGAAGCTTGGTGAGAAGATCAACTCAGAAGGAAGTTGATTGGTTGAGAGGAATTTTGTAAATGTTCTCGAAAGAGAATATGATAGAATTAGGATAGTTGAGAGCTCATAGGGATTGAGAGATTTGGAAATTAATTACAGATTTTAAATTAGGAATTAGTTCATGATTTATGGGATTGAAGAGGATTCTTAGGGGTTAGTTGAAATTATTAAGGATCTGAACTAGAATTGGTTCATAGAACATTTTGTATAAAAAATTGAAAACCTCAAGATAGAGAGAGAGTAGGATTTAGAAGATTAGAAAACTTTGATTTGGAATCCTACGAGCTAGAGAGGTTAAAAAGGCCATTGATTAGAATATCAAGCCAAAGAGAAGAAATTTTGCAATTATTTGGATATTTATATACATATAATTTCGATTCTGAAGTGGATGATTATGAATTGACTAATTCAATTTATAATTTGTGTGATAAATTAGAATTTGGCACAGTGTATATATATGCAGATGAAATTGGGTAAACCATTCTATTAATTGTTGTAAAGAGGGATGATGGTTTCAATTATGCTTCGACAGATATGACAACATTGTGGTATTGGTTTAATAAAGAGAAAGCACAGAGGCCCTAGAGGGATTGGAATGGTTGCTATTCAAATAGCCAAGTATTATGGAGCAAGAGTGTTCGTTAAAGCTGGAAGCGAGGAAAATTGGCACGTTGTAAGGAGATTGGTGTAGATGTGACAATACATTACAAAAAAAAGGATTTTGTTATATGCATAAAAGGAAGAAGGTTATGTGTGTGTTAAGTTCAGTCATTGATCACTGAATGGATCGATGACACAGAAGATAAATTGACACTTATATTCGATATTCTGAGTACATTATATAGAAGCAGAAATAAAATTTGGAATCACATGCATCAGATATGCATTCAATCGAGAAATTTAAGCTTGAAGGGAAGAATAGTAATGATATCAGGTTGAGGAACATAATTCCTGGTCGAAGTTGGGAAAATAAAATTGAACGTGTTCAAGGAACCAATGGTGAATCTTTAATTTAATATGACCATTAAATGAAACAACGACAGAAGCAAGGATCTTTGGTTATTGGCATAATAGAAATCAAAACCTCAAACTCTGACATGGAATTAGGGGAGAAGGAACAGGTTAAATAAATACCGATTGCATAGTGGAGTTGGATGAAACCATCAATCCGTGATTATGGCGCAGAGGAACAAAAATAGTTTTGAAAATCAGTAAGTGGTTTTCGCATGCATCCAAAATGGTAAGTGGTAATTATGAAAAGGATGCAATAATGTCTAAGATGTGACATGTAGCAACTAAAAACTGCCCATTTCGCAAAATTGAAAAACGTTAAATGGTGTGCTGATGAAATTGCGATATCCGTCAGATTGATGGCATAATGTGTGAATGGTGGAGATGGATGCATACGAATTGGTACAAAATATGCGTTGACAATAGATGGGGCCCAAAATATATATGTTGGTACTTTGGGTTTTAACCAAAGTTGAATTCATAAATCAAAATTAAATGAATTGTGTGTTTTAATTATGGTTTATAGTCATAAGGCAAAAAAACCTCCGCATATGATGTTGCCTCTGTTTGAGGGTGATGTGATGTATACACATGAGTCTTTGAATTGATAATGATTTTTTGGGTAAACGCAACGAAGGTTGCATCAAAAGAATTCTGGGCTGGAATGCTGAGTGTACTGTCATACTGCCCCTTTTTCTGCTGAATTTTCTCCTTGTGTCTTGGGTCTTTAATAACCATGTATCCCCATATAATAAGACCTCCAACAACCTCATAACTAACTCTCACCATCACTTGAATTATCCATTTATTTATGGGTTCTTATCCATCCTTAAAAAGCTCGGAAAAACATGCTAACATGTGTCAAAATTAAGTTAAAATAGGTGCTGCCAGAAATTCCTGAAAAACATGTAACTGCCTCTGAAATCTTGCCTATGCTTTTGAAATCATGATGATACTGGCCATGTGTCGGGATGAGAGTAGAGGGCAGTGAAGTGAAGCACAAGAATGGAAATTAAGCGAAAGGCATGGGAATGGAACAATAAGCGGGAGAAGCTATTAAGTGGAATAATAGTAAGCGAGAGGAGTAAGTAAATTAAAATATATCATAATCGTAATCACAGAGTCAAGTGGAGTGAATACATTATCGGGGTGGAATTTCAATGCGATATATCGCAATCACAAGACGGAGGGGTTATCACAAATCAGGGATTGGAGCTTATTGCATATCGCAATAAGATAATTATCGCATTTCGTTATCGGAGGGGGCAACATGGATGGATAGCAATAGGATTTGTGATATGCGATAACCGAAGTGACATGGCAGGGAAATGGGTCCTAGTGTTATCACAATTGGGGTTTTTTTGGAAGCGACAACAGATGGTAACAAAGGAATTGCAGAATGGAAATTGCGAAATAAGGTAAGGTGGGTTGACAAAGCAATACAATAGTGCGATATGACGTGGTGGTAGGTGGGTCTTCCTAATCGCATCAGGGGGTGTTTTTAGGAGTGGGAAACAAAAAATGGTAACAAAGTGGCAGAATTGCAATTGCGATGCGATATATCGCATCGAGGTATCACAATCGAAAGACAGAGCAAGAAACATAGAATTATTTATAGCGGGGTTGCGCTGCGACTTGTGATAAGTGACTGTGATGCGATCTATGATCCGCGATTGCGATAAGTGACTGAAAGAATAGAGGTCAGATTTTGAAATTTTTTGAATTTTAATCCTAAAATAAAACTATGGAATGGACTCATTACTTAGCAAGAAACTATGCTTACATTTGCTCCACAGGGGATAGAGCTCTCCCTGTGAGGCTCTAAGAAATTTTTGTAGTTTCAGTGCCTTGTCATTGGGATATGAATTCTTAAGACCGATATTTACAGTGAAATTAGGCTACCAATAGTCTTAGTAAAATGTTTTTTTGAGAAAGCACCCATTGAATGGGCCTCCAAACAACTCTGTCCCATCATGATGTTGCAACTCAAAAGTATTGTTCTGCAGAATATTTGAGATTTTGAAGTGACCAAGCCACAAAGCATCAAATTTGGAATGCTTACCTGGGTCATATATGAATTTTCCCCAAGGAGTAGTGAATGTTGTCTTCTCTCGGTCTTCTGGCCAAACTGAAACTTGATTGTACCTGGAAAAACCATCTAACATGGAAATTTTATCTGAACCAGTTACTTTTCGAATAAGATGATCCATCTTTTGTAAAAGATAGTTATCTTTCCTGGAGCACTTGTTAAGATTTATGAAATCTACACATAGTTTGACTTCACCACTCTTCTTCCTTACTGGAACTAGATTAGCAACCCAATTTGAATATTTGAAAGGAATGATGATTTTGGCATCCAAACGTTTCTTAACTTCCTTCTCCATCACTGGTAACAATAGTGGATTGATTTGACTTAATTTCTTCCTAAATGGCTTAGTATCATCTTTCAATGGTATCCTAAGCTCAATATAGCTGCATCATATTCCTTAAGATCTTCATATTTCCAGGAAAAAACATCAACATATTCACAAAACAACTTGTGGTATTCAAACTTTATTTCTTTCGATAAAACTTTTGACAACTTCACATACCTTGGTTCTTTTTCTGTGCCCAAATTGAAATCTTCCAATTCTGTTTCTGTTTCAGCCAACTGTGGTTTAACTAAGACACCATTATGATAAAAGGGCTTCTCAAGCAGGATTAAGCCCTTCAGAATGTGATTGGTAGGAAACTAAATGATAGGTTGATCAACAATATGTTTTTTACAGATTTTTGATGTCTTGCAAATCAACATCATTCTTCATGATATCTTCATCTTGATCAATATTTAGGACAACAAACTCTTCAGGAGCTTCAATGAATCTTCTAATCTCCTGATCATCTTCAAACACTTTCCAATGCTTGAAATTATCAGGAATGCAAGGTTTGAACCTAACTTCCACTTCATATTTCAACTTCATAGGTATTGGAACCATGAATGAGCCTATTGAAATAGAAAGTGAGTTAGCCAAAATATTACTTTCTCTTGGAACAAAAGAAATGTTAAAATCCAGGAATGAGTCTTCTACAATGCTCCATACTATATTCCGGTAATCCGTGATTCTGGGATGCTTAGTTTGATAAACATTTCTGATTTTTTGAATGATAAGTTCATCTCCAAAAAATAGAAATTTCTGAAATATTCATGTCCTTCATTGTTCTTAAAGCAATTAGTAGAGCTTCATACTCAACCATGTTGTTAGTTGCTTCAAATTCAAGTTTGAAAGAAAAACTAAAGCTTTCTTTCAAAGGAGAAATGAAAACTATTATTGCACCAACTCCTTCTTTAGAACATGAGCCATCAAAAGAAATTTTCCATAGTTGTGAACCTTCATGACTGATCTGTTTTTCAACATGCTTCAAAATCTAAAATTTTTCTGCAGATAGGACAACATTATCCATATGTAAAATACTTGAACCAACATTAGTAGTTATAGCATAAATTGGATGATTAGCGGGGTATTTGCTGTCACTAATTATATATGCCAGTTGAGATTCTCTATAAAGTCTTCTTTGCTCTCCTCCAAAAACAAGGACATTATCATAAGTGAGATCCATTTGCAATGTTCCTCCCAACTTTCTAACCCATGACCTATAAAGTAACATGAAAAATCTAGGAGGAATGTCAGCTACAACGATGTCCATCACCATTCCTCTCATGAGTAATTGAAAAAGGCTTACTGCAAGGTCTTTGATGACACCAAGACATTGAACTTTCCAGGAATCAAAGGAGTAGAGATCTTGATACTCTCTAGTTACCTCAAGACCTAGTTCATCCATGACTACCTTGGGCATTAAATTATGTGAGGTTCCGGAGTCCATTAGGAAATTATGCAAGATATTTTCATGAATATTCAAAGATAGATAGAAAGGAGGGGTAGAGTCATCTCTGTCTTCTACCAATGGACCTAAGATAACGATGGGCTTGTCATCTTGAAGGTTATCAAAATCAGAAGCTACTTCGGTAGGTGGGGGTTGAAGAGATTTCATAAAGGTGTTTTTGAAATAATCATTATTCATAAGCTCTTCAAGAGGAACAAGAATCTTTATCTTTTTTATTTCATTCTCAAAATTAAAAACATGGGGCATTTTGTGAGCAATTTTTACCTCAAGTGAAGGATTATTGACTACTACCGAAATTTCTGGTAATTTCTATTTTTCAACTTGTTTTTCAGCTGGATTTTTTTTTTGCATCCTTATTCTTCTTGGGCTGTGCAATAGGCTGTGGATTATCATAAATATTCTTTGATCTGAGATTATATCTGCTTTGACAATTAACTACAATCATCGAATTATCAGGAACCACTTCAGTATTCTGAGTATATGACATAAAATCCTCATAATCTTCTTGTGTAAGATGAATCAACCCTTCTTTGTCTATCAGAAAATTGATATCAACAACCTTTTCCAATCTTTCAGCTTCCTCTTCATCTTCAAATGTAGCATTTTGTAAAGGACGCTGAACTTTTTGATAATCATCCTCTCTCCTTTCTCGCTGCAAAATTTGAGGAAAATTAGGTTTTCTAAATTGCTGCATATTAGGTAGATCAAATGAAACATTTTGGTAGTAGTTGGTCTTGCTTCCATCTTGAGCTTAAACATTTCAGTAGTCAATGACTTGACCATTTTGGTCAGCTCATCTAACTTAGGATCAATGTCTAAAGTTCTTGAAGTAGAAACTTCAGCTTTTTGCTTTCTTTTTTCTCTATCAATCCCTCCTCTGAACCTATCAGCTGCTAACACATTATATTCTACTTCTAGTGCATTGTCTTCCATTTGTGTTAGTGTTTTAGATCTTATTTCTCTCAATAATAAACAAAATAATGATCAAAGGCACCAGCATAAGTGGTTTTAGCTGTAGGCTTGATTCCAATAGGTATTTTTCTATACATCCTATTGAATTTCTTAGAAAAATAAAAAATAGATTCTCCTTATTTTCTTTTTATTGCACCGAATTTAGTGATATAATACAGAAAATATTTCTTATTGCCCCATTTTCTTAAAAATGTATCATCTAGGGTTTCAATTCTAGTGATTCTACCAGCTGTCAAATATCTGAACCATTTTCTTACATCACCCTCAAGACTATGAACAAAGACTCTCATCCAGACATCTTCATGCTTGATATTTAGATTGTCAGCATAGGTGTAATAATCAACAAGGTGTTCTTCAGCTGTCACCTCTCCCTCACCACTAAACTTAGGCATGTACTTGAGATAATCTCCTGTAGGTAATTCATTCATAGGCTGAAGTAAAACCAAAGGGGCATACCTAGTAGCAACAATTGAATCCATTCAGTTAGGGGGTGGGTTTGGACCTACCATGGTGTGAGTTGTTGGGATTTGTGGAATAAAAATAGGTAGATTGTAAACAACAAATGATGAAGCACCAAATTGCAATGTAGGTACTATTTTTTGATTGGAAAACAAGGGAGGTACAAGATTTTCTGCAAAATTAGGGGATAAAGTTTGTAGGACTTCTTTAGGAACACCCTTTGAGAAAACAGTAGTAGGGGAAACAAGCTTTCGTTTACTCTTTTTCTTGATTTTCTTTTCAGGGTCATAAACTGGGATTATCAAAGGGGAATATGGGTTAGCCCCAGTTCTAGTCCTTCTAGGAGCAAAAACTTCTCAATGCAATCGCCAAGTGTAAAGCAGTCTAAAAAGACAGCTAGAACTGTACACCTCAGAACCAGAATTATAACTTTGTAATTCACCTAGGGATAAACTTCAATTCGCCTCCCTGACAACGATGCCAAAGATTTTTTGAGATTCAACAAGATGATGAGCTTAGTGAAAAGAGTCGCCTTCACTAAGTGGGCCCGCAGGATATTTTTGGCGCAAAGTCTATTTTTAGACATGTCGATCATATTCTATGAGTTGCAAGATGCTATTTGTGGATGGTTGGTCAAATTGGAAAAATAGATGGACTTCTAATTTTATACATATTGGGCGGAATCTATTTTTAGATTTCCAGTCTAAAAATAGATATGTCGAATATTATTAGCTCTTAATAATATTTGGACTCTAAACATTATCTTCTTCTCTTGGAGCACTTCAGTTAAGTGCACAGATGTGGCACAGCAGCTGACAGAAGGAATTACGCTATTCCTGAGGGTTTACTGGAGCTATTGCATGGAGGACTTCAGTTAGAACTCATGTGACAGATTTTGGTGGAGTTGTAGAAGTAGTTGGTGGAGTTGTATTTAGTTTAACTCAGTTAGACACAGTTGAGCTAATTGTATCTAGTCTAACTAATTGATACACTAGTGAGAGTGGTGTGAATTAATTATTAATTAATTTACTAAATAATAACTCATTAATCAACTAAAGAATACATCAGTTAAATACAATGCATGGACAATTTCAGTGGAGACCAGTGGAGAGGTAGGTGAAAGAGCAAGTGTGACTATCAGTTGCGACTATAGTGATGCATTGATTGCATCCAACACTCAGTGGAGATGCCAATGAGGATTGCGAAGTTCAAGCCAGGTGGATTCAAGTTCATTCAGAGCCATTCTTCAGCAGGGATTGCGCAGTAGAGGCAAGCTAGCAGGTGGCAGAGATCGGTGCTTGGATTTGCTAGATCGGACCTGATTAGTGTGTAGCGATTGTATTGTATTGAGAGCTTGACATGTTTAGCTTTGTATGAGGATTTTTACATGATCTCTATGACATATATTATATACAGATAGTTGGGGTTTTTAGCTTCAGGCTTTCCCGTTAAATCACTGTGTTAATGTGTGTGAATTTTTATGGTTTTATGTGTGCATTGCAATTGATTTTAATTTCCGCATGTGATGATCAATGGTGGAATATATTCTATATTGCGCATGAAGTCAAATAGTGTGTGATCAGGAGAATATTAGACATATAACGCATTAGTTATATAATTTCTACAAGATTTTAGCATAAAAAGTCACTCCTTGACTTCTTAAGGAGTAAGCCTTACACATCATAGTTCATTTCAAATTTTAAAGGGGTTGTTTGAGTGGTGGGATGGCTTTCTCAAATATTTTGAAATGATTTTATCTTCTTTAAGACATTCATGCATTTGGCAAGCTGTGGAAAGTATAAATTGTATGGGTAAAAGTTAGTATAGGGAGCAGAGTACATAAATGGAAGAAATATGAATAGTTGGTACCTATTTTAGGAAATATTCCTATACTAAATTAGTCACAAAACTATGATTATGGCCTTTAAAACAAACTCTATTTATGTTAAGAAAACAACACTTAGAAAATAGATTGCATGTAGAAAGTATTCCACAAATCCTTTATGAAATCTTCACTGACATGTTCTATTAGACACATATAACTTGGAGAAGACTAAGAGTAAATAATTTACTGTTAAATCCTTTAACAACTTCTCACTCACACTTCAATAGTTGTTGCAATTTATATTTTAGAAGAAATTAACAAAGAAAATATACACACCACAATTAGATGTTCCTTGAATCAGAAAATCCTCCAGCATGAAGCAAAAAGGTTTTTCTTATTATTTTCAGTCTTTTAGTAGACTAACATCCAACTTGGTTATAGTATTTACAAGTGCTAGATATAGCAAGAGAGGAACCAACTCCATCTCTTCAAAAAATAAGGAAAACATTAACTCTAACATAACACATGTGTCAAAAGACATTACATCCTTATCTCCTCGAAATCTAATGGAAAGGACAAATGGAGAAAGAATAAGAGAAGAATTTAGGGCTGGAATGTTGAATGTACTGTCATGCTGCCCCTTTTTCTGCTGAATTTTCTCCTTGTGTCTTGGGCCTTTAATAACCATGTAGCTCCATTTAATAAGACCTCCAACGACCTCATAACTACCTCTCACCATCACTTGCATTATCCATTTAGTTATGGGTTATTATGCATCCTTAACTGACTCGCAAAAAATTGCTGAAATGTGTCAAAATTCAGTTAAAACAGGTGTTGCCAGAAATTCCTAAAAAACCTATAACTACCTCTGAAATCATGCCTATGCTTTCGAAAGCGTGCTGATACTGGCCACATGTCAGGATGAGAGTGGAGGGGAGTGAAGTGAAGCGTGGGAATGGAAAGTAAGCGAAAGGCGTGGGAATGGAACAATAAATGGGAGAAGCTATTAAGTGGAATAATAATAAGCAGGAGGAGTAAGTGCCTTAAAATATATCACAATCACAATCACATAGTGGAGCAGAGTGAATACATTATCAGGGCAGAATTTCAATGTGATATATCGCAATTGCAAGACAGAGGGGTTATAAAAAATCAGGGATCAGAGCTTATCGCATATCACAATCAGATTATTATCGTATTTCTCAATTGGAGGGGGCAACATGGATAGTTAGCAATAGGATTTGTGATATGAGATAAGTGAAGTGACGTGGCACGGAAATGGGTCCTAGTATTTTCGCAATCGTGGGTTTTTTGGAAGCGGCAGCAGATGGTAACAAAGGAATTGTGGAATGGAGATTGCGAAATAAGGTCAGGTGGGTCCACAAAGAAATATGATAGTGCAATATGACGTGGCGGTAAGTGGGTCCTACGAATCGCATCGGAGGTTTTTTTAGAAGCGGGTAACAAAGTGGCAGAATTGCGATGTGATATATCGCATCGGGGTATCACAATCACAGGACGGAGCAAGCAAC
Source organism: Pinus albicaulis (assembly GCA_034641835.2). NCBI lineage: Eukaryota > Viridiplantae > Streptophyta > Pinopsida > Pinales > Pinaceae > Pinus > Pinus albicaulis. The sequence goes on along the minus strand of CM076580.1, from coordinate 1,503,464,940 downwards.
ATAGAATTATTTATAGCAGGGCTACGTTGCGATCTGCGATAAGTGACTGTGATACGATCTGCGATTGCGATAAGTGACTGAAAGAATAGAGGTTGGACTTTGAAATTTTTTGAATTTTAATCCTAAAATAAAACTATGGAATGGACTCTTCACTTAGCAAGAAATTGTGCTAACACCACCGAAATTAATATATTAACCGACCTTTATATATGTTGATAATTCAGACCTTAGACTATATTTCAATTCGAAAATTCAGACCATATGAAATATTTTAACCCATACCTTGGTCCACCAGAGGGGGCACGTGGCGGCTCCTGGCTGCACCACGTGTCCACCTCTGGTTGGACTATCCCCAACCTTTAATAAAATTTCAATATCCATTAAAATATGAAATTCGACCTTAGGAGATAACATAAAAAATTTCACCTTCCAAACTTTTCGGCGAATCTTGTAGTGACACTTGTCACAGTGTCATTGGGTGAAAAATGACAGAATATTCTCAGAATATCATTTTCTTTACGGACTAGGCTGCCATGTCAGCATTCTGTCCTTTCTGCAATTTTTTAGCTGTTTAGGAAAACGAACAACAGGCTTTATCTTCTTCATCTAGAGTCGGTTTTTGATGAAACGAATTGCATCGGATTCCTAGCAACGAGCTCTTCACTTTCGTTCTGTTTCCAATCGATTCTGAGCACTTAAATTTTTGAGCTTTACACTCTGCACTTGATCACAACTCCTACTTGTCTAAAAAGGTTCTATGTCCATGTAAAAGAAGACGATGGTACAGATGGCTAGCTAAAGTGGCGTTCGTGTCCGGACCTCGATGGTTTATGAACACATCATAAACCATCAGATCAGTAGCATTAGACAACGAGGCGAGACACAGGTGAAGGAAGATTTAGTTGTAGTTGTAGGAGAAGAACGTTGAATTTCCATTTCAATTTCAGAGTTCGTTTGGGGAAAGGAGGATGCACACATTGGGTATGACATTGCCAACTGTTTTGACAAGATAGTGATAAATATATAAATTGGAGATAGGTGTTGGAATATTAATCACGAAGCCATATATGGCAGCGAGTTTTTTATGTCTGTTGTCAGCGGGAGTAGTTCATATAGATAAGAAAATAATTGCAGTTGTTGTAGTTTCCAAGGCTGCATTCAATCATATATAAATTCATGTGTTTGCAATGAAGTTATCAAGCTCAGTTTATGAGACTTCAAATATTCTATCAATAGGAAGCTATGAAGGTCATATGTGAGAGAGTAGATGAAAGAGTAGTTTCAAAGGCACCGAGGCTACACTCATCTAAACATCCAGCCAGGACGGTTACCTCATATCCTCAGGAAAGAATAATGACAAAATAATCATGTTTAAACTTTACACTTACTAGTTGAATTTATGCGAATGTCCATTGTCCACATGCATACCATGCACTCACCAAAAGAGTCTTGCAACATTTACTGCTAATGCCAGCCATGATGACTGTCCACATTAAAAACAAAAGTATCTAGCAGTAATGGTTTGGCTTTAATGTCCATCACTATGTTATCTACTCATCCTAATTATATAATTATGCGTAACGGTTATCTTAATCTTAATTTATAATTCCCACGTACACAAGTAAAGAGTCGGTCTTAATCTTAATTTATGATTTCCCACATGCGGCATGCTTCATGGGTTCCAATAGTCTTCGCCAGTAAAAATAATAACAATACGAACAAAGAAAAAAGAATGACGTCTGTAGATGGATATTGCATTAATTTATGGCTCACGCTATGGTCGACATTCTTAAAAAAAGGCTGAATGATCCGCTTCCTGAGGATTCTTAGAAAAATTGAATCATTCTGAGGGTTACCTTAATTTATGATCCTGCTTTTTGGATTCTAATGGTTTTCATATGTAAAAACAATAAGAGATGAGTCGTGATATCGTCATTGCTTTTTTATTTATTTTTATGAATGTATTTTCTAATGCTTTTCCTATGTAAGAACAATAAGAGCTAAGTGGTGATATCGTCATTGCTTTGTTTTTATTTTTATAAATGTATTTTCTGCATGTGAACTATATTAAAAAAAATAAAAAACAATAATATTACCCATAACTTTTGTTATATTAAATAGTAATCCAATTTCATATAATTCAATGATATTAACATTAAAATACATTAAAAAATGAATCACCCTAACGGTGAGGGTTATCTTAATTTATGATCGTGCTTTATGGATTCTAATGGTTTTTATATATACAAACCAGAAGAACTATGTGGTGATATCGTCATTGCTTTGTTTTTCTTTATAAATGTAACTTTTTGACATATAAACTTAAAAAAAAATAAAAAACAATAATTTTGCCATCACATAATTTTTATTATATTAAATATATACAAATTTCATACCATTCAATAATATTAATATTAAAATACATTAAAAATAACAATTCACGCAATGTTTTGCTTGTCATGACCAGAAACCTTTAGGGTGATGTATTGACACACATATGCATTCTTTTCGAAAACTTCGATTCGATTTTCTTAATAAAAGTGAGATCAAACAATTTACATGCCATAGAGAAATGATAAAAGTAGGAAAAAAATATAATTAATAAATTTTTCTCACAACCACTCTATTAAATCTATATCTCTTCCATTAATATCCAATACTGCTAAAAATTAGAATGCAGTGTCCATATAAAGAAAGCCATTTCATTTGCATGCGAGAATCTCAAAAAAAATCCAATACCATTAAAATTAAAAAACAATTTTCATATAAAGAAAACCCAATACATTCCCATGTGGGAATCCCTATCCTTATGGATTCTCTCCCAATTGAAATGTTTTTCTGTTTCCACTTTTCCGGAGGAGCAAAAAATACATACTCTTTCTTCCCACATTTCTTTTGGCCTTTTCCAGCGCCCTGTTTCACAACGGAGTTGATGAGAATTAGTCCTTAATTGAGCAATAAGAATTTTAGATCTCCAAGAAATATTAGCCCCTATGTATGCCTTTTGTTGATGGTTATGCGTGGGGTTAAACTCTTCTATGTAGTATTTCTTCTTTCTCTCTAGCTCTTTCTTCCAAGTATGTTTGTGGAATTTATCTATAACAAAAGTTTTTATCTCTTTACTGTTTGTAGGACACATGCTCAAGCAAATACCCCATTTACTAAACCATTTGTTATTTTTCCGCATCCAAGTCTTCTGTCTTTTGCACAATCTGTCACTAAACACAACCTTAGGCCATCTATCCTCTTCCATTTGCTCAATTTTTTTCAGATACCTTCTGACTCGCACCATAGCAATTGCTTCAATAGGAGCAGCCCCTGTTTCACTTAACAGGATAGCATAAGGAACTGCACTTTTAATTTTGAATTTGTTTGTAATCAAATGTTTCTGAATTTTCTCAATTTGCATCTTGGTTGTGCTGTTGGCCCATAGTTCACAACCGTAGAGAATCACCGGAATCACTAGAAGCCCAAAAAGAGTTATGTTTTCCAGTCCCACAGCTCTGCCTCTCTACACCTGTTTTGAAGAGCATAAAATGCTTTCTAACCCCCTAAAGTTCTTTTCTTTCTACAACCATCCCAACTTAAATTTCTGTTGAAGTCAATTCCGAGGTATTTGTAATTTGCAACTTCTTCCAGAATGCTGCCTTCAAAATAGAACTTATGTTGGTTATGCTTTCTTTTGTTAGAGAAAACCACTACTTTCGTTTTGCTAATATTGACTTGCATCCCAACCCTTCTACAAAAATTCTCAAGGGAATGTAAATGCTCTTGCAAACCAAGAGCCGAATTAGCAATCAATATAAGGTCATCTGCGTACAAAAGAAGCCTGATAACGAACTTGCCCAAATGGATACCATCACCCCCTTGCGAATTTAGCCACTCTTCAAGCTTGTCAATATATAACCCAAAAAGGGTAGGAGACAATGGGCAACCTTGCTTGACCCCGATATCACTTCTAAAACTTTCAGAAATGCCAGCTGAAGTTCTGATTTTGACTTTCACCTCTTCATACAACCTATGCACAGCTGCTCTCAAATGCTTGGGAACCTCGAGTTCCTCCATTCTGCCCCAAAGCTTATCCCTAGGAACCGTGTCAAAGGCTTTTCTGAAATCAACAAAGCAACAAAAAACTTCTTCCTTTTTTTCCCAACCTTTTTCAATGATGTGCCTTAAAGTTATACAATGATCAACTGTGGAATGTTTAGGTCTAAAACTTGCTTGCCCTTTAGCACGTTTATCTCTTTCTTCTGCCCACTTGCTGATTTTCTTTTCCAACATGCTTCCAAATAACTTTGCAAACAAGGGGTTTATCATTATGGTTCTATAATTGGAGGGATTATTGACGTCACCACTCTTGAAAAGAGGTATTGCCATACTAGTTGTCCAATATGTGGGGAACCCCTGCTGTAAGATGTTGTTGAAAATTTTTGTGATGTGAGGTGAAAGAAATTTTAAGCCCCACTTTAGATACTCTGCTTGGAGTTCATCTAAGTCTTTTGCTTTTCCAGCGCCCAACTTCTTGATACCCATCTCTACCTCTTGCACCGTGAAGAGTTTTGTGTCTGTGTTGACCAATGGAGGAGGGTCAACCTTGGGATCCTGCTCATAAAGTTGTCTTGCATAGTCAAACCATTTAGAAGCTGTAATGTTGTTTTCAATTTGCACCTTTTTCGATTGGAGCTCCTTCCAAAATAATTTGGGGTTATTTTTCCCGAGGAAGATTAGTTCTTCTCTCCTTGAAACCATAAAATCGGCTTTTTTCTTTTTTACTAACTGCTTGTAAGCTTTGAGCTTTATGTTATCCGTGTCTGATTCCTTCCACCTTCTCCTTTCCTTTTTGCATTCCTCGTCAAACCAAGCATTAACCGGAAAGCAATTTGTTTCGGACTTCTTACTTTTTTCTCTTTTGCACTCAGCAAGTGCGCTTTGAATTAAATGTGTTAATCTGTGACTATGAAGGCCATGAGATGGGATTTCCTCCTTCTTGAAGAGCCTCTCTAGCATTATTTTGAAGGTATTACAATTCTCTGGATTCAAAAGAATTCTGCCCTTTGGGGGATTTTGTTGAACACATTGATTTTTCGACCCTAATTGCTTTTTTCCGGTCCAAGAGAAACTTAAATAGATTGGCTTGTGATCTGATTTTAAGTCCAAAATTTGATCTCCAATCAACACTTCCTCCATTTTCTCACACAAACTATGCGAGCAAATTACATAATCTACTACACTTGCTCCATTGTAAGTATTGCAAGTGAAATTACCGGACTTTTCCCATTTAGTCAAACCATTACAAATGACTAAATCAAAAGCCCCACATAGCATAAGCAGTTGTTCTCCAAAGAGATTGCAGCCTTTATCCTCTGAAATTCGTTCCCACTGATGATTACTCTCTTCTGTAAGCCAGATAGGGTCATTGTCTTCTTTACAACAAAGAATGCTAGCTTGTTCACTTGCAGTTCTAGCATTGAAATCCCCCACTATAAGGACTTCACCTAGCTGAGAATATATTGCAATATCCGTTTTTAGGGCTACAAAGGGATCTTTGTGGTCAAGCCCTCTACTTTTGTAGATTTTTGAAACTTGCGGCGCAAAATAGCATGCTGCAATTCTAATGTGATTTCCATTTTCTGATATTTTAAGCCAAACAAATTGCTTATTTGGGTCTTCTTTTTCTAAGGTAGTGCTGGCTATCATTCTCCAAGAAACCTGGAGTCCTCGTCTGAATCAGAATATCAGATACCTACATGGAAAAACAAATGATATGGACTGTGGTGCAAGTGGATAGACTCTCTCATCATATCACGCCCTTGTACGAATTTTGGGTTTCATTTCTGCTCTAGATGGTGGACTTGCCCAGGCTGCCTATGCTATTGTTGTTGTCACATATATATGCCTCCATACCCAAGGGACTAGTTTTTCCGGCGAGTTATCTTTCCGTTTAATAATCAGCGACCCAATTGCCAGAATCATTGATGGTTATACAAGAATTTCAAGATTTTAAAGGAGTTGGTGGGTTCTGATAGTGGACTGATAGTCCCCTCGACAATTTCAATAAAAGATTGGGATCACAAAGGTGGCGGCAGCTATTTATAGCATTTCAGTTGTTTTAAAATGGCATAAGAAGTAAATTCACTTGGGATTCTGACGCCGTTTTTGGACTACTGATATAAATCATTTGTCCTTACGGTTGGTAGAAAGATTTATGGGAGCTTCTCTTGAGTTTTCTCCGACTCCAGGTGTTTTATTCGAAGAGTCATAAGGGGGGATGGGTCATATTGGCGGCGTCTGCAAATTCTGATGGACTCTGTAGCTGTATGTGCTATCTGACAAGGATCTGCTCGGTTTGCCTTCTCGAGGCTTGGAATACTTTATGCATTCCTTTTCCAGATATAATAAGTAGTTTGGTGATCTCTATATATGGAAGCCCTGATGCAATGGGACGGGATTATAACTTCATTCCTACTCGGGATTAGAGTATTCATATGATGTGACCTGGTTGACGTTCTTGTTTTTCTCAATAACATTCCCATACTTGATTGAGAATACTGCCTAATATAATCCAAATATAATATTTGCGTCCTTTACATCTTCCGGGTTTTGAAGTATTCTCTTTCACTGCTAGCGGTGCTACGTTGCGTGGTGTCGGTCAGACGCACAATCATATGACAAGTCACATGGCAGTCCTCGGTACTGGAATGAATGAATTGAGTTTGGGTTTGGATTCAGATACCTCGGCACATGAGGCATTCATCAATGCACCATCGCAGCGGAACATAATTATGGGAGAGACTCTGAGGTGGACAATTTGATTATTAAACAGGCCCTCCTAAACTACCCTTCTGTCAAGGTGAAATCACATGGTGGGCACAATAGGAATTTCCATAAGAAGAACAATTTTGGACTAGGTAGAAGAAACAAAAACTGCTTCAAACAGAGGATGGAGATTAGGGAAATCAACTTGGATCATGATGACTTATGTCGAAGGGTGGCTAGCTTGCAGAAAAGGGCACTAATTGGGAGATGGATGTTCCCGGAGGGTAATGAAGTTCATATGGATAGCTCAGTTAAACAATTCTGGTTTCCGATCATTAGATACTCTCCAAAAATTAGTGTGCTCTTGAATTGATGGTTCAGCATCCATTTCGTGGATGAGAAGGAAATTTTTAAGATAATACACAGAACCTAGGTACGGGGATGTAGTTTCATGCAGCTGGTTCCCTGGTATTTAAGTTTTAACCCAGTCATGGAAGCCCCAAGGAGTCAGGTGATTTGTGTTAAAGTGCCAGGACTTCCGCTTGAATTTTGGACTCTCAAAGCACTTAGAGCCATTGGGAACTCCATTGGAAGTACTAAATATATTAACCTGAGCATTGTTGGTGCCAGTGATAAAAGAATTGCATGGATTTTGGTCGAGGTGAATTTTGCTGGTAGTCTTCTCGGGGACATGGATCTAATATGGGGAAAACGCTGACATCGCCAAAGAATTGACTTTTGGGGCATTCCATTCAGATGCCTCATATGCCACAAGACTGGCCACCTTCAAGATAATTGTCCTTTTCGCATTCGAGATGGACGTATCAGGACAAATAGGCCGGATGGGCGTCGACAAAATCATGCTGCTCCAGGTACTCCGGGTGGACTTATTTCAGGTAATTCTATAACTTCATCCTCTAATGATGACGCTTATGTTTCGGCAAATGAACATAGTGATAGGACGGTTCTGGTTGATGATGGGGTGGTTCGGGATTTATATAAATCTGAACCGGTTCCTTCTGATGTTGGGGTGGGTCAGGATTTCTCTCTTTCTGAACCTAGTAATCCGAGGCCTAGGATGATGATGGGGCGGGAAACGTTTATCTCTGAGCCTAGTAACCTGCTACATAGGGGGGAGGACAAGAATAATCCATCTCGATCCAACAATGAGCTGGTACCTACTGAGTTTGTCGGGAATTTGAGGGTTGCATCTCCAACACCCGCGTCCACGGCGGACCCTCCTTTACTCCAGTTTACCAACTTTTTAATTGGGGAACCGTCTGTTGCTCAAGAGACCAGAAACTCGGTTGCTTCATATGCACCACTTCCATCGCCGTATTCTCCAAAAGAGCCTGTGGCCCTATCTGAATCCCTTCAGAATTCGGTGGTGAGTGACATAGACTCTCTATTGGGTAACCTGAATCTTGACTTAGCTGCTCTAACTGTTTTCGAAAAGCCCATTGTCTCCCCTGACGGTGTCATTCCCCACACTAATGCCTCCAATGTCACTATCAGAAAGAAAAAAAATAGACCGAGACATTCAAGAGGCAGACTTAGGGCATTGTCACTCTTTTCCGACGAACATGATAATCTTACAGACATTCCCATTGTTGGCGATGCTTCCAAATTACATTGCCTTCGGAATCTTTTTGCCTCTGAGGTACCTTGTATCATCTTATGCCAAGAAACCTTATGTCTCCTAGGAAAGGCCATCAATGCTTTCTTAAGCATTCGAAAAGGTTGGCATGCAGTGGCAGTTGATGCTACTGGACACTCTAGTGGCATGATTGCTCTCTGAAACCCGTTTTGGGCAAAGTTCAAGGCCTACAGTTTTTTTGGAGGGATTCTTTTGGTTGGTTATATTCTGGGTATTGAAGGTTCTTTCAACATTGTCAATCTTTGTGCACCATATCAAAACAGATTACCTTTCTGGAACAAAATACATAAATTGGGGATTGCCCTATGGATTGCCCTATAAATTTAACTGGGCATGGTTAGAGGACCAGGATTTTGTGAAACTTATAACGGAGTCCTGGCTGGATAAGGATGATCTGGGCAATTTGTCGGGATGGAATCGCTTTCATTACAAAATGCAGAAAATGAAGAAGGCGGCCAAAAAATGGGAGATCAACAAGAAATAGGCTCTCAAGGCTGAGATTTGTGATATTGTGGACAAGATTAGGAATATGTATATGGGGTTCACAGAAAAGGCTCCAGATGAGGAGACATATGGTAACCTTAAAGCACTTGGGGATAGGAAAAAGGAGATCCTTAAAATTGAAGAAATCTCTTGGAAACTTAAAAGCAGAAATACATGGTTAAAAGAAGGGGATCTAAACACAATTTTTTTTCATAAATGTGCAAATGATAGGAGGAATAGGAATGCTATTTGGAACATTAAAATATTGGATGGTAGTTTTGCGGTCACTACTTCTGACATTCAGAAAGAGGCCCTAATACATTACTCGTCCTTCTATCAAAAGGATCTCAGTATTGATGATAGTTGTCAAAAGTGGATCTTGGATCACATTAACAGAATGTATGATGAGGAAGATATTAAGCTATTAGATGAAAATATTTTGGTTGGAGAGGTAGAAGGGATTCTCAAATCTTTCTCTCATGACAAGTGTCCGGGTCCAGATGGATGGACATCAAAATTTTTTCTGTTCTTATTTGATATAATGGGTGCTGAGATTGCTGAGATGGTGGAGCTGTTCAGGATTACCGGACATATGCCATCAAATTTAAATTCCACCTTTATTGCTCTCATCCCGAAATATGTTGATCCTACCTCATTTGGGGAGTTTCGTCCAGTTGCCCTCTGCAATCTATTATACAAGATCTCCTCCAAGATAATTGCCAATCACTTAAAGCAGACTCTTTCTGAACACATATCATTGGAACAATATGGTTTTCTTAAGGGCAGATCTATACATGATGCCATTGCTATAGCACAGGAGATATTACATACTGTGCACTCTGAGAAAAGAGAGGCTTTGGTTATGAAAATAGACCTATATAAATCTTATGACACTCTAGACTGGTCATATTTACGCCTTGTATTGTTAAAAATTGGTCTACCTCTTAGGACCATTCGTTGGATCATGTCTTGCATTACCACTGTTAGATACGTAGTTATTATAAATGGTCTTCCAACCTCCTTATTTGAGACAGGTAGGGGACTTCGGCAAGGATGCGCTCTGTCTCCTCTCATATTCATTCTGATTATGGATGGCTTCAGCAAAATTATGCACATGGCAGAACAAAAGGGCTATATAACATGATTTTCTTTCTCGGATTCCACCTCTACCTCCCACTCTCTTTTTGTGGATGACATGTTATTATTTGGAACTCTTATTAGAAATTACTGGTTTTATGTTCATTTCATGCTTATCAGATTTTGCTCCGCCACAGGATTATGTATTAACAAAGCTAAATATTTTCTATTATATGAATATGGGGACATGGACGAAATATCTTTTATTTTTTATTTCCTTGGCCTTGGAAGGTTTTCAATATCTCGGCTAGAGAATCAAACCATGTGGTTACAAGAATAGGGATTGGCTGTGGTTGGTGGACAGATTCAGGGAAAAAATCGATAAATGGACACACAAATGGCTGACAATGGGAGGCAGGATCATCATGATACAAGCAGTGTTATCAAAACTAATTGTTTTTTGGGGGCATCTCTTCTTTTTACCTGAACATATTGTTGATAACATTAACAAGATAATTGCTCAATTCTTATGGAATGGATCTGGGAAATCACACAAATATCATCTCAATAAATTGGAGACACTATGCTGCCCCAAATCACATGATGGATGGGGCATCCTGAACACGAGGGTGTTCAATAAAGCTCTGCTGATCAAGTCCTTTTGGCATGCTATTAATGGTTTTGGTATTTGGAATGACATTATTAAATGTAAGTATCTTGAGGGTGATACCCTTCACCAACTTCTCTGCCATGAATTATCATTTCCAAGGGCCTATTCAACTATATGGGGCAGCTTCAAGAAGATACTGGGACATGTGGATGATCGTTTAACATGGTTATTTCGAGATGCATTAGGGGAATTTTGAGGTCTAAAATGGGCCTCCTAAGGAAATAATAAAATAACAGCTAAACCAATAAAATAATATTTATGAATTTTCAATTCACTTTTTGCACCAAAATCAATGTAACCATAGTTAAATTCAATTCAAATGTTGTACCAAAATAAAATTAATAAAAAAATTGTATTGATGTGACTATAAATAAGAATGAGATTTTTAAGTAAAAGTCATTATCATTGAACAACTAATGCATTTGTCTTTGTACTTAAATAACTTAAAATAAAATATAAATATAAATTTATAAATTATTAATTATATGATATGCCATTAATTAAAATTTATATTATTTAAATTGTATAATAGCATGTAATTAATATACTATATAAAAATAATATAATATAATTTAATATAATAAATGTATAGGGATATGCATTGTTTCTTTTAAGAAATATGAAATGACAATAATATATTTTTATTCAAAATGTGTGAAATGACATTTATTATGAGTACTTTACTTTGATTTTAAAAGTACTTAGAGCACTACCATGGTTAACCATGAGTTTTTATCCACCATTGAGAATGTGACAAGTAAGTACTTTTAACTCAAGAAATACCACCTCAACCATTAGGGATGATGTCATCCCCTAAAATGTGATTGGTTCTCATAAAGTGAATTTTGATTGTACATTTTCCTTAGGAGGCCCATTTTAGACCTCAAAATTCCCCTAATGGGAGTCGTATTCCACTGGGCTTCACTAAAATTCAGGGATTCCCCAAGCAATTTAATCCATCTCCCTGCCCCATTCATCGGCTTGCACACAGGGGCATCTGCTTCTTATCACAAACTATTCAGTCGTTGTCTTTTGGAGCACCAGTTTTCAAAACCGCAGCACAGATGGGCCTTCAATCTGAGAATGCTCTGGATTGGGAACAATTCTATGATACATTAAGGATGGCGGGGGTATGTTATGCTATGGGGGCAGATATGGTGTTTTGGTATGGGCCAACAAATGGGGTTTTCCTTATTGTCAAAGATATATATTACAACATTAATCTAGAATTATACTCGGGACAAATTTCTAGGATTTTTTGCCCTTTCTGGTATTGAAAGATTCCCACAAAAATCATTCTCTTTGGGTGGCTAGTATGGCAAGATAAAATTATTACCTGGAATAAAATTATCAAAAGAGGCATAAATGGGCCTAGTAGATGTGCAATATGCTGCGAAATGGAGGAATCCACTGAACACATTTTCTTTCGTTGCTCTGCTGTAATTCAGCTATGGAAATTGTTCAGTGTTCATATACTTGAGCCATCTTAGGCACTGAAAGACTTTATTTCTGCTGCTGGAGAATGAGATAAATTAAATAGCAAGTTTATATCTCTCCCATTTTTTCTCATATGGGAAGTTTGGCGAGCTAGGAATAGGCTTATCTTTGATGGTACTCCATTTATCCTTCCCTACATATTTGCTGCCATAGTGATATGGATTGATGAACAGACTCCAACTGAGATTAAGATGATGGATGGATCCCATAGAATTCGACCACATGAGATATCCATCCTTGCAATTTTCTTTGATGGAGCGTGCAAAGAGGGCATTACAGGCTGTGGTGCTTGGATTAAGCTATCTCAGAGAGAAAGGATCCACTTACATTGGAATGGTGATCCGGGGACCAACAAAAAAGTGGAGATTATGGCCTTATGGGGTGGACTTCTTGCTGTTGTCAACCTAAATTTGACAGAGGTCCATATCTATGAAGATTCTAAATTTATTATTGATTGCATCTCTGGTCGCCAGCATATGAACAATCCAGGACTACAGGGTTGGCTCAAGAGGACACAAAGATTATGGCACAGATTGGACAATCCTCCTATCTCTCACATTTATAGAGAAAACAACATGAGGGCTAACGGGTTGTTCACTTTGAGGGGTGGGGCAAAAATTTGGAACACCCCTATTCCAATTCCATAGAATCTTATCTTCCATCCTGGAGTGCCGGTCCAATTATATTATCCAGCTATGGTCTATCTCATATATTATATACAGATATTTTTTTTCTTCTAATACAATCTACTACTTATATATTTCTTCTTTTCAAGCGAACATATACACAACACTTTTTCCCAAGCGAGCCTGATATGAACCACTCCTCTAAAGCGAGCCTACTATGTTTTTATCAAGCGAGCCTGATTATGAACCACACCTATTAAGTGAGCCTGCTATGTTTTTTCACAAGCGCACACCTCTCAAGCGAGCTTGCTTTGTTTTTTCTCAAGCGAGTTTGTTTCGTTTTTCCTACATCTTCAATACACATCTATTAACAGATGGCGGCTAATGATCACATGTCGCTTCAAACCTTCTCCAGGAGAGCCTGTTTTTCTTATACTTGGTATGTATTTAGAGGGTCTTTAATGCTGAATTTGAGTAGATAATGGTAATATTATTAGATGCTTCTGGCCTTCACACAAATGAGATATAGGTTCTTTTTTTCATATGATGTTTCAAATGGTTGTATAAGACAGTTTATCATGTCTAGAATTTTTAACTGGAGAGGAATTATGCCCTCCATAGATTTGTGATCCCGCCATGGTTATTTAGGATTTTTTCTCTCTTAGAAGAGGTTCTGGGATCTCTATGGCGAAGTGGATCAGGATTTTCTCATCTATATGTAGTTGAGAATGTAATGACTTAACTTATGAACTGTTATATAATACAGTGTTTTTTTCTTTTTGAAAAAAAATTATGTAACATATAAAATGACGAATCTTCCATCTTACTATATGAGTCGAAGGAAACCAATAACATGGCTGTTGTAGTACAAAAAAAATTTCGAACCAATGACTCCGCAAAAATGGAAAATTCAAACAAATGAGTAGGCAAAAATTGAAAATCCATTGAAATTGTTTGTGGATAAAGCTCTGTTTATACCTAGAGTTTATATTGTACATACCTAAGAAAAAGGACATTGCTATCATTGGGCAGAAAGGCCTATTTTATAACCCATTAGGACCTTTATGTGTAAGTACATCAGAGAATATATATATATATATTATGTCTCCATAAACAATGATTTACATAATCATATAAATAAACAATAAAAAATTATTAAAAATAAATTTTGATAATATAAATTTAAAGTATGAAGAAGTTCTTGAACACCAAAAAAGAAATATGGTTAATAAATAAAAATATAAATAAACTAGAGGTATGGTAAATAAATAAAAACTCTTTTTATACTTACTCATGAAGTATGGTAAATAAATAAAATACAAATAAACTAGAGGTATGGTAAATAAATAAAATCCATTTTTATATTTACTTCATAAACCTCTTTATATTTACAAAAACTCAAAAAAAGGATTTATTTAGGTGAAGTCTATGGGACAAATAACATGGGACAAATTATTATTAATACCATGGCCCAAATACCATATTTATAAAAGAGGTATGGTAAATAAATAAATATAAAAGAGGTATAAAGAAGTAAGGTAAATAAATAAAAACATATCTCATAGGATTAGAAATCAATATCTAATTATATACCAACCCTATGGATCAAATAACATCCACCAAATTATTATTAATACCATTCAAATTTTTTTTTATTAACCCTAACATTAATTTTAAAATATTAATGTTAGGGTTAATATTATTATTATTATTATTATTATTATTAAATCTAATATTCATATTAATATATTATAATAATAATATTATTAAAATTAATAACTTTGAATAATAAAATATTAAATTTTTTATACTATAATATATATTAATATATCATGATATATATATTAAGTCTAGATATATATGGGAGGAAATAACAAAGACATAAGATAGAGGTGGAGTGAAAGTGAGAGATGAAGATAAACTGAAGGAGAGGGGAGATGAGGAATGAAGAGAGAGAGAGAGAGGGAGAGGAGTGAGAGAGGTAGAGAAGGGTAAGAGAGGGAGAGGGAGACATAAATATGGAGGTGGGAGAGAGGGAAGGAGAGAGGGAGAGATAAGGAGAGAGGATTGGAGGGTAGAGAGAGAGAGAGAGAGGGAGAGAGAGGAAGGATGAGAGGAGGAGGAGAGAGGGAGGGATAGAGAATTGGAGTTTGAGGGGGAGAGAGGTAGGGAAGAAGAAAGACATAGAGAGTGAGAAGTCAAGAGAGAGGGGGAGAGAGTTTTTATGTTTAGGGGTGAGATAAAGAGACATAGAAGGAGTGATGAAGACAAGGGGGGGGGGTGAAGTAGAGAGAAGGAGAAAGGGAGGGATATATTAACATAGTTGGAGAGATAGATAAAGCGATGGGGGAAGGGAGAGGATTGGAGGTCAGAGAGAGAGAGAGAGAGAGAGAGAGAGAGAGAATTGAATGGAAAAGAGAGAGAGAGAGAGATAGAGAGAGAGAGAGAGAGCGAGACTAGGGGGGGAATAGAGGCAGGAGGGAGAGAAAGAGAGAGAGAATAAGGATGAGAGAAAGGAAGGATGAGAGAGAGGACTTGAGGAAAAGAGTGATGGGGAATAAAGAGGATTGTAGGAGAGAGAGAGAGAGAGAGAGAGAGAGAGAGAGAGAGATGGGGGAAGAGAGAAGGAGGTAGGAGAGAAAGTGAGAGAGAGGAAGGAAAAGAGATGGGACTTAAAAGAGAGAGGGAGATAGGAGGAGAGAGGGAGGGATAGAGAGATGGAGTTGGAGGGAGAGAGAGGGAGGGATAGAGAGATGGAGCTAGATGGGGAGAGAGGGAGGGAAGAAGAAATACATAGAGAGCGAGTAGTGGAGAGAGAGAGGGAGTGACAAGGGAGAGATGGAGAGAGAGTGTGTATGTTTGGGGGTGAGATAAAGAGAGAAAAAAGGATAGATAGAGAGAAGGGGGGAGAGAAGGACAGAGAGAGGCATATAGTAACAATTTTAGAAGGTGAATATAGAGAGAGAGAGGGGGGTGGGAGAGAAAGGAATAGAGAGAGTTAAGAGAGGTAGGGAAAGATAAATGGAGATGGAGGGGGAGAGAGAGGGAGGTAAGAATAAATACATAGAGAGAGAGAGAGAGAGAGAGAGAGAGAGAGAGAGAGAGAGTAATAAGGAATATGGAGAGAGAGGGAGAGGGGATAGCAGGAGGGAAGATAGATAGAAGTGGGGGAGAGGGAGTGAAGGAGAAGAGAGAGAGGGGGGAGAGGAGGAGGGAGTGATAGATAGATATATTGGAGAAAGAGAGTGTATGTTTTGGGTTTGATACAGAGAGATAGAGGGAGATAGAGATATATATGGAAGGTGAAGAGAAAGAAGAGATGGATGGAGAGAAGGAGGGAGGGACAGAGAGATTGATAGATATGGAGTGATAGAGCATGTGTGTTTGGTGGGGTGAGATAAAGAGACAAAGAAGGAGAGATGGAGGGAGAAATAGTTATAGATGGAGGGGGAGAGAGGTGTGTTGGTGTGTTTAGTACAAGGGTGTACGAAATGCACTGGTACTTGGTAGGAGTGATTGCTAGCCTACAAGCAATGTCACAGGTCAAAAATATATTGTTAGAGGGTTAGTGAAGCATCATAACTTGTAAAAAAACTAGTTATAAAAAATAACATACTACAAAAAGAGGAGGAAACGAAACAAAAAATTCACATATAACACAAGCTCAATATCGAGTAAACGAACTAATAATACCAATAGAGAACGAATCCCTTTTTATTAGCTACTGGTGGTAAAAAGAGGTAGAACGCTAAAAAACTCGCAGTGAGTCCTTAGAGATATGGAGATCTAATACTCAAAGTAAGGAGGGCTCTTCCCTTAAGCTGTTTGTAGGTCTCCCTCTTCTCCTCGAATGAGTGATCGAACAACAAACAACTGATGCAATTCTCCTTTGGGATTGAGATGTCAGATGGCCAACAAATGAATCCCTTCACTCCTTTGTTGCTTGGACAACACACTGCTGGTTTTCTCATGGGAAATTTCTCCAGCATAACAATGTGTTCTAAATTTTTCTTCTCATAGTGGTATTTTATAGGATAAATTCAAATCTTCTTCCCTTTCTTGGTACAATTGTGGATAGTGACCTAAGAGTGGTGGTTGATTCCATTGTGTGCTCACTTGAGGTCTCAAGGTGGCTCTAGGTGGCTGTCCTTGGGTGGCCTCAAGTGGAGAATCTTCTTCCTAAAGTGTGCAAAGTGGTCTTGGATGGTGGCCTTCTGCCGTACTCAGGACCACGCAGCTTATTTAGGGAAATCCGCGGAGAATTGCGCTTCTATCAAAGAAAAGGGCATGCAAAGTGCATTGTGCGAGTGTATTCTATGTGCAATTTAATAAATTTTCCTTTTGACCTTAGTGAAAGTTAAATTTTCCAAATTCTATAATTTTTTTCCACCCTGTAAATCATTTTGCTTGACATTTCATGAATTCCTTTGCTTGTTTGATTTTCTAGTGATAACAATTGCCCCCTAATGTATTAGGTCTAGGAAGAACTGTATAGCCAAAATACATTATAGTCTATGTTCTGTATAACCCTTGTTGAGAGAGAGAGAGAGAGAGAGAGAGAGAGAGAGAGAGAGAGAGAGAGAGAGAGAGAGAGGGGGAGTAACTTGCGTGCAACCCAAGGTTGGAGACCTCTTGTTGTGAGTAAAGGAGGGACCATGTTATATCAGAAACTTGCAAGAGATAACATAAATACAATAAATACAATATTTCTATGAGGCGGGCATGTCCCATGCTCATGATGATTTGGCTAGTTAAAGCCTATCTCTCAGATTGAGGTTTTGTTTGTGTCACTTATATGATAGTGATTTGCTGATTTGGTTGATGACGACGATTATTGATGCCCTTAGGGGTTTTTTTTCTTTGACAATAGGTTGAATGTGGTGGACATATGCATAATCTTGGTATGGCATATCTTAGAATAAATGGTTATTGTATACATGGGTGTATGAGTGGGACTTTCCTATGTAAGCATTGCTGAAAGAGATGCTCATAATGGCACGGGTCTTGGATGAATTCTCACAAAGTGCAATGGTTTCAAAGTACGATACCATATTCACATGAAAGCTTGTGTTGTAGTCGAATTTCAGGAGGATCGATGACATCAATGTGCAATGATGATTCCCACATCGCCATCCGAGGATTCCCCTATTGAGGTGAGGAGCCATCCAAGGTACTACTTCCTTTTTGGAAAAGGATTGTGGAAGTCAACAATAAGGAAGCCTCAACCAATCGAGAGAAATACTGATGCAAGGGACCAAAATATCTAATATGATAGTTTAACATAGGCATGATAGCAATAAATGGCTAAAAACTGATAATGGCAGTTCAGTGGCCCAAGGTCGGAGCTTAAAAAATCAATTTGGTGGCAGTCATAACTATTCCTGATGAGGAAAGCCTTGGAGTCGGTAGGACGTTTGGGGTGGGTATATTTTTCTTATGAATGTCGTGGTGGTTTTGCATGAGAGTTGTGAAGTTCCGACCAAGGGTGATTAGGGACTGCTACCAGGGGAGAAAAAGAGGATGGATGGGTAGGGGATGTTCTCCTAAAAAATATTTGTACACTTTCCAAAAGAATATAAAATGGGTTTGGATTGTACAAACATAGAGATGGGTTCCCCAAAAACATGAAAATGATCGCTCATTGATGATGTGAGGAAGGTGTTTTTGCAGAGGGTGGGGCCCCCATTGGTTGGTCTCAGTGCGGGGTGGTGAAACAGATGGAAAATATCACATATGGGCTATGCTAATGGAGGTATGGTAGGCTAAATGCGAGACGCAGTGGTGTGTTTTTTATCTGCTTGCGAAAATGGTAGTTCAGGAAAGGGGTTTTATCGAGACATGGTAAAACTTGACTTGATGCATGATGGATGGATGAACATGAAGTGCTTCGTGGACTAGGATGTTATGTCCATGGCGTCATATTTTTTGATGCATGGTATAATTGAGTGATGGACGCCATGGAGGGGGAGGCTCTACCGATCGACGAGAATGTTTATCATGTTCAAGGTGGGGAGATGATAAACATGGTAGGGTGTTTGGAACCTATGGTTGATTCTTGTGGAGAAATGATGTTAGGATATGAAAAGATTCTCTGGGACTCTATCATGCCGAGGGAAGAATGATACTTGCTCTGGAACCTTCAATGACTGGGGCAACAGGTGGTTTGTCATACTTTGTAATACATGAAATCAATACCCCATGTGAAAGTATATTTTTCATTCAAATATATTGACAAATGTGATGAATGAAAAAATGATAAGAGAGGGCATACCTGTCGGAACTGAAAAAATTATTTTTTCAAAGGCGTGAATGTGTGAAGCCTCCTTTGGGGGTTATGAGGTGTTTATCACTATGTTGCTTTCGGTTTCACAATTGGGCTTTCTGAGCTCCTGTTATGGTCACTCAAACAATTGAAAAGGGTGATATATAGGTAAATATCGCTCATTTTAGTTCATTTGTGTCATTTGAGAGTTGTGAGGTCAGAACTTGTTGCCGAGCCTTTCTTGCTATTGTGGTCAACATGTGTACCAAGGATTTGCGCCGTTAGTGCCAGGTAGGCCCTTGAACGTCCAACATTTTAATTTTTTCAGTTTTAATGTTGGGGGGTCTGTACAAATTAGGTTTGTACAGACCCCTACTTGTTTTTGGCCTTGGTTGCGTGGGCAATTAAGGTTCAGGCGTGGAGAGTTCCGTGGAAATTTGAGGATTTCTATGGAGATTTTGTGCCTATTTGCGTTTTGCGCACAACGTCTGCATCTGTCTGAGATACAAATGCGTGGTCAACACACCTGTCTAAGAAACAGGCCCGATGAAAAGGAAAGGCAATTTTTGAATTTTTTAAAAAAGTTTTGATGTCATTGATGTGTGTCTGTTTGGTGACAGGATGTTGTGGAGAGAGCGAGACTGGCCAGGCCTTCATATGGTTGTGGCATAGGATGTCAACACCCATCGGTTACTGGCTCATTGGGGTCTCCTCAAGTTTCTTGGGAATGACTTCACGAGGTCGCAGGATTTCCTGTAGCGCTACCTGGTCTGTTGTTAGAACATGAAGTGTAAGGTGATGATTTTACGAGGGCATGATGTTCCTATTCATCCAAAGATAGATATATATATTGTGACCAGTTTTCTGCCTTAGGGTGAGGCACTTCCTCACCTACTCTCGCCTGGGAGAGTGGCTCTCCTTCGTTGGTCGGAGCTGCATTGTGGTGGGGCACCCCTTTTGGAGGGGTGCATTCCTATATCTTCAGTGACCGATCTAGTTGAGTGATGTGCTTTGGCTATGATCATGTGATTGACTGGGTCATCATCTCTACACAGTCCGTCGGGACCTTAGATCAGTGTTCTACACTGACTTCAGATCGCACATTTCTTTGACTGGGCCCGTCATGTTTACGACAGTATGGTGTTGCAGTTGGCGAAGGTCCGAGGAGGATCTAAGTTATTCACATATGAGAGCATTCTATGTGTCATTACGTTTGAGAGGGTGGCACTTTTATGATGCGTAGTGGTAGTTCCTATGGGGTTTCACCGGGACCCTCAGATGAGGCGATGGGCGTGGGTGATGCCTTGAGCTGGGGGAGGGGAGGTGGGTTGCTATTGGAATGCAACCATAGAGGCTTGGTTCGAGGCGAACCCTCAAATGTTCCTTGAATTTCCATACTTTGGGATGGACTTTTGGGGAGATCCGAATATGGGTCTTCCTACTGGGTACGTGTGGGGACCTACAGGTATGATTTTTATGTTTTTCTGCATCTGTTGAGTATTTATGATGTGTATATTTATATGTGTATTGTGGTGACACTGACACTATCTTTTCTTCTCTTGCAGATGTGGGAGTAGTTGGATGACCTACTTCTTAGTTGGTGGGACACCAAACCATTTGGAGGGTTCCAGGAGGAGGAGCTCAGCCCTAGGATAGCGGGTAGGGTGGAGATCCACGGAAGCCTCAAGGTGGAGGACCCGGTGTTGGTGCTAGCCCTTCTGGGGAGGGTAGCAGCTCGGCTGCTGCCAATTATTCTACAGATATCGCTCGTTTAAGGTGGCATAGGAATGAGTGGCAGAGATGGTAGAGCAGTTAACTGATCCAATGCCTGATCCACTGACCTAGAATATGCTTGGCGTCGAGTGGAGAGGCTAACACAGGGTATTCTGACCCAGGGTTTTGTCGATTATCTGGATGATACCTGGATGGAGACATTGATGGCTCGATAAAGGGGCTAACGTCCGACTCTGTGTCGTGTGGCACTTTCTGTTTTGGCTGCTGCCCCAATGTTGGCACCGAGTGCAGTTGTGGGTCCATATGGCCCACCTAGCGGGGCTTAGCCCTAGAGACACTTTGTATTCAGGGAAAGCACCCGTTGTGAGGATGATTCCCTTATTTTTTGATGACATGTGTATATATATTTTTTGGCTGACCTGCGGGTCAGAGACATGACTTGTTATTTGTACTCACACATATTTTTTGGAATATATGTGAGATGTATTTTTTGTGGCTCTTGATCATGTGTCTATGGCTATATGATTTTATGGATGTTGTGTATCACTGATGGTGATCTATATTTTTCATGTTTTTTGGTTTTATATATGATGGTTTATACGAGATGCATTACAGTCTAGGATGTGGTTAGCTATGCGATATGCTATCTGGTTTTGATTTCTTGGTACATGTGTGAATGTAATATGATCAAATTGATGGCTTAACATTTTTGTAGGCAAATATTTTCTAAACAGTTTTGAATCTCATACTTCAAATTATTGGTTTAACTGTGAAACCACTAACTGGGAATCAAAGTAGGTATGCAGGTGGAAGATGCCTTGGTTAAATGCATCGCTCATGAGCCCGATGACAACATCATATTCTACCTGATTGTTGGTAGCTAATCCGATGGATACTTCGTTGGTGAAGAATGGTGATCGGTTAGGATAGTAGATGACCCAGGTGATTGTTGTTATATTTTGAGACCATCACGATGCTCCATCAACGCATCCAAAGTAATGGTTGGAGGGACGATGCATCTGTGATCCCAGATCATTTTTTTAGAACAATTCTGTGATGTTTGTGATCAAGAAACAAAGTTTTCTATATGCATGTTATCTCTAGGGTTGAAGCCTCCTAACCCTTATGGGTAAAATTTCTTGTGATAGAGCCCGTTGATGGGGTTGTTTAGGCATGTTCTGTTGGGATCTGAAAAAATGCATGCCCCCTTGAGGAGGAAATGTTTTATGAGATAGGGACATTTCCACAGGGCTTTGAACTTCCTGGGCCCTAGGAATTCTTTCGCAACATCATAGTGGAGGACTAACTCCCCCTCGATAAATGATCGAGGGGTGATGTTGCGATAGAACAATGCTTTCACTTGATTTTTATGGGCCTCGTTGTGTTGGAGCGACTGTTGTCGATTTTTTCTATGAGTTCTAGTTGCACCAAGCGTTGCTCTAGAGGCTGGGTGTCATCGAGGAGTTCGATGGTGGCATGTAAGTTCAGGATTTCGCGTTCTATGGGAATCATGGCTTTGAACCCGTACACCAAGTGGAAGGGTGTGAACCCTGTTTATGTTTTCATTGCCATGTGGTATGCCCACAAGGCGGAGAAAAGCATGTGGTGTTAGTTTGTTTTGTGGTTATTCACCATACGTTGTAACATTGTTTTGAGCACTTTTTTCACAGCTTCTACCTGTCTGTTGGATTGGGGGTAGTATGGTGAAGAGAATTAATGTGTGAATCCAAGGTGATGAGATAAGCCCTAGAAAATCTTGTTTTAAAAGTGTTTTCTATGGTCAGAGACTAACTTTTTTGGTACACCAAACTAGAGGATTACGTGGTTGAATGATTTCGGCCGTGTTGTCGTATGTGGGCATGGCCTCTACCCATTTGGTGAAATAGTCGACGGCTATAATAATGTATTTGTGGTTGCCTGCCGACCTGGGTTTGCAAGTCATGAAGTTGAACCCCCATTTTCAGAAGGGACAAACTACTATGATTGGGTGCAGGGGAGCGGGAGGCGCTCTTGCCTTGTGAGAGAAGCGTTGACATTGCTTGCACCTTTTGAATCTTGAGATACAGTCACGAAATAAGGTGGGCCAAACATATCCTGCTCGCAGAACATTTTGGGAAGTAGCCATTTTGGAGAGGTGGCCACCGCAAGCTCCACGTGACAGTCATTAAGGGTTTTATCAGCTTGGTCGTGAGTGAAAAATTGATGTAAAATGGTGTTGATGCCCCGCTGATAAAGGACATCTCCCATGAATAAGGTATTGGGGGGCCTGTGGTGTATGCACCTGTGATCGTCACGAGTGAGCTTTGGTTTGAACTTTTAGGTTTGCAGGAATAAGAGAATATCTCCGTTCCAAGGGTTGTCGATCATCAGTGGGAAGAGAGGTTCATTCGATAGTGAATCGTTGACTAATGATCCTTTGGTTTGGCTTGGGAGGTCATCAATGAAATCAGCTAAAATTAAAGCCTTATTGCTTTTGGGGGAGCTAAACTGTAAGTCAAACTCTTTCATTATAACTATCCAAAAATTATATTTATGGTTCATTAAATGACGAGTGAGAAACTATCTCATGGGGTTAATATTTGCGATGACTGTCGTAGTCCTTAAGATAATGTAGTGGTGAAGTTTTTACACCACATGTATTAATGCTAGGGAGTCTTCTCTTCAGTCTAATACCTTAAAGTGGGGCCTGATAAGCTTTTACTAATGTAATAAATTACATGTTCTTTACCATTGAGGCCCTCCTGGATTCACAAACCTGCCAAAGCGGTCTTAGATGCTGATAGATACAGGGTGTAATCTTTGTCGTAGTTTGGTGGACTGATCAATGGTGCTGAAGATAATGTGTCTTTCAGCACCTCAAATTATTTTTGGGCTTGATCGTCCCATGTGAATGGGATTTCCTAACGGAGGAGGCATAGGAATCCCTGAGTGCACTTGGCATAGTCTAGGACAAAGCATCTCAGAAAATTGGCCTTTCTCTGGAAGCTTTGGAGTTGCTTGAGGGTTCAAGGTGGTGGTACCTCTTTGATAGCTTGGACCTTTAAGGGGTCCACTCTAATCCCTTGTTGGGACACAGTAAAACCTAGAAGTTGTCATGCAATGACGCAAAAGATGCACTTGAGGGGATTCAAGTGTAGGTTATCATTTCCGACATCGTTGGAATACCAGCCGCAGATCCTCGAGATGATCAGACCACTTATTGGACCAAACAATGAGGTTGTCCAAGTAGGCGATGATAAGGTGGTCCAAGTCATGAAAGATATAATGCATGGTCCACTAGAAAGTGGCTCCAGCATTTTTAAGACCGAATGGCATAACATGATATGCGAACGTGCCCCATGGGGTGGTGAACACAGTATTGTACTAGTCGATGTGTCATATTTGGATTTGATTATACCCAAAGAAACCATCCATGAAGGAGAGTGCCTCGTGTCCCGTGCAAGCATCAATAACTTGGTCGATGAATGGGGTAGAGTAATTGTCCTTTGGACAGGATTTGTTAAAATCGTGAAAATCCATACAGATGCAAATGGTGCCCTGTTTTTTGATAATGGGAACAGGGTTGGAAACTCATGATGTGTAAGCAATTGGGTATATAAACCTAGATGTGTAAGTTGGAGTATAGGTGGTACATTAGGCCGAGTGTCAATGTGGTGCTCTACTATAGTGGGACTAAGCCCTGGCATTTCTGGGTAGTCCCATTCGAAGATATCTCTATACTCTTGCAAAAAATGGGTGTAAGAGGTTACTTCGTCTGGGGAACATGCCGCCCCCAATGAGATTTCTTTGAATTTCTTAGGATTTCGAGAGATATTCACCTTGATGGTAGGAGAAATGTTTGACATGTTCCCTTATTTGAATGCGTCGGGTGCTGGAATTGGATTTTTGAACCAATCGACTTTCCTAGATGGAAGGAAATATTTTTATTCAATTGCATAAATTTCTTGGGTTCCTGGATTGTTAGGGACGAACATTTTTTTAGGAAGAAAAAATGGGCGGTGATGCATTGATCCTAAGGATAATCTGGTTCCGTCATGGCCTCGAGAATATACTCATCTGAGTGGAATAAGGATCCTAAGGGGGATTGAGTCTACGTAAGGCCGTGAGGAGGTGGTTCAGTCCTAATGGAGATGGTCGACAGACATGAATAAAATTCCATCATTGAAGTGGTGGAACATTAGGGGAATTTTGAGGTCTAAAATGGGCCTCCTAAGAAAAATGTACAACCAAAATAAACTTTATAAGAACCAATAGGATTCAAGATGATGATGTCAACCATGGGGGATGAATCACCATTTTTAAAGTAAAAGGGTAAAAAGATTAAAAAATAATAAAATAATAAAACTACTTTTTCAACTTATCTCCCAAATTTTTTACTAAAATTTTGAGTGGGAGTACTCGTTGGATGAAAATTTTTATTCCTCATGTAAGGAGAACCCATGTTGCATACTTTTGATGGACCCTGCTACATGAAAAAATGAGAAATACATGAAAAAACATGATTTCAATCATGTTTTTCATGTATTTCTCATTTTTCATGTAGCAGTGTCCATTGAAAATATGCAACATGGGTGCTCCTTGGATGAGGAATTAAATTTTTCATCAAACGAGTACTCCTGCTTGAAATTTGAGTAAAAAATTTGGGAGATAAGTTGAAAATACAAGTTGAAAAAGTAGTTTTTTAATTTTTTCCCTCTAAAATTTGATGATGTAATCAAATATTATTTTATTATTTCCACTATTATTTTATAATTTTCTTAGGAGGTTTTTGGCTTGAGGGGTCCTGACCCAGGTTCGGAGGTTAAGGTTTTATAAAAAACCCCTATACTACTGGCCCTTTTGGAAATGACCTACTTTTGCAGGTCAATGTCTCACCCAAAGTAGTATGGGAGGGTGTTGGAACCAGGTTTCCACACCCTGGGAGAGAGTAGGTAATTAAGGCAGATCGGTGTTGCTTCTATTAGTTTCGCATAGAATGAGTCTATTAGAAGGATTTTAATAGTATAATTAGAAAGTAACCATAATAGATTTGATCAATACATTCGCATCCAAGTGCACATCAGCAATTATCATCACAGAACATTATAATCGCAGCTAATTCCTAGATCGTAGATACATTCGCAACTTTAAATAAATAACATAGATGCACTTCAGTCATAAACATGATTAGTCCAGATATCATAAAGATACTTCAAATATATTCCACATTCATTAGTATCCAAAAACCCAATTACAATCCAAGAAAAGCCCACGCACATAGCTAGCGGGGTCCGCACATAGCAGGACTGAGGATCTTGGCGCACATAGCCAGCAGTAGTCCTTACCCAAACAACCCAAAACAGATCTCAAAAATTCACACGTAGCATCAATCTTACTTCTTATTACCTACTAGACCCATCTATCTATCTATTTATATCATCGTAGCCTTTGCTATCCTATGGTCCACAAACCATGGTTTGAGGACCCTAGGTTTACCCTTTAACCCATTGCAAAAAATTGGGGACTTTGACCCGCCCCAAAAACCCTATGAAAGACCAACTATTACAAAATTATATAAAAAACGCAGCTTAGGGAACCTCGTTCCAACAAGCCCCCAACACAATTTTGTGACTTGTCTCAAGTCATAGCGACCGTGGGGTTTGCATCGTCGCTTGAAGTTGCTTGATTGCATCGACCAGAGGGGGCAACACTCCTTCACTCTGCGCAACAGCATTCTGTGCAATATACACCAACTTCTGCGAAGTTGGACCTTCATTAGTAGTAGTGACACTTTCCAAGGTTTGCTTTAGCTGTTTAACAACAACATCCACTTCCTGAGATAGCTTGAGGGCCTCATCTGCCCATGGCTTAAGGTGATCACTCAGGACTTTCTTCTTGTGGCATAGCTCTTTGAGGTAATATCTGAGTGCATGGCTGGTATGTAGTCATGCCAGGCATTGAGCTGGGATAAAAGTGGACATAGTAGCTTCTAGCTGCTCAAACACTTCCTCCTTCTGGCGTAGTTCTTGAGTAAATTCGTGTAGGAGAGGATCGCGCTGCACCTTAGACCACAACTGCATAGATATCTCCAACAATTCTACACCCTGAGAAATTTGAGCTGTAATGAAATTTGTAGCTTCACTGACCAGTGCATCACGTTGGGCTCGTACCTTGGGTGGAGTTTCGGGCTGCAATTTGGCCTGCAAGGCAGCAATTTGCCACTCCATCTCTATCTTGACATTCTGAATCTTGGTCCTAGAAGCCTTCAGGGCTGCAACTAGTCCTTCAATATTGGCCTGGGGGGTGGTAGAGGCTGGGATATCCTCATTCACATCTGTGCATAGCCTTCTAATTAGCCATTCCAACTCGGTCTGCTGCATGGCGGTAAGGGTGCATGCAGCCTGCACCTGGGACACCTCGACAGTTTTTTCCACGATCGTCTGCTAAGATGTACCGAGTTTTTGATGCACCCAACAGTCTTTGTACTAGATCTCCTCAAATAGGGATGCGTGGAGGACCTGCAATGGTTCATGCAGAAGCGGGGCCAAATCCAATTGCACTTCTATGCAGGCTTGGACTTGCATACATAAGGCAGGTAGGCTAAAGATGAATGCTGCGCCTAGCAGGGGGCAGAGGCAACTTTCAGTTCACTGCTGGTTGCTGGGGGTGATCTCGTTTGAATCATGCTTGTATGCAGGGTATTAGTTTTGAGCTGCAGAGCTTGGAGCTCACACTAGAGTGCAGTGTCCGCGACCTTTTTTTGCTCTTCTAATGCAAGCCATCTATCTTTTGAAGCGAGGGTGACTGCGTCTGCGATCTGCACCAGGTCTTCCTTCGTCAAAGTAACTTCAGTCTCCCTACTGGGCCTTGTAACCCGCCATTTCTTTCGTTGGCATTTGAGAAGGTCGGCATTCCGCTTCTTACCCCATGGGGAATTAGCGCCCTGCGCATCCAGATCCTTTGTGTCCATGTCCTACTGTGTGGCGGAAAGGGTGCATGCAGCCTACACCTGGGACACCTCGATGGTTTTTTCCACAATCGTCTGCTCAGCTGTACTGAGTTGCTGATGCACCTAATGGTCTCTATACTAGATCTCCTCGAAGAGGGATGCGTGGAGGACCTGTAGCAGTTCGTGCGGAAGCCGGGCCAAATCCAATTGCACTTCTGTGTAGGCCTGGACTTGCACAATTGAATGCTGCGCCTAGCAGGGGGCAGAGGCAGCTTTCAGTTGTGACGATCAGTTCACTGCTGGTGGCTAGGGGCGACCTCATCTGAATCATGCTTGTCTGCAAGGTATTGGTTTTGAGCTACAGAGCTTGGAGATGAGACTGGAGTGCAGTGACTACAGCCTTGTGTTGCTCTTACACAAGCCATCTATCTTCTGAAGTGAGGGTGACTGCGTCTGCGATCTACTCCAGGTCTTCCTCCATCAAAGTAACTTTAGTCTCCCTACCGGGCCTTGTAGCTCGCCGTTTCTTTCATTGGCCTTTGAGAGGGTTGGTGGTCTGCTTCATACCACGTGGGGAATTAGCGCCCTGAGCATCCAGATCCTCTGTGTCCACATCCTACTGCAATTCCAGATCTGCACCCTCCTCGGCGTCCTTGTCATGACCTTCTACCTTTTTGGTAGTATTAGGGGAGGTGGTTTTCAGGGTGGTGCTTGTACTTGCAGTATTAGTTGTACCTGATTTGAAGCCCAGTCTCCAGTGTGGTGGCCAAGTAGCAATGAGTCAGTCGATTTCCTCGTCGGCAACCATGTATGGAAATGATACCCATACCGAATCCTTACGACCCCGGATTTGCACATTGTGCATCATGACTTGGAATGATACGATGCTCTTGTACTTATCGTAGATCGTTGGTGACAAGCATGACCGAGAGTGGATTGCTACTGCGAGCCCACTTTGAAATAGGATCCAGAAGAATTTATTGTCCTCAATGTGCTTCTCATCCTTTGAATCCCACAAATTCACGTATCGCTCCCCCTCGCACATGTCTGGCTCGAGCTTAGGGAGGAACGAGTCTTCAGGGGCTTCCCATGCGACCAACACGATGAGGAGCAGCAACGAGGAGTAGCCAAATGCGCTTCCATGATCCTGGGCCTTGCGCACGTTCTCCAAAAATTCGTGACACAGGAATTGGGACCAGTTGAAGCAGACCCCTTTTTTGCAGCGGCCATCCAACTAAATTACATAAGCAGGGACGGTCACAGCCTAGCACTTGTGCATCATTTTACATGATAGGAACAAGGTGCCCATGTGTGCTCCGGGGTCACTAATGGTGTTGATTAGGAACACCCTAGTATTCCGTTCAACATGGTATTCATCTCACACCTTATCGATGATCTATTGCTCGTACTTCTTGCTGACGCGCTCCATGGGATTTGGCCCTTCCATGGGGAGATGAGTAATACGGTGAATGAGGGTGGCATCAATGGGAATGTAGTCTCGAATCCATAAGCTGTCATCATGGATTAGGGCTAGAAGCTATCGCGCAATTCGGTCAGTTATACTGTATCAACCAAAATGAGGCATTTGCAGCAAGTTCAGTAATCCTAATTTTGCTAGCCCGTGCGCCCATGACATTGGGACGACCTGTAACACGTCATCTTCCAGTACTCTTTCCAAGTACATATCAGGTGCCAGTTATGGGAAGGCCTCTAGGTTGGCCAGGTTGTGGTCGTCAAACTTAATTGAGGCGAGCTTACCATGTGCTTCTTCAATTATAGGGACTTCACCTGGAATCAGTGGCATTTGTAGGTAGGCAGGCATTCCTTCAAGGTTCTTAGGCGTGCACATCGAGGGCCAGTGAGGCCGAACATAGGGTGGCAGCCAAGTGATTGATTTAGTGAGGGGAGGTGCGTGTCTTCCCTCCAACCCATCTTGCAGCCCTCCCCTTCCCTTGCTCCTGGCCTTTCCCTTTACCCTTATTTTTCTCAACCCGCTTCCCCTTGGTTGGTGTGGACACAACATATTTAACTTTGGTGGTGACCTCCAATACTTAATCAGTGGAGGCCATGGTTTGTGATGATTCAGCCGGATTAGTTGCTGTCATTCTTGCTCGAAAGACAAATTCGGGATTGCTACTATCATAAGAGGTAGCCCTCCCAGACATTAACAAAGCGCAATAGTTACAGAATTTTGCAAAACACAAGATATCCAGAATGCATAGAACCCACTTCGGATCTACCCTCCTGATTTTATAGCTTTGGATAGTGACCAACGGTTGGGTGAGGCTTATCTAAAACTTACCATCAAGTAAACAGTAAAAAATCTTCGGAAATCGCCTCATTAATTTCCGACTGCCCGCTCCTTTCAACGACAAAATTTTCTTTTTACCGAGTTTTACTGTTCCAACGGCTAGTTTTCGCAGCTGTGTATTACCCCTGCGCTCCCAGTGCACCTCCTCAGGCGTCCAGACCTGCGATCGACCCATACACATATAGCGGTCTTGCTTGTGTTTTTCCTCCCACCTGCGTGTATGCCACCCAATACAGCTACGCTGACCATATAGTCATTTGATCCGGTACGGTTTGAGCCAGCTGTCATTAAAATACCCTGGTACAATGTCACCACGTAGTGTAGCTAACCAGACAGCTCCTTCGTCAGTGATTTCCTTTACCATATAGGGACCTAGCCAGTGCTGATGGAACTTTCCCTGGTGCTTCGAAAACTGGCTATCGTATAGCAGGACCTATTCTCCCTCTGAAAGGATCTTTTGCTGAATATGTAGATCATGCCATGCTTTTTTCCAAGTCTTCTGAACTTGCTAATGAAATTTAGCAATGAATCGATCTTCCTCTAAGGCAATGAGCTATGCTAAATGCTCCTCCATGATATCGGGCTTTGCCATGTTGGTAAGGGCTACGATGCGCAGGCTAGGAATAATATATTCCATGGGCATAATAGCCTCCTTTCCATAAACCATCCAAAACGGTGTTTTCCTAGTCAATTTCTGGCAGGTGGTTCGATAGGCCCAGGACCGACGGGATACGCACGTCCTAATCACTTCGTTCGACATTGCAGATCTTGGTCAACGCCTGTTCCAGAATTTTATTAAAAGCTTCCATAATTCTGTTCACTTGTGGGTGATATGGGGTACTTTTAGCGTGGTGGACCCAAAATTATTTAGTCAAAGCCTGTATTACCTCATTAACAAAATGTGTACCTCTATCGCTCATCAAGACCTACAAACAACCAAACCTCGTTAGGAAAAAAATAAAGTGCGTAGCGATGTCTGCAGTACAATCCTTCACAGCTTGCGCCTCAACCCATTTGGTTACATAATCAGTTTCAATGATGATGTAGCGGGAAATTTTCTTCTTTCCTAGTGGGTTGATGGGCCTGACGAAGTCGATGGCCCATTTGTTAAATGCTTGTACTGCCATCTGTGGTTGCTAGGGAATTTCATCCCTGCGTGATGGTCTTCCTATCCTTTGGCATGTGTCGTAGGCTTTGCAATAGTTATGAGAGTCACTTTGCAGTGTGGGCCACCTAGCCTAGCTCTCAAGATCTTATGCGCCGTCGCTTTCCCTACATAGTGGCCTCTTGCTACGCCTCTGTGGGCCACTGCTAAGATGGCTTGTCTTTCATTCTATAGAACGTATCTTTGTAGTACCTCGTCAGCTCCCAGCTTATACAAGTGGCCCGCTATGATGGTAAAGTCCGTTGTGTGGGTTACAAGCTATTTTTTCTGTTGTATTGAATATTTTGCCAGTGCCACCCCCGTAGTTAAGAAATGAATGATATTGGCGAATTTCACATCAACCACCTTAATAGAAAATAGTTGCACATCGGGCAGTCCTTCTTCTAGGTTGGTCAGTTCTTCGCCACTCTCAATTCGAGACAAATGGTCTGGCCCAACATTTAGCTTCCCCGACTTTACGATGATCTCAAAATCATATTCTTGAAATAGCAGTAGCCATCGACAAATTCCCCTCCCCCAACACAGGCTTATTCACTAGGTACTTCAAATCTTAGTGGTCTATGAACATCTTAAAGTGCCCTCCCGATAGATAATGATGTTATTTTTGCAGGTGATATACCATGGCCAGCCCCTCGCACTCAGTAGTGGAGTAGCTATGCTCCACACTAGAGAAATTTCTACTAGAAAATGCAACCGAGTGGTCAATGTCCCCTTCCCAAGGTTGCGTAAGGACAAATCCTATGGCGATCCCTGAAGCATCGACATGGACATGGAAAAAATTCACCCAATCAGGAAATATGAGGTAGGTGCAGAAACCATATTTTCCTTGAGTAGCTCAAAACTCTTCTGACAATCTACATCCCAAAAAAGTGAAACGTCCTTCTTTAGCAATTTTTCCATGGGTGACGTGATCAGTGCGTACCATTGAATGAAATTTCTGTAGTAGCCTATGTGCTCGAGGATAGAGCACAACTGTTTCTCAGTTTTAGGGACTGCCAAGTTGACAATAACTGCTACCTTGGCGGGGTCCACCATTAGTCCCTGCTGACGGACTATGTGGCCTAACAAGATCTCGAAGGGTACGCAGAATATGCACTTCTTAATATTCAGGGAAATATGGTGCTTTCTACAGGCGTCTGACATCATGTGTGGGTTCGAGACGTGATTATTTACCAAACCAAATACTATCCAATCATCAAAATATACCTCCAAGAACTTGTGGATGAATTCCTTGAATACTATGACCACCACCCGCGAAAATATGGCAGGGGAATTCTTGAGCCCAAATGGCATGACAGTGTAATGGAAGGATCCCCATTCAGTGGCGAATGTAGTTTTTTTGCGATCTTCAGGTGTGATCCTGATCTGATGGTAGCTTGAGAACTCATCAGTGAACATGTACGCTTCCTGCCCTCCCACACTATCGAGAATTTCATCAGAGAATGGCGTAGGGAAGGGATCTTGAACGTAGGCATCATTTAATTTGCGCAAGTCAACACAAATTATTATTTCTCATTTAGTATTTTTCTCCTGGACCACCACAGGGCTTACCCAGTTTGACTGTTCTACAGGTTCGATGATACCTGCAGCTATCATTTTGTCAATTTCTTCCCTGACTTTTTGCTTATACTTGGGGTTCAATCGGTAAGGTTGGTGCTTAACAGGGCGCACATATGGTTTTAGAGTGATGCACATGACCCTAGGTCCCTTGTAATCCCCTTGAGTTCTAAGAATTTTGTAGGAAACAGGTCCTGGTACTCTGTGAGAAGCTCGACAAATTTTCCAAGAGTTTCATCATCCAAGTAGTCCCCAATTTTAGCTAGCTTAGGTTGTTCTTATGTTCCAATGTTGACTTCTTTTAGCTTAAGAGGCTTGGTCACATCAACAGTTTGCAGCGGAGGTCCAACGACTGCGCGTTCTCCCTCTGATTCTAGGATAGTGATATTTCACGGGTCTTCATCACATTCCTCCATTGATAGATTGCGGCAGATAACAATATTCTGCATCTGCGTGTCCCAAGCGGGTGCCCCATACTCCATACGCGACCATGATTCATCAAATACTAGGGCATCTATATCCTGCAGGGCCTTCTCTAGTGCCTCAGTTCCGCCTATCAACCCGAACGTCCCCACAAAATCATCCTTCACGATCTCCCAGTGGTGGGTACGCTGATGTAGTTCGACATCCAGATACCATGAAGTGGGGATTGGCACCAGGGCATGAATAAACAAGTGGACCCATTCATTTATGGTCCTTTCCTGCCATGCCTCCATCCATGCGGTCACGTGCTTGCGCAGGTCTCCTTGGCCAAGGAAAGTCTCCATGCGTAGGTGAAGCAGGGGTTTGAACCATAGGATCATCATCTTGCGGCATTCCTCCCAATCTTGGAACGTCCCCTTATGAGTTTCCCACCACTGCGCAGGGGTTGCGCGCATGGCTAGGTTAAGCGCCGACATTCTTCGCTCCCTTGGGAATTCTGCTTCAAATGTTCTCAGAAAATCCTTAATACTACTAGGCCCATCAAAGTAAGGCAACTCTCTTACCTTTGAGGAGATACATCGGAAGCTCTTTGTGATCCTTAGGCATTATAGCGTGGATACATCATGTAGCCGATTCTACCAATTTTCAATCTCCTCGTTAGAGTCAGAGAGGCATTCACTATCTTTCTCCTAGCAAAGCACACCATCAGCTATAGGATTAATCCAATCCTCATCCCGGGCAGTGAGTTTATAAATATGATCAATGTCGTCTTCTTCACGCACAGGCTCTGTATATCACTCTCCTTCTGCAGGGTCTAGAGGGACTATCACTCTCGTACCCTCATTCTTAAACACCATGCTCCTTTTTTTTAAGTTGATAATGCCTCCCATGTCTATTGCCCAATCTAGTCCTAGGAGTGCAGGATAAGGTTCCACATCCTCCATAATTTGAATTACTTTAAAGTCTACGCGTACCTTAACCCCTACAATATCAACCATAATCTTTGAAAATATCCCCAACGGTATGAACTTTTGTTGGTTAGCCATGCGCAGCTGTATAGTGGACCATTCCAGCTTAGGTTCTCCCATCCTCTGCCATGTCTGTTTGGGCAGGGCATTCACATCAGATCCCAAATCCAAGATGACCTGATCCATTTCATAGTCACTGATCTGCGCTGTTAGCCGCATTTCTCACCTAGTGTGCTTCTCACTAGCACATTTGGCCCAATTTCCGATGACCAATTCGTCGCTATTCCGACACATAGGCATCGCAAGAGCGACAGTTTGAGGCGGGGCAAAACGTGGTTACCCATTACGTCGCAATTCTGACACTTCAATGAAGTTTTGGAATAGCGACACATTTTTCGATGGTTCTAGACGTCCGTCGCTCTTCTGATGTTATCCCGATCGTCACTATTCCGACGTCACCAAAGGCGTCGCTATTCCGACGTTAGCCAAACCGTCGGTCTACCGATGTTATCAAAATTGTTGCTAATCTGATGTCAGTGAAACCGTCGGTCTTCCAATGATCCATAATTGTTGGTATTCTAATGTTCCATAACGATCCATAATTGTCGGTCTTTTGACGAGCCATAACGGTCGGTCTTCCGACGTTTGTCAGGTTTTCAAAATAATGTTGCAATTCCGACGTAAGCTCTTTCGACGTTTAAAGTGTCGCTCTTTCGACGGTTTTGGCATCGCTCTTTTGACGGATATAGAAAATCTCTTCCTATGTTTATACCGTCGCTCTTCCGACGAAAAAAAAATGCCGCTCTTCTGATGAAATCTAAATGACGCTCTTTCGACGGAAACTAAAAAATATTTAAAAAAAAAATTATTTAGATAAATCCCGCCTTCTTGAGTTGCAGTTTCGCTCAAGATTTCTCAAGCAGCAATCAAATGATATTTTCTAAATTATCATGATTTTGGAGTAAACATGTTATATGGGTTTCTTACAGAGTATTCCAAGACTTACATCTGTACTGTGCATGCCAACATTCTCACTCCTGCCATTGTTAACATTCTCATCCTCTGTTCCTAAACCAACACTAAACACTACCAACAGCCTCTGCAAGAAATGCAAGGATGGTTCATTGAAGGAAACATTGGGCATTTTACATGAAAGAATCCATCGAGGTCTACCAATTGATCCCGATACTTACGCTGCTCTTTTGCAAGCCTATGTAGATATCTGTGCGTTATCAGAGAGAAAACACGTTCATGCAAATGGATTTGAGGAAAATATTTTTTTAGGATTCAAACTTGTGTTTGAAAAAATACACGAATGAGGTGTGATTATATGGAATGCCATCATCAGAGAATATGCCACGAAAGGGCTATGTGAGGAGGTCCTAAGGCTGTATTATCAAATGCAACAATAAGGGATAAAGCCAGAAAATTGCACCTTTCCTATTGTGCTCAAGGCATGTGCTGTGCTTCAGCTCTATAAGAGGGCAAAGAGATTCATCATCATGTCATCAGAAATGGCTTTGAGTCTGATGTTTATGTGTGCACTGCCCTGGTTGACATGTACTCCAAGTGCAGCTACGAAGAAGCAGCATGCCAAGTCTTTGACAAAACGTCTAAAAGGGATGTGGTTTCATGGAGTGCAATTATTTCTGGGTTAGCCCAGAATGGATTTGCCAATGAAGCTTTAAGTATTTTTCAGCAAATGCAAATGGTAGACATCAAACCCAATGTAATTACCACGGTTAGTGTGTTATCAGCATGTGCCCATTTAGCAGATCTACAACAAGGTAAGTGGATCCATGATTATATTATTAGGAGTGGTTTTGAACTGAACTTTTCACCCATATGCAACAGGTATGAATAAAGCCAGACCATGTCACCTTCATTAGTATCTTATCTGCATGCAGTTGTGTAGGCTTGGTGGATAAGGGCCTCCGATACTTCGAATGCATGAGTCAAGATTATGGCATTACACCTACCCGGAGCACTATGCTTACACAGTTGATCTTCTTGGTCGAGCTGGGCACATGAAAGAGGCACTGACCATTAGGGAAATTTTGAGGTCTAAAATGGGCCTCCTAAGGAAATTATAAAATAATAGTGGAAATAATAAAAGAAGATTTGATTACATCATCAAATTTTAGAGGGAAAAAAGAAAAACTATTTTTTCAACTCGTATTTTCAACTTACCTCCCAATGGATTTACTCAAAGTTCTAGTGGAAACACTAGTTGGATGCAGAATTTGATTTCCCATCCAAGGAGTACCCATGTTTCATACTTTCAATGGACACTACTATATGAAAAATGAGAAATACATGAAAAACGTGATTATAAACACGCTTTTTCATGTATTTCTCATTTTTCGTGTGGTAGGGTCCATCCAAAGTATGCAAAATGGGTACTCAGATGAGGAATTAAATTTTGCATCCAATGAGTACTCCCGCTCGAAATTTGAGAAAAAAATTAGAGAGATGAGTTGAAAATACGAGTTGAAAAAGTAGTTTTATTATTTTTTAACATTTTTACTTTTAAACTCCAAAAATGGTAAATCATCCCCCATGGCTGACATCATCATCTTGAATCCTATTGGTTCTTATAAAGTTTATTTTTGTTGTACATTTTTCTTAGGAGGCCCATTTTAAACCTCAAAATTCCCCTAATGCCTTTATCAGGAAAATGCCAATAGAACTTGATGCTCGTGTTTGGTGGGCACTGCTTTGTGCTTGCAGAATTCACCACAATATTAAGCTAGGAAAATATGTTGCAAAACATCGTATTAAATTAGAGCCTTATAATTATGCAAACTATGTACTGTTGTCAAACATATATGCTACGGCTGGAAGGTGGGATGAAGTGATGAAGGTGAGAGCAATGATTAAAGACACTAAATTGAAAAAGAGCCCAGGATTCAGTTGGATCGAGGTCAAGAACAGAGTCCATTCATTTTTTGTTGGAGACAGATCACACAAACAATCAGAGCGGATATATTCAATGGTGGATTTATTGGCTGGGAAGATGAAAGATTCAGGGTATATGCTTGATAGGAGTTTTGTGATTCATAATGTTGAGGAAGAAGAGAAGAAAGATGTTCTTTCTACCCACAGTGAGAAGCTGGCCATCGCATTTGGGCTTATTAGCACAAGCTCTGGGACACCTATACAGATTACCAAGAACCTCCGTGTATGTGGTGACTTCCATATGGCCATTAAATTTATGTCCAAGATTGTTGAACGAGAAATTATTGTGAGGGATACAATTCACTTCCATAATTTTAGAGATGGTTTGTGTTCCTGTGGAGATTATTGGCAATGTTGATATAAATGAAAGCATATAAGCATGTGAAACTATAGACTTTTCATATGATTGAGTTGGTAGCCCCGCTACCCTTTTATATTTATTATATTATAATGTCGTAATTGGAGGTGAGGGTATACAAGTTTGAAAACAAAAGTGAAAGTATCTCTTGGTTTGTACATATAAAATTAATATGGAAATCTTGATAGGGCAAGAAAATCAATGCCATGTTCCCACCCTCCTCCACAACAGAGAGAGAGAGAGGTGAAAAAAGGTTTTGGTTTGGAATTATAAACGAGGCTTGTCTTCATCACTCGGGTTATGTTTGTCTGGCATTGTTTTATAACCTCATTTAGACAAGAAACTCTGACAGATTAGTGTATCTCATATCCCAATCATTTCTAAATGAAATCTAAGTGGAAATATTGTCGTATCTTGCATCTGGGCTCAGAACCTGCAAAACGTCTTGTTCCAGAATTGATAGTTCTTTCTTTCTTCCACAAATATACCTCATAGAACCACGAATTTTGACACTCTTGCTGCCTCTATCACATGGCTTAGTTTCGAGTTCAGATTTAGCGACCATGAAATT
Source organism: Pinus albicaulis (assembly GCA_034641835.2). Taxonomy (NCBI): domain Eukaryota; kingdom Viridiplantae; phylum Streptophyta; class Pinopsida; order Pinales; family Pinaceae; genus Pinus; species Pinus albicaulis. The sequence goes on along the minus strand of CM076580.1, from coordinate 1,503,426,939 downwards.
TGGATAAAATTTTAATTTTTTGATGAAATTTTGATAAATTTTGGCATTACATTTTTCTATATATAAATTTCAAAATATTGAATATCTATCTATCTATCTATATATACACACCAAATATCAAATAAATAGAAAAGGAAATTCGTTGGGTTCACTGAATTTCAAAGGCAAACCTCAAGGCTGATTTGAGAAAAGCCTTACTTTAAAGGCAAACCTCATTACCTTACTTTTGATTTTATTAAATATTTTCTTGCACAAACCTATCGAAAACTTCACAAAGGCCATAACGAGAAAATGTAGAAAACCACAAAGACAACAAATATTGGCAGCCAATGTTGTGTTAGTATCTTTAGCCTCCTCACCACACCCCTGACACTGTTTTTCCTTCGTAGGAAAATATTTCTTACAAGGCTAATGCCACACACTTGGTTTACAAAAATAAAAAATCAAATTCAGCAGTGCATCTCCTCTTCATATCCTTGCTTCGCTCCATCCACACCCATTGATTACAGAGCCATGAGTTTCACACACAATAAATATTTCTTTCACTCATGAAATTTATTCAAATAAAATCCATTATAATTTCGATGAACTATTGCGACTTAACCATTTACAAATGCCAATGAAGGCAGGTGAGGGACTAGCGAGTCAATGTTTTGACTGGTCGCCACTTGGTAAGTTTTATACTCAACAGTCTTAGCCAATAGGGAATCTCCTACCACATGACAATAACACGCGAGTGGAAGCATGACCTATCTCAACAAGTATATGGATCAATGGTACAATGGGGATGAGGTTTTCATATTCTCACCTGGTTAACCAAACAAAATGTCAATTAAGTGGTTGTGTTATGTATCTTGCACTCAGCCATGCACAACAACTTCAGTTTTCATTCACAGAGCCAAAGGATTCACGATATGGATACTTCTTCTTCTCACATCTTCATTTACTATGCTTACAGGTTTACCCTTAAGAATTATGAAAGAACTCAATTGAAATATTGTACGCTGATACCAGTCATGAAATCAATAAATATAACTTCTGCTTGGGTTTCTCTACATTGTTGATGCATCTTAGGACAAAATAGACATTCTTAAGCTCAACTTTAGAGTATTTCATGAAAGGTCAAGTCATTCCACAAAATAACAGTCAGTTTTAACTGGAAATGGCTAGAAATAAGGGATGGGAAATTCAAATCCCTTTAGTAGTACAATAAAAGCAAATTTTCTTCTGAAATAAAGTTTGGTCGGGCATGTGATGCAGGGGCATTAGGCTAAAACAAATTCCATGAATTTTTATTAGACTTAGGAGTTTTTGAGTTTTCAAGAGAGTTAGACTTTATGTAATAAATTGAGTGAATTTTAATTATTTCTAATTAAATATGGAGGGAAAATGTAACCGTTCTCGAATGAATAGAGAACAAGGGAATTTGATTAGTCAGGAATGTGAAGAGACAGTTCAGATTTAGGAGTGAATTAGAGTCAGTTTCAGAAAATCTAGGGATTTGGTCTAGATTTAGGAAATTGAGAATTTTAAGAGTTTTGTTGAGTTATTCAAGGAACTAAATCGATTAATCATCAATTTATATAAATGTAAGCATGAAGGAATAAAGTAGGGAGCAGTAGAGGTTGATTAGAGTAGAAGCATGGGTTTTTCTTGTAAGCCTTCGGGCAGGTTGTAGAAAGAGGCCACTGATACAGAATATCAGGCCGAGGAAGATTTCCTATGTAATTACTAGTTTTAATACAGAAACCCAATTTCTGAGTTGAGTTCTGTGTATATATTGTGTGCGATGGAATTGAATTATTAATTTGTGTGTAGAATTGTGTGAATCGATCATAGAATGATCGATTTCACAATCTAATTCTTATTGATGAAATTTTGTACAGTACAGGGGCATAATATTATTTGCATACAGTATCCGATGAAAGAGTTGTTACACAACTTATAGTGTGTACACAGTGAGGAAAGAATTGAAATTGAAATCATAGTCGGTTGTTTCCTGAAATGAAAAATCGATGGGTGAGAAGTGAGTATGCGGAGAGGTTCTGAATTAAGGAGTGATCTCTAAGTTCGGGAATGTTGGAAGGTTTGATGAAACCTTAGTGGGATTTTGAATGCGTAGAAGCAGCGTAGTGGAAGTGGGATCTATGGAACTGTGTGATTGAAGCCTCAGCATATTAAACCAAGCGATACCGAGAGGTATTGGATCTTGGAAATTGCGGAGACACCATAACACAGAACCCTGGAATAAAATGAGAGAAGGCGCAGAAGAATAGCAGAGATACCAATTAATATAAGCAGAATCGTGAGTTAAGATGTGGCAGATGTGCTTTGGAACAAGGGTGGCACCCAAGTACGTGAAAGCCTGTGGATATGAGGCGTTAGTCATTGCAGCATGGATCAAAGTATATCATTGAAGGATTGCGCGTGGGAAGGTTGACGAAGTCTGTATTGAAAATTGGATGGGAATCTGGCTCTATTTGATCGAATGCGCAGAGAGTGAAGGTTTAATGAAACTTTGAGTCAAGGCAGTGGCGAAATTGTGAGTATGAACTGTGAAGCAGTTTGGGAGAATGAAACCACTGGTTTCGCATAAATTTTGAGGTCGACGACAGTTTTACCTTTTGGAATGCGATACATTTCAGCGTTTGACACGTAGCTTGAAGTGGTATTTAAATACCACGAATTTCACAAATTTTTTGTGTGATAAGATTCAGAGATGAAAGTAATGTGATATCCGTCCGATGATGTCCAACAGAGGATCCAGCGGTATCTGCATTTGAAGGTGCGTGGAGGTTAAGGCCAAGTGAGTTGTGAATATTGTGGGCCCGAAGCATTTAATTAAGTAATTCATTTACATTTAAATGTTAAATGAGTTGGTGTTATACGAATGAAGATCTGTAAGTTGGCTTTTAATCCAAATCGAATGTTTCATGAAATGTTTCGAGAATGCTTGGAAAACAAAGTCATATATACGATGCTTGATAAGTTGTGAGAAAAAAAAAAAAAACTTAGATTTTCATACGGTGAGAACACATTGGGTTTTTAATCCAAATGTGAGTTTAATGCAAAATCGACTAATATTCGATTTCCATGAGATGGGTATTATAATATGGTTTTAATCATTATGATGAAAGTCAAAGCTTCCGCAAGAGAAGACTAATCTGGGCTGGATTGTTTGGTTTTTAATAACCATGGTTTTATAACCATTAGATCAAAAAGTGAAGCTTCTTCTTATAGAAGAAAATTTCTGGGTTGTTTGGTTTTATAATCAGTTTTTGAAGAAAAGTGCTTCCACGTCAATGTTGTGACATTGCCGAAATTTAAAATTATTTGGGGCTAAAACTTGAAATGCAGTTTTAGATGCACAAGAGAGTGTTAATGTGGGTTTAGCGGGGTTAGCTCGCTATCAAGTGGTATCAGAGCAGGATAGCTCTGTTGAGAATTGAAGATTTTTAATTAATAAAATATGAAGGTGTGATGAGAGAAGAAAGAAAATCAGATTCTAAGATCTGATATGCAAAGGTACACAGAGTTGCAGTGAACAGAGATTTGTAGAAATGAATGGAAGACAAGATCAGGCATATATTTTGTAGGTAAAATAGTTTTAAATTTGTTTTGAAATTATGTTTACAGAATTCAGATTGCAGGCAATTGAAGAAATATCAGCAAAAGCAGATCACAGCTTTGAGAGCAGTGATGAAAGAGCCCAACAGAGGATTCTAAAGTGAAGAAGAAAGTGTGGTAGAAACTTGAGGAAATTCAACAAAGGTTGAATGAGTTCTAAAAGTTGCAAAGTGAAGCCTAGAGAGAGCAGAAGAGAGTGCTCAAAAGGTTCCAGCAGAAGGAGAACCAATACTTGCCAAAAGACCAGATCCGGAGGAAAGGATTGGTGAGGTAAGTGGCAACAGGAGAGCTTGCTGTTGCAGAGGCTTGGCACAACTGATGAGTTGGGAACTCATGGAGAAGAAGATGACTTCCAAAAGTTATAGAAGAGATAGCAGAGGTTCTGAGAGAGGCCACAATAGAAGAGAGGAAGAAGATGTCAGGACAAATGGAATGAGGAAGAAATTGACTGATGCAGAATATTGGAAAGAGGTAGCTGAGATCAGAGAATAGTTTAACAAACTGAAGATGATGATAGAGGAAAACCAGAGAGGAGGATGGATCTTTCCACTAAAGGGAAAGAGAGTGATTTGGAAACCAGTACAGATGAAGTTGAGGCAAAAGAAGAGTGCCTTATTGAAATAAGAACTTAGGATTCTTGAGTCAAAGATGGAATTTGAAGATTCCACATGTAGATCTGTTCAAAGGGAAGTGCTTGGGAAAGCAGCCAAGACTGAAAAGTCTTGTGGTTTAAAAACTAATGAGTTGTGTATGTTTGCAGGTGCATCACAGGGAAATGAGAAAGATTTAGAGTTTTTTCAGGAAGAATTGAATCTAAAACCTGTTCAGATCAATGCTGAGATAGCAAGATCTCAGGAGGAAGGCATGAAGACAGAAGAATCTAATGAGAATATTCAGCGGAATATTGAGGCAAGAGATGAAGGACCATTTGATGATCGGTCAAGAAAAAATGAAGGTATAAGAGGTTGTGTAAGGTTCCCAAAGTCTACTTCAATTGAAATTGTTGAATTGTATAGAAAATTAGATCTTCAGAGGAGAGAATTGGAGAAGCAGAGGATATATGCACAGGGTGATTTACTGAAGAAGAAAGACAGAGAAATTGTCATGAATGAAAATTAGAGAACAAAGGATAAGAAAATGATTCATTAAAATGAAGAAGTTCATTTTGGTGAATCATAGCAGAAGGACATTCATGAAACAGATGATGGAGAGAAGGAGAGACTAGCTGAAAGTCTCGTGGAGGATGCAAATCATCATACTAATGTGCTGACAGAGGATTTTGAAGGAATCTCATAACAACATACTGATGTGTTGTCAGAGGAGGAAGAGGTATTGAGACCTTGTAATTTTAATGCTGATAATTCATGTGTTAATCATGCAGGCAAAGAGTTACAACCAATGAAGATTGGCAGAGAATTGAATGAAAGAGAAGCTATGTTGGCTGAGAACATAGTAGAGGAGCATCATTCTAACATGGTGATTGGCACAATGAAAGCTGAGAAGAAAGACAGTGGAGATTTTTTGGGTCTTGAAACAGACTCAGAACTGCAGAAAGAAAATTTGGTGACTGGATCAGCAAGTGAGACCATTGGGTCTTGTGATTTTGAAACTGACAATTCGATTGTGCTTATAGGTATTACAGGAGACAGTCCATCCTTTGGAATTGTCTTGAAGGAAGGAGGAATAGTCATGTAGAAACTTGTTACTGTTGGTGACAAGGAAGAGTTGGCTTTTTTGAATAGCCAAGGGAAGACTGGGGGACGAAATCTTACAGTGATGGAGGATAAGAATTATACTCTGATAGAGAATGAGGATACAATGGTTGAAGAACTTGATTTGATTGCCAGAATCAATCAAGATGGTGAAGGACAATTACTGAAGATTGTCAAGGAAGAAGAGGAAGAATATGCTGAAACAATTTTGCAGCATATTGATGAAATGCTTGAGGATAGATGGCTGAACTGTTTGCTGAAAACATTTAGAGAAGAGAATGAAATTGTAGACACTAGAGTGAAAATGCTTGAAGCTATGAAAAGAATAGGAGCAGATACTAGTTTGCAGAATTTAATCATGCTTACTAGTACACAAGGAGAAATGAATGATTATGTTACCGCAGTTAGAGACTTGAAAGATAATTTACTTTTTGAAAGTAAATTGGCAGGTGATGAGAAAAATAATGTTGCAGAGGAAGGTATCCTAAGAGATATTCAGGAAGTTTGGGAGGCAGCAACATTTCTGGCAAAAGAGGAAACATTGGCATCAACAACATCTATGGTGACAGCTGAAGCAATATGTGGGGTGACATCTGCAGGAGTAAAAACAATGTTAGCAACAATCAGTGAGGCAACATTAACAACAGCAACAACAATGTTAGCAGCAAAAGGGCAGTAACAACAACAACAGCAAAAGCAGCTACAACAGCTGAATTAACAGGAATTGGAGGCAGCAACAGTGGGCAAAGTAATTTCCAGACAAAAGAAAGGATGGACATAGAAATTGAAAACATCAGAAGACTGATGATGAAGGTGTTTCAGAAGCAGCATACAACAGCCAGGAAGTATAGAAATTTTAGCAAAGGAAAAACAAGAACACAATGTGAAAGTATAGCTAGTGGTAAGTTGTAGAACAAGATATGGAAACCTGGAGAAATGCAGTTGAAGAATAATGCAGCTGATGGACAACAACAAAACAAAGTATGGGATCCAGGAAGCAAATATTTAAAAGCACATGATCAGGAGATCATGATTCATTTTGACCTTAGGAGTCTGATGCAAGGGCATTAGGCTAAAACAAATTCCATGAATTTTTATTAGACTTAGGAGTTTTTGAGTTTTCAAGAGAGTTAGAATTTATGTAATAAATTGAGTGAATTTTAATTATTTCTAATTAAATATAGAGGGAAAATGTAATCGTTCTCGAATGAATAGAGAACAAGGGAATTTGATTAGTCGGGAATGTGAAGAGACAGTTCAGATTTAGGAGTGAATTAGAGTCAGTTTCAGAAAATCTAGGGATTTGGTCTAGATAAAGGAAATTGAGAATTTTAAGAGTTTTGTTGAGTTATGCAGGGAACTGAATCGATTCATCATCAATTTATATAAATGTAAGCATGAAGGAATAAAGTAGGGAGGAGTAGAGGTTGATTAGAGTAGAAGCAGGGGTTTTGCCTGTAAGCCTTTAGGCAGGTTGTAGGAGGAGGCCACTGATACAGAATATCAGGCCGAGGAAGATTTCCTATGTAATTACTGGTTTTAATACAGAAACCCAATTTCTGAGTTGAGTTCTGTGTATATATTGTGTGCGATGGAATTGAATTATTAATTTGTGTGTAGAATTGTGTGAATCTATCATAGAATGATCGATTTCAAAATCTGATTCTTATTGATGAAATTTTGTACAGTACAGGGGAATAATATTATTCGCATACAATATCCGATGAAAGAGTTGTTACACAACTTATAGTGTGTACACAGTGAGGAAAGAATTGAAATTGAAATCATAGTCGGTTGTTTCCTGAAATGAAAAATCGATGGGTGAGAAGTGAATACGTGGAGAGGTTCCGAATTAAGGAGTGATCCCTAAGTTCAGGAATGTTGGAAGGTTTGATGAAACCTTAGTGGGATTTTGAATGTGTAGAAGCAGTGTAGTGGAAGTGGGATCTATGGAACTGTGCGATTGAAGCCTCAGCGTATTAAACCAAGCGATACAGAGAGGTATTGGAGCTTGGAAATTGCGGAGACATCGTAACACAAAACCCTGGAATAGAATGAGAGAAGGCACACAAGAATAACAGAGATACTGATCAATATAAGCAGAATCGTGAGTTAAGATGCGGTAGATGTGCTTTGGAACAAGGGCGGAACCCAAGTACATGAAATCCTATGGATATGAGGTGTTAGTCATTGCAGCATGGATCAAAGTATAGCATTGAAGGATTGCACATGGGAAGGTTGAAGAAGTCTGTATTGAAAATTGGATGGGAACCTGGTTCTATTTGATCAAATGCGCAGAGAGTGAAGGTTTAATGAAACTTTGAGTCAAGGCGATGGCGAAATTGTGAGTATGAACCGTGAAGCGGTTTAGGAGAATGAAACCACTAGTTTCGCATAAATTTTGAAGTCGAGGCCAGTTTTACCTTTTGGAATGTGATACATTTCAATGTTTAACACGTAGCTTGAAGTGGTATTTAAATACCACGAATTTCACAAATTTTTTGTGTGATAAGATTCAGAGATCAAGGTAATGCGATATCCATCCGATGATGTCCATCAGAGGATCCAGCAGTATCTGCATTTGAAGGTGCGTAGAGGTTAAGGTCAAGTGAGTTGTGAATATTGTGGGCCCGAAGCATTTAATTAAGTAATTCATTTACATTTAAAAGTTAAATGAGTGGCAGTTATACGAATAAAGATTTGTAAGTTGGATTTTAATCCAAATCGAATGTTTCATGAAATGTTCCAAGAATGCTTGGAAAAGAAAGTCATATATACGATGCTTGATAAGTTGTGAGAAAAAAAAAAAAAAATAGATTGTCATACGGTGAGAACACATTGGGTTTTTAATCCAAATGTGAGTTTAATGCAAAATCGACTAATATTCGATTTCCATGAGATGGGTATTATAATATGGTTTTAATCATTATGATGAAAGTCAAAGATTCCACAAGAGAAGAATAATCTGGGCTGGATTGTTTGGTTTTTAATAACCATGGTTTTATAACCATTAGATCAAAAAGTGAAGCTTCTACTTATAGAAGAAAATTTCTGGGTTGTTTGGTTTTATAATCAGTAATTGAAGAAAAGTGCTTCCGCGCCAATGTTGTGACATTGGCCAGATTTAAAATTATTTGGGGCTAAAACTTGAAATGTAGTTTTAGATGCACAAGAGAGTGTTAATGTGGGTTTAGCGGGGTTAGCCCGCTATCAGCATGACTTCGTTGATTGAGAGTATTTTCCACAAATAGTTTGAACATTATTTTTTATGTAGGGTTATCAAGTTGATAGAAAGGGTTGATGAGTTCAGGATCTCTTTGTGTTGCCTCATGAATTCCAAAGAGATCACTTCTAAGAGACTGTATTTCAATGGAATGTCCTTCAATAATGCTTATTAATTATGATTGTGATGTAAAAGTAAATTGGCCAAAACAAAATCCCTGCTCTGGGATGACTGCGTCATACACATCATAATGATCATCTATTTATATTAATTATCAATCATTTCTCATTTGAGCTGAAAGGATGACAAAGAACCACAATAGACTAATGATCCATGAGCTAAGACTTTTTGTTCTTCAGAAACTCTTCTAAGTCCTTCCCATCAAGCTTTGAAGCAATCTGAAGGCTTACCTTGAACAATTTCTCATCTATGCTACTGGCTCCTCCTTGAAAATTAGAACCAGGTAATTGATGCCCTCCAACATTAAAGGTAAAAAGGATTTTGGTAGATTTTATAGGCAAAGAAACAATAAATTCCATTTTCTCATTTTGAAATTCATAACACTGTATAAGCTCTTTCGACCATCAAAAGAAGGGAGAGTATTGGATAGAAGAACATAATTCTCTTGAAATAATTTGTGTTTTAGATGCCTAGCCACCTCCTTGGATGGCTATGGAGAAATCTCCACGTCATAGTGGAAGATCTGCTGTGAAGGCTCAAATTGAAAAAGGAAATGATTAGCAAGAAGCTGGTTCAGAGCCCCTTCTTTTCCTCCAGAATTAGGCCTCCCTACAGCCACGAGAAGCATAGGATTTATAGAAAAATCCTTGTCTACTTCTTCACTTGGTACAAGTTTTGGGAGGACAGGAATAACCATAAATTCAGTCAAGGAAGAAGTATCGGGTCCTGGGACCAACTCCATGTTCTCCATTAGGGAAACCAGGCACTCCGGAGCTGAAAAGACATAAAAACCCAAAAGGCCCTTGGAGCAAATGCCGAAAAAAAAAACAACAAAACCCTATGGGTAAAATAAAACACATCGAAACTAAATAGCCATTGCTACAGATGCAAACTAAAACTTCTCGCAAATATAAGGGCAAAGTAACTAAATGAGCATATCAGCTAACGTAAAAACATTGAAACCAGATACGCGTTGCTGCACGATGCAAACCAAAACTTCTCAGTTACATGTGAAAGATTAACCAAATGGGCATATCAGCAAACTAAAAAAAAGTGAAACCAAACAACCATTTCTGCAGATGCAAACAAGAACTGCTTAGAATAACATAGACAAAATAACTAAATTGGCATATCAGCAAACCAAAACATATAGAAACCAAATAGCGATTGCTGCAAAAGCCAACCAAAAATTCTCATAGCTAATAAAATGCACCATAACCAAATGGGCAAAGGTAGAAAGTAACAAAACCAAATGGGCAAACAAATAACCAAAGAAACCTAAAGGGCATTGCATTATCATTGGATAAACATAGAAACTTAACAAAAAGCACTAGATATTTAGGGCAATCCATTACAACAATAAATCTTTCAGTGGGAATATTGAATTAATACATGGATTACCTTGTCCGGGGCATTTGACGACATGTTCTTCAGAGTTCACCACTTTTCCTTGAATTTTACTTCTCCAAATCCCATTGCTCTGGGGCTGAATGAAGGGCCTTTGAATCCGTGGGGCAGGTATTGATGTCTGTATACAAGGCACAAGACTATTATGATAATTTTTGTTGATCATCAGATCGAAGGTAATCAGGATCCGATGTATCAGAGCAGATTCTTTCTGTAGAAAGAAATAAATCACTGGACTTCAACAAAATGTATCAGAGCAAACCTGCAACAGGCACTCGGGATCAATTTCTGTACTTACCGCATCCTTCCTCCAAACCTGCGACGGTATGGCCGCATCCTTCCTCCAAACTTGCAATAGTATGGTTGCATCCTTCCTCAAAACCAGCGACAGTATGGCTGCATCCTCCCTCCTTCCCTGGACAAACCATGCAACCGAAGGGAACTGAACGAGGGAAATTAAAACTTTTGATATTTGAAAATTTTTGACATTTTGAAATGAAATACATGTGTTTTTTTAAGGCCACTCAAATTCCATTAAATAAAATGTGTGAGACTTTTCTTGGGGTTAATAAGGGGTTTGGGTAAATAAGTGGTATTGTTGATTATAAATAATTATTAATGAGGTTAGATCTAAGACATTTATTTAAATTATTAATTATATAAAATTGTTGAATTTTTATTTCATAAACTAGGGATTTTGGTTGATTTTTTAATCTAATTATGTGATATTAAAGATGAATTATGGTAACTTAAAAATAATTTTTATGTGGTTAAAAGGGAAGTAGTAATGTTATGGTATGAATGATTGTTTTGAATGAAATTTTTGGTTTAGTTTATGGACATTTTCCATGATTTTTAAGACAGAGTCAATATAGGAAAGGTGATACTTAAAGGGCTCCCACATGCTTTAGAAATTTTATATCTATTGGTTTATAAACATTAGAGGTGGAAAAATATCCTAAGCTCTAGAGCTAAGTTTTTTCCAACTTAGCTATATCTTGAACAACAAATTGTTGTTGACGTCAAGGCTATGATAGAAATTTGGTGGGTTGTAGGGTAGTATTGTCATGAAATAAATGTAATGTAGTTAATAGGTAGGTAGGGGGAACCATTTTGGTGGAACTTGGCCATAAATGGGACATCTATCCATGCATAGTTTTTTAAGTACAAATACACCTAGTGGATTATCATTGTACGGGAATCACTTTAGGATCTAGGCTACTGTGCACACACTAACCAAAGGGATATTAGTGAAACCCACAAAAGTATTATATGTGATTTTATATAAATAGGTGTTCTTGTGTTCTCATTGGTTAGTTATGGGCAAATGACAATAAAGTAAGAGAAGTTATAGGTGCTTTTATAGAAATAGGTGTTCTTGTGCTCTCATTGGTTAGGTATGGGAAAATGACAATAAAGTAAGATAAGGATTTGACTACTGGACAATTAGAGGAATGATTCCACAAAAAACCAAACGTGGTGCTGCAACACTTTCTAGGCTAAGGGCTTTTGAAGGGGTTCCCCCACCATATGACCGAAAGAAGAGAATGGTCATTCCAGATGCTCTGAAAGTGTTGAGGCTTTAGCCAGGTCACAAGTATTGTCTGCTAGGAAGGCTTTCCAAAGAAGTTGGATGGCATCACTATGACACTATTACAGAATTAGAGGGGAAGAGAAAGGCAAAGGCTCAGGTATCATATGAGAGAAGGAAGAAATTGGCAAAATTGAGATCAAAAGCAGTGGAGTTAGCCGAAAAGCATCTTGCCCTAGAGATGGAGCTCTTAGCTTCAATAAAGTATTAGATAAGCTGCATGTTGTGCTCAATGAAGCAGTCAATTTTGAAAATGACAAGAAAATATTTATGAATATGAGGTTTTTGACTAGAAAGATATAACAACTCAGAAATAATTACAGTGTTGATACAATAATAATATAATCCGCAAACAACCTTCTCACATTCATGATCTGAGTATATAGTGAATTAGACAGAAGTAAGAACCTAATAAGTAGCAAGGAAATGAACACTTTAGGTGCATTTAGGGGTTAGGGGTTTAATAATGAGTCAATAGTTAAGGGATTAGGGATTGGGGGCTTAGGGGGCTTGACCCGAACGCGTTTTGGCGGGCGCACTCAACCGAAACGACCCGACCTGAATGGGTTTGGGCAGGTGCCCTCAAACGAAATGATACAGCGCACCCGACCGAACAAAGGCACAAGGGAGAAAACTAAAAATGGGTCGCGTGAACATGCACAAGGCACCCGTGCGGTCACAACTTAGCAAATTTAATACGACCGCCCTTAAACAAAACGACCCAACCTGAACGCGTTTGGGCGGGCACCCTCACACAACGCGCACGACTGAATGAAGGCACAAGGGAGAAAACGGGTGGCACGAACATGAAAAAGGCGCCCGTGCGATCACAACTTAGCAAATTTGATACGACCACCCTCAAACGAAACAACCCGACCCGACCCGAACGCGTTTGGGTGGGCACCCTCACATGGTGCGCCTGACCGAACAAAGGCACAAGGGAGCAAAAAGAAAACGGGATGCACGAACATGCACAGGGCACCCATGTGGTCACAACTTAGCAAATTTGATATGGCCACCCTCAAATGAAACGTCCTGACCTAAACGTGTTTGGGCGGGCGCCCTCACACAGTGCGCACGACCGAATGAAGGCACAAGGGAAAAAATGGCAAATGGGCCGCACGAATGTGCAAAAGGCACCCATTCGGTCACAACTTAGCAAATTTGATATGGCCGCCCTCAAACAAAACAATCTGACCCGACCCAAATTCGTTTGGGCGAGTGCCCTCACACGACGCACCCGATCGAACGAAGGCACAAGGGGGAAAACGACAAATGAGCCACACGAATGTGCACAAGGCACCCCTACGGTCACAAATTAGAAAATTTGATATGGCCACCCTAAAACGAAATGGCCCAACCTGAATGCGTTTGGGTGGGCGCCCTCACATGGCGCGACACGACGTGCATGACTGAACAAACGCACAAGGGGGAAACTGGCAAACAGGCCGCACGAACGTGCACAGGGCACCCGTGCAGTCACAACTTAGCAAATATGATATGGGCGCCCTTAACCGTAATGACGCCCTCAGGCGAAACGACCCGAACCAAACGCGTTTGGGTGGGTGCCCTCAACCAAAATGACTTGACCCGAATGGGTTTGGATGAGCGCCCTCAAACGAAATGACATAGCACACCCGACCAAATGAAGGCACAAGGGAGAAAATGGAAAATGGGCCACACGAATGTGCACAAGGCACCTGTGTGGTCACAACTTAGAAAATTTGATACGGCCGCCCTCAAACGAAATGACCTGACCTAAATGCTTTTGGGTGGGTGCCCTCACACGGCGCGACACGACGTGCACGACCGAACTAAGGCATAAAGGAGAAAATAGAAAATGGGCCACATGAACGTGTAAAAGGAACCCGTGTGGTCACAACTTAGCAAATTTGATACGGTCGCCCTCAAACGAAAAGACCTGACTCGACCTGAATGCGTTTGGGCGGGCGCCCTCACATGGCGCGCTCGACCGAATGAAGGCACAAGGGAGAAAATGACAAACGAGCCTCACGAACGTGCACAAGGCACCCCTGCGGTCACAGCTTAGTAAATTTTATACGGCCACCCTAAAAAAAAACGACTCGATTGGAATGCGTTTGGGCGGGCACCCTCACATGGCGCGACATGGCGTGCATGACCGAACAAAGGCACAAGGGAGAAACCGGAAAACGGGCTGCACGAATGTGCACAGGGCACTCGTGCGGTCACAATACTCTTGAAGATACAATATGTATTAGGGACTACATTGATGTGACAAATTCGGTGGATGCATATGTGAAGCCTTAGTTTATAATGTTCATCCTAGTGAAGTAGAGTTATATAATGTTGGCCCGAGAAAGGGTATGTAAGCTATAAATATAGTTTTTGCATATTGTTTTTATTATGTCGAGTCTAATTTATTTTAGACCTTTTTCTTACCTATGCCATTTTGATGTGGACAAGAGGTACTTAAGGAGTATTTGAAAAGTAATAACAAAATTTAGTATTAGATTATGATTGAAAAGTTATGCATTAATATTGGTCTAAATGGAAATAATGGGGATGTGGACATAAAATTGTACTGTCTTGTGCAACTTGAGGCAAAAGAATAATAGTATTTGTTCCCCATAAGGGACAAAAATCGAGTGTTGGAACACAAAATTAGATACAAAGTGTGATTTGATACCAGAAATAGGGAGCCAAAAGAGCTTGGAAATAGAGGGGGAGAGGTTTGAGCTAGGGGAGCTTCCTACACAAGGAGGAAACCAAAAATTTATTGGAACATGGAAAGAGACAAGCTAGAAGAAAGGGAGGGAGTTGTCCAACTAAGAAAAAAAAGCATAATAGAAGTAAGGGTACCAAAGAAGTTAGTATTTATGCAGGGGAAATTGTGCGTATGAAAATTGTGCAAGACTTGGGATGCATGAAGCTACACCAGTGATGGTGCCCTCAACACAGTAACACCTATTTCCATGGAAAAGCTTGCAGGATGTGCACAGAGTGGTGAAGAAGCTTGAAATTCGAAGATGATAAATTCAACACCCACTGGAAAAAATTCCAACTTGACTTCTTGAGATTTATGAAAATCCATTGACAACCTGGAGGGGAAATATTCCCAACTTCTTACTGCATAGGAGGAAACTGAGCAAAGAAAAGACAAGAGAATTTCCCATGTTTTCGCTTTGAATGAGATGAGTGAGACAACGTTCACAACACTGAGCAAGAGACACATAAGATTGAAAGAATTCTTAGCATCGATGGAGTTTACAAAGGTGTGGAGAGCCCACCAACATGTTCGAGGGATCGAATCAACCACGAAATTCATTACTCTCCCCACCCTGTATCCATCAATAAACTTGGTACAAAGGCAAAGGAGGGAATTAAGGGTTGTCCAACTTCATAAGACTCCACATGTGAGGGGTAAATGGGCGTGTGGCCAACAGCCCCACAAACCACCACCTCAACCTTAATGACGAGATCCTGACATAAAATGTTATGCATGATGTGAATGTGTGCATATATAAGAGGAGACAGGGGGAGCATAGAAAGGAGGGCTTTGGAAATATTCAAAAAATAATTCTCATGGTGCATATATCCAACTAGCAAAACAAGAGAGAGGGACAATTATATTGAGTGGAATTATTCATGGAATATATTTCCAACCTGACATGTCATTGATCTCATACTAACCCGCTTCCTTCAAGAAGGAAGGCTTGATTCGTTTGTGTATCCGCCTCTTTTTTTTGGCTACTTAAAATGTGGTAATAAGCCTATTGAGAGAACGATTTTAGGGTACTATTGATTTTTCTAAGGAGGAGGGATAAATTGGTGTTCTTCAGGAGAAAACATTTTTGAAGGTGTTGAATAGTGATAAGGGAATCCCCTAAGATCACTAACTTAGAGACATCTCGATCATTAGCCAATTGGAGACTTGGAAGAAACCCATACATTTATGTGAGATTGTTCATTCTTTGGACTAGCCCCCATAAGTACTTTATTTTTCATATTCCATCGGGATTTAGGAGAATCTCCCCTCCTCCCCCTCCCGCCACCCCAACTATCTAACTTTTATATTTTATTGAACTATTATGCTTCTATTATAACTCTTTATAAATGTATAAATTTATATAATTTAAATGTATTTGGTATTAAAAAAAACTTAACATATTAGAATCGTGAAGATAAAGATAAAAAATAGAAACTAAAAATATTATTAAAAAAAGTGGTGTTCTATGTAAATTAACAACATAACTTCCAACATGGTCCTCATAAAACTAACTTAACCCATATTGGTCTACTGTCAAGTTTGATATTTCAATAATTTTTTAGATGATTTCATCAAATTATTAGAGTTTTTGTTTAGTTGGTTTAAATTTGACTTGAGATTTGTGAACCTCATGAAATTAATTTACCAAAAAATAAATTAGAGAAAATTCAAATGTAATTAATTTTATTCACCAATCTAATAACTTATTTCAAAACTATATAAAAAAATATATTTAAAATATAATTTTTAATATATTTGAAATGCAGTGTGAATTCTGATGCACCAACTCCTGTGCTCAATCCAATAGATTACAATCGATAGCACAAACAACAATACAAACAGAAAAATTCTGTTTATCTCTAAGAATGCGGAATGTCGAAATGAAAACCCTGTTTCAATTAAATATGAGAACTGAATTCTTTCGATTTGTTATACAGGGCGCAGCCCTTCCAATTCTTTTCGCACCCTCTAATAGATACAAACCACTGTTTTCAAATAAAAAAACATTTGCCACATATCTACATTGCATTCTGGTGCAATTTCGACATTTGCAACATAACTGCGTTGCATTCCTTGCAATTTACAAATGTCATCAAAAACATTTACGCCCCATCTGCGTTAATTTAGTTGCAATTAACAAATAAACACAACCATTTATCGATTGAATCAATCTGACACATCTATAGCATTTGCCATAACGTAAATATTACCAAATCGTTTTGTATCAGCGTTAAAATGCTTTTATACAATATATCTGTGCCCAAAAAAATTATCATGACATAGAATTTAACGCCACCTGTAGAACTTCTATAGCTCTATGTTTTTGTTTTGCTGGACTTGAACGTGATGTATCAAACTTCTGTGCTCGATTTACTTAGAAAAAACTCTGCAAACGCTTTCCTGCGTTCAGATTTCCTGTCCATCGAAATCAACTGCTTGTTTTTCGATCTGGCCAAGTAAATTGGCATTTTCTGATCTCCATTACACAATTGCTGGAATTGCTGGCCGCAACTAATGAGTATCCCGTCTACCCTATTGCCACAGATATCTCTTACTCTGCACAGCAGTTCGAATCAATTAATTAAGATCTCAACTGACAATCAACAAATTCCAGGATTGGAGGCGAGATTTTAGGAATCACGATTTCCACAATCCGGTGTTGTTCCAAAATCTGCGCAGTCTGTTTTGGATTATCCTCTGTGGGAAGATTCCACTCACAAAATTTAACACATATCACAGACATTTAATTTGAAACCACAGTTCGAACTAATCCAGAGATCTGTCAACGTATTTATCCGCATACCATTAACACAAACCAAATCTATTACATTTAACACAGATTACCTATCACACATTGGCGCAAATACTATTTTTTATTCATAAACAACAGTAATAAAAACAGAGATTGGCTTTGATGACTTTTCACAAGAACGATCTCCAGTTTTCTTCAAAACACAGTCTTCTTTATTAAACAGAGCTTTTATCCCATACAAAACAACCACACCACACTTACTCTACCTCCCCACGAAGAACAATCTCTTCGTTTTTTATTACACTGTCTACTAACTAATTGATACAGAATCTTCTAATTTTAAAATTCTAACAAATAAAACTCCTATCTAGTAGCGCTCACCCACACCTGTTATAACAAATCTTATCAATAAGATAGGCAATAATAACTAATTAGTTGTGAAATCGACCTCCTGAATAAACTGGATTTTGACACACAGCAAATAATTTCATCCTGTCAGGCCACAACATGTTGACAATTTTCCACATTGCTGGCCAGGTCCGATGCTCTTGCATTAGACTCCCGGGGAAGAAAAGATTTGTCCTTCAAACTTTCAAGACTTACTCCATATCTCTGCAATTCAGCTTCTGTCAACCAACTGGAATCTTCCATTGGTTGCTCTTTCCACTTGACCAAACACTGATAGTGACTCTGACTCTTGGTTTTCTTTGGTTCTTTCTTTTTCCTTTTTCCTGCTCTGGGCTTTCGTCTGTTATGGCGTCTCCTTGTGGTTCTTCTTTTGGCTTTTTGTATAAGCACTAATCTGCAATACATGACTAAATCATTTGTTTGGAATTCCTTTTTCCGTCTCTTCATATCTGCTTGTTGTTTGTTTTTGCTACTACATTCCTGCCATCTGCTTTTGTAATCTCCTTCAAATATGTTTCTAGGAGTTAGCCAATTCACAACTGCTTTGATTTTCTTCGGATCTAATTTCAACTCTTCTTTAGAGACTGCATATTCCTCCAAACCTTCATTCTTCAATCTGATGGTGGTTTTATATAAGGCTCGAGAATTTGTACTCATGCGCCCTTCAGCTTCTTTCTCTGGACTGAGTACTGTTGGCACAGCACATGGATTAAGATTTTCATTGATTTGCCCTTTATCCATCAACTTTTCCATTTGTGTTCCAACTTCGGCATTTTCCTGCATTACCCTGTAGGCTACTTTATTCGGCAAACTGACTCCAGGTATTAGATCATTATGGTGACTAATACTCCTGATGGGTAACAACTCATCCACAACAATATCAACACAATCATTCAATAAATTCTGAATTTCTTCAGGTAAATCTTCTAAATTTGTCGAAGTTAAAATTACCTTGGGTTTTCCAACATTAGCAAAATGCATCTCCTTACCCTTCTCATCTTCCTGCAACAGGATCTTCTCATTCATCAACGTAACACTGTTTCCAAGTACTTCTTTATTAGCTTCAGCTTTCAATGGCAGTAGTGTATGCTTATTCCCATCTTTCTCTAAAGTATAGGTGTTCCTTCTGCCATCATGTATGGCATTTCGATCAAACTGCTAGGGCCTTCCAAGTAATATGTGACATACATCCATCGGCATTATATCACATAAAACAACATCTTTATAAGTACCAATTTGAAAATCAACCTTCCATTGTTCCGTTACAAAAATTTGATGGCCTTTCTGGAGCCACGATACTTTATAAGGAGTGGGGTGTACTGTTATCTCCAACTTCAACTTGTCCACCATTTCTGTAGAAACAAGGTTGTTAGTACTACCACTATCAATTACCAATTTGCAACACTTACCCTTAGACTTACATACAGTTCTGAATAAAGTCTTCCTTTGAACTAGTTCTTTGGCTTCCTTAGCTTCTTCCAGTAATACCCTCTTCAGTAACAGGGACTCTCCGGCTTCTGGTGGTTCCTCTTTAGCTTCAGGTTGAGGAATCTCCTCCTTGGCTTCAGCAACATTCACGTTGCACTGATTTGCTGATCTCTGATGAGGACAATCCCATTGTACATGTCCCCATTCACCACATGCAAAGCACCGGACATCTCTTCCTCGGCCTCTGCCTCTGGGCACGAACCTTCCGCGGCCAAAATCTCCTCTTTGTGGTGCTTTATTGCTCGCACTCCCTGCCTCATTCTGAGAGTGTTGAAATTTGGATTCAAATGTTCCCCCTTCTTTTGCCGGATTCTTACCTCTATTCCTCTGGTTTTGTTTGCGCAACAGTTTTTCCTCTGCTTTCAAACTTGCTTGATAGGCATCTTCAATAGTTTTCAAACTTAACAGGCTAATCTCATCTTGGATCTCATACCTTAGCCCATTAACATATCTGGATACTTTCTCCAAATCATCTTCTACATGCCCTGTTCTGATGCTTAACCTGTAAAATTCTTCAGTATATTCTTTAACAGACACTCCTTTCTGCTTCAGATTTTGCATCTGCTTAAAAAGATTCAAATGATAGTCTTTAGGTAAAAACTTGGCTTTCAGTTTGCTTACCATTTTATCCCACTGCTTGATCTTAGATTTCCCCTTTCTCGTTCTTGATGTCTGTAACTCGTCCCACCAGATCGCTGCATGACCCTTCAGTCTGGTAACTGCAAAATTCACTCTCTTATTCTCCTCAATCTCTTCATAATCGAAGTACTGATCTATGGATCTGATCCAATCCATGAGCTCCTCGGCATTTAGACTCCCTTCATACATAGGAATCTCCACTTTGGGTTTGCTTCCAATCTTTGCCAGCATCTTCATGAATTTAACATTTTCATTCTCTTCTTCTGCTTCCACATCTTCCTCAGATTCTTCTGAAGAACTTGCAGCTCCCTCATCAGGCGCTCTTCTCTGGGCTATTTCCATTGTCTCCATGCGGTCACGCAGTCTTCGCACTTCTTCTATCAAGACTGCATTTGCTTCTGGTCTCCCTCGACCAATTCCTCGACCAACCCCTCTCCTTGGCGGCATCTTTGCTGCAAAC
This sequence comes from Pinus albicaulis, assembly GCA_034641835.2. Classification (NCBI taxonomy): domain Eukaryota; kingdom Viridiplantae; phylum Streptophyta; class Pinopsida; order Pinales; family Pinaceae; genus Pinus; species Pinus albicaulis. Next base: position 1,503,406,703 of record CM076580.1, on the reverse strand, counting down.
ACCTGCTGATTTGGCTCCGATACCAAAAATTGATGCACCAACTCCTGTGCTCAATCCAATAGATTACAATCGATAGCACAAACAACAATACAAACAGAAAAATTTTGTTTATCTCTAAGAATGCAGAATGTCGAAATGAAAACCCTGTTTCAATTAAATATGAGAACTGAATTCTTTCGATTTGTTATACAGGGCGCAGCCCTTCCAATTATTTTCGCACCCTCTAATAGATACAAACCACTATTTTCAAATAAAAAAACATTTGCCACATATCTACATTGCATTCTGGTGCAATTTCGACATTTGCAACATAACTGCGTTGCATTCCTTGCAATTTACAAATGTCATCAAAAACATTTACGCCCCATCTGCGTTAATTTAGTTGCAATTAACAAATAAACACAACCATTTATCGATTGAATCAATTTGACACATCTATAGCATTTTCCAGAACGTAAATATTACCAAATCGTTTTGTATCAGCATTAAAATGCTTTTATACAATATATCTGTGCCCAGAAAAATTATCATGACATAGAATTTAACGCCACCTGTAGAACTTCTATAGCTCTACGTTTTTGTTTTGCTGGACTTGAACGTGATGTATCAAACTTCTGTGCTCGATTTACTTAGAAAAAACTCTGCAAACGCTTTTCTGCGTTCAGATTTCCTGTCCATCGAAATCAACTGCTTGTTTTTCGATCTGGCCAAGTAAATTGGCGTTTTCTGATCTCCATTACACAATTGCTGGAATTGCTGGCCGCAACTAATGAGTATCCCGTCTATCCTATTGCCACAGATCTCTCTTACTCTGCACAACAGTTCGAATCAATTAATTAAGATCTCAACTGACAATCAACAAATTCCAGGATTGGAGGCGAGATTTTAGGAATCACGATTTCCACAATCCGGCGTTGTTCCAAAATCTGCGCAGTCTGTTTTGGATTATCCTCTGTGGGAAGATTCTACTCACAAAATTTAACACATATCACAGACATTTAATTTGAAACCACAGTTCGAACTAATCCAGAGATCTGTCAACGTATTTATCCGCATACCATTAACACGAACCAAATCTATTACATTTAACACAGATTACCTATCACACATTGGCGCAAATACTATTTTTTATTCATAAACAGCAGTAATAAAAACAGAGATTGGCTTTGATGACTTTTCACAAGAACGATCTCCAGTTTTCTTCAAAACACAGTCTTCTTTATTAAACAGAAAGCGTCTATACAAAACAACCACACCACACTTACTCTACCTCCCCACGAAGAACAATCTTCGTTTTTATTACACTGTCTACTAACTAATCGATACAGAATCTTCTAATTTTAAAATTCTAACAAACAAAACTCCTATCTAGTAGCGCTTACCCACACCTGTTATAACAAATCTTATCAGTAAGATAGGCAATAATAACTAATTAGTTGTGAAATCGACCTCCTTAATAAACTGGATTTTGACACACAGCAAATAATTTCATCCTGTCAGGCCACAACATGTGGACAATTTTCCACATTGCTGGCCAGGTCCGATGCTCCTGCATCAAATTCTATAATAATTTTAGATATTTATTTTTCAAAATTTTTATTCTATTTTATATTTATATATAAAAGTAAGTTGAAACTCTATTTAAAAAATATATTTGAATGTGAAATTATTAATGTGATGTTTATTTTGAAACTATATTATAACATTATATGTAAAAATAAATTTATATTTATATATTAATGAGAAAAAATATATTTAAATGTGAAATTATATTGATATAATTTACATTTTAAATTAAAATTTGAGCTAATTATATGTATGTGTTTGAATTATAGTTTAAACAATATGGAGTATTTTTAGATACATAATTTGTTATATATATTTTTACATAGAAATAATTTAAAACTATATACAAAAATGTTTGAATGAACTATTAATGCATTAACGACATTTGCTCCAAACCGTCACAATACTAACGCATATTTTAGAAATGTTGGAAATGCGACATTTCTAAAATATGCGTCGGTATTGCGACGGTTTGGAGAAAAACGTCGCAAGACCGACACATAGTTTAGAAACGTCGCATTTCCGACATTTTCTCCAAATCGTCGCAATACCGATGCATATTTTAGAAACGTCACATTTTCGACGTTGTGTCCCAAAAACGTCATAATACCGATGCATAGTTTATAACGTCGCATTTCCGACGACATTCATAAACGTCGCAAAAGCGACAATATCCCTAAACGTTGGTATAACGGTTGTTGGCGGGATTTGAAAAATGGATAAAAATTGGGGAAATTTCCGACAATTCGACAAAAGTGTCAGAACTAAAGTGTCGAAATTTTGACCAAATGTACTAGTGTCTTATGCTTGTATAGTTTGTGAACATATTTGACGTCTGTGGGAGGGTCAGTTCTTTCTATGTAGTTGTCTATCAATGCTTGAATATTTTCGACTACCTTCTGGTTGCGTAGTAACTTCATACATGCCTGTAGGAATGGTTTAACTTCTTGGGAGTAGATGCTTCATCCTTGGTAAAGTCTTTGTGAGCTTCAATGAAGGTTTCTTTCTCCTTCTGTAGGTCCAAAATTTCTTGTTTGATAGCAACTTTCCAGATAAGGGGTTTAGCCGCAGCTTTCTCCTCAACTCCTCCAGTAGTCATGCTGCTACATGTTATGACATTAATACTTGGTCCTTCATTGCGTAGTTCTGCCTTAACCCTCTGCACATTCTGTGTGGGTGTCTGTTGTTTTTCCTGCATTTTTCCTATCAGTACTGGGAAATCTTAGATCACATGATCCAATTGTCTACAATATCGGCAAGATTGTCGTGCAGGGTTTAGACAGTCCCTTGCGAAGTGCCTTATTTATCCACAGTTGTAACAAATCAATTTCCCTCTCCTCCGACCTGCGCCTCCACCCCTCCCCCCTCCCTTGCCTCTGGTTGGGGAGCCTCCTTTGCTTGAGGGAGATAGTGGTGAAGAAGGGTCAACCTGTATCCTGTGTAGGTTTCCTCGATCTATCATTAATTCATAGGTCCGATAGTTATGTTCGTCATGCCCCACAAATGAGTAGAATTGGCACCATTGTTGTTTCAACTTTGGGACATAGGCACCAAGACGGGGAAAATGGTTGGTATCATGTAGCCTGGCTATGCGACAGTCAGCACACCATAACGTAGGACCACTTGGTCTCATAGCTTCTTTAGGGCGCAATGGGCTGGGTCCCCCGACCTGCATGTAGTCCACCAGTAGAGGGCACTGATCCTTGGTGTGGCCGGACACCCTGCATCTTATGGACCATACGTATTGGCTAGTTTCTTTTCCTCATTCTTTCCGCAGATTCTGGACTTGGAGGTGCATTGCCTCCATCTGTCCTTGGATCTGGTGCACCCCAAACTGGGCTTTGACTCTTGGTGTAGCTTCTAGCTTCATAGCAATCTCCAAGGCTTTCTCTTGCGTCTCAAGCGCTTGCTGACCCATAGGTCCACATAGGTGAGGTAGTAGCATGGATATGAACCATTCCTTGTGTTGTCTATCATCATACTAAATTTCCCCATCTCTGATAACCTTCTTTAACCATTGATCAACCTCCCATACAGACTTAGTAGGTCCCTGCTTAAAATATTTGATGTCAGTCACTAGTTGGGAGTAGGACTTAGGCTTCCAGAACTATTATTTTAAAGCATTCTTAATCTCTTGAATATATGGATCTGCATGCTGGCCTACGTACCCCATATACTAGTTTAGGGCCCTTCCTTCAAAAGTGAGGAATAGTTGTGCCCTATTTACAACATCACTAGCCACATTCTGCGCAGTCCATACTGATTTTGCTACAAACCAAAATCGGTCCATATCTTCATCTCCTACACGCTTGAAGGTGGGAAGCTTCATGTGTGTGGCCATATCTTATTCTAGTGGTGGCAAAGGTGTGGGGGAGTTCTTGCCCTTATGCTGACTCGAAGGTGGTGTAGCTAGAGGACTATTTCCTGCGTGCGCAACTGACTCTCTTAATGGATTGTAGATGGATATATCCACTCTTGGTTGGTTTGGTAGTACTTACCACTTTGTATTGTACTCTTGCTCTGATCAGAGGTCATTCATTCAATGTGGTTACACAAAACGCCTTTTTCGCACAGTAATATTTTAATTAGCAATGGCAATGTTCGCAAGAACTTACCCCGGCATCCTTTGAAGAACCTCTGGTCCGCCTCAGAGTAGGATACAAACTGATCAAATGTGAATTTCATTACAAACCCTCCTAGCACACTATCCACCCAATGATCTACCATACGGGTGATCATGTTGTTAGCCTTCTCCAACTGTTGAATCAATTCCAGAGTCCACTGCATAATCTGGCCGTCTTTCCAACACGTCTGGAATTATACCATCCTCGCTAACTACTCCTGGAGCTCGTGTGCAAAAGTTACAAAGAAAATTTCATAGACTTCGGTGAAAATGTATTTGTTCTTCCACTTCTCAGTTGTTAGCTTCTTGCTGCGATTCTCCTTTACAAAAAATTCCTAAATCTGTCTTTCAAACTAATATTTGAGCTCCAACTTCTCAGGTCTCCAACAACCTCATGGCATTACCTGATCTCTCTCTCAAAATGCTCCCGGTCTCGGCAACAAACCCATTTTTTGGCTTAAGGGTCATCACCCAGGTTCAGAGGTTAAGGTTTTCCAACAAATCCCTATACTACTGGCTGTTTCAGAAATGACCTACTTTTGAAGGCCAAGGTTTCACCTGAAGTAGTATGGGAGGGTGTAGGAACCATGTTTCTGCACCCTTGGAGAGCGTAGGTAATTAAGGCAAATCAATGTTGCAACTATCAGGTTCACACATAACGAGTCTATTAGCATAATTTTAACAGTATAATTAGCAATTAACCATAATAGATATGATAAATTCATTCAAATACACGTGTGTTAGACTCCTATACCAATAGGTGTCATTTTTTATGATTGATTTGATGAACTATGCAATATGTTCATACCTTTTCTTGTTGCAAAGGTTTCCATATTTTCAAAAAATTAAAAAATTTTAAAAAATGAAAAGAGGGTATACCCTAAAAGAAAAATCAAAGGGTAAGAAAAATAAAATGGTCAAAAAATTGAAAGAAATGAACCCCAAAAAAAATAGACCAAAGGAAAGTGTGCAAATTTAAATGCCACTACTATTTCATTTTCTGTAATAAGCAATTGTGTGCAGCTTGTCAAACATTTGCCACAATTTTATGAAGAGTCAAACTGCTTAAACTTGACTTATTCATTTTTCAATTTCATGTTGTAGAATTAGAGAATAAATATCTGACCAAACAGTTTAATCTTGGCAGATAAGTAGATAGGTAGAGAAAATAAAGGAGCTCAACAGTTTAAACTGAGCCCTTGGATGTAATAAGATCAGAATTAGATAGGTTTCTTCATGTAAAAAGGAAAAAGTGTGATAAGGGTTTGCCAGTCTAAGTGCACCCTAATAAAGAAGAGAAAATGGTAGAGTAAAGTAGATAGGGTAGGTAGATGGTGTTGCAGAATTTCATGTGATGAATGATGGCTTTAAATGTGTTTAACCTTTTACTTTCATCACAAGTACTAAGGCAGATAATACACTGGAATCATTTCACAGAAAGCAAAGTCAAAATCATTAACTTCCCATCTCACTTTTTCCCTAAAGTTTTCACTAATTTCCCCAAAGTGCTAAGGAATTTGAAGATTAAAGGGGCTCAACGCATTTCCTTGACTTTTGGAGGGACCGGACCCTCGGCCCAATAATTAAAAAGACCTAAGTACTTCAAGTATTCATCATTATACTCATTCACTCTTAATCCTTTCCTAAGTAAAATCCCATTTTACTTAGGAAAATAATGCAATATTCCATAAAAATCCCTCAAAATTACTTTTTATTCTGAGTTTAAGTGATGAAGTTATGACAATACAATTTGCTTTAAAAATCTTCACTTTCTTGGTTATGTTAGAGTATTTTGAGTTTACCTTATCCTTTGTCATATTAAATTTAATTTATTTATTAAATCCTTAGTGAAAATACCTTATCCTATTATATTTAACTCCCTTTTATAATAATAGCCCCAAGACCCTCTTACTATAATTTTTTAGCCAAAGTATTTAATTTCATATGTTTGAAATAAAATAATCCCACATTACAATGCCCTTTCGCTAAAAATATATCTATATAATTATCCCCGCCCCCTATGGTGAATGAATTTCATTAATTTATTACCATATAATAAAAAATATACACGGAAAAAGGTTTAAACATGTATTTTATATGTTTAAAACGAAAAAATAAATAAAACCCCAAGTCTCCGTAACCCCGACCCTTTATAAACCAACGGGATTAATTAATCACCTGGATTAATTAATAACTTGCCCCTCCGCCAATCAAACACCTTCCGAAATAATTAATTAAATGTTAATTACTTTGGGCCCATGCGTTAACTCCCCCGTCTCTTCCTGTCCGGTCCACCGTTGGATCGCTCCGTTGAAAATCCACAGTCCTCATGTATTCCGCTGCCCATCCATCGTACGAGCGTTAACGCGCGAAATTAGAGTGGTTTCCAAACAGTGCACCGGCCACGCGTCGTGTGCTGAATGGAATCGCTGCCAATTCGTGAAAAACCACTTGCTCCCAAAAGCGGTGCAGAATTTACTGCTTACCGCCCATTCCCCGTGACGTGTCATATCGTACACCATTAACGACATCCTCGAAAATAATAAAAATTTCCATTTGACTTTACGAATAAAACAAATTTCGCGCATTTTTTTTCATCATTCTGTGTGTTGAAAGCAACTGCGCCCTCCACACTGAAAATTTTAAAATCAACTGTTAAACTGCCATTAACAGAATTTGCTGAAGACCCCCGTCAGTCCAGTGTCCAAGTGTCCTTCCGCCGTCAACCAGTACCTGTTAAACCCAGCTTATCTTCTAAAAACAGGTATTTACGTCATTTCCTCATTTTAAACTCTGTGAAATCTTGCCGTTCGTTCAGAATTATAGACCAAAGACTGCTACAAAGTATTTTTGAGTCTGCTCTTTTTCTAGAATTTCAATTGCATCCACAGAAATACGTAATTTTCATCTTCAAACCTAAGATTGTGCCCGTTTCCGTGAAAAACCCCCGAAATTTCCACTTTGAATACACAAGAACCAAAATGAAAGTTCCTTTGGCCCTGAATGTAGCCCCATTGAACACTCCTCATAGAGAATTGGAATATTTTCCATTAGTGGATAAAGATTTTCAGATTAAAGACTTAGTTTTCAATGAAAATCCCCTTCGAAGTTATTGTCGCTGCAGAGATGATTATTCGAATGGTTTGGATATCATTGGGTTATGGGAATCCAATTTTCCAAGATATCTCATTCCCTCAGTCCGTATTTTCCCTGAAATAATCCATTACTGTCATTCCAATTATGATCGAAATCAAAGAGCAGTGTTATCCCCGAACCAGAGTATTCTTTTCCCCATTACTGCTCAATCTATCAATAAAATGCTCCATTTTGAACCTGACCAAAATCTTACTCCCTTGTCCATGGAAGAACTACTTGAAAAGTCTACCCAGTTGTCCCCAGAAAAGTTGAAATGCATCTGCCAGACTTTTATGTTACCTGAACATCAACCTAAGGGCCCTCCTCCCTATGGTTTTACTTATTTTACTGAATTGGGCAAGCTCATCCTGAATATGATTTCTTTTATCATGGGTTTTAATACTAGTGAGTATGTTGATGAAATAACCCTAGTATTATTGTCTATCTTCACCCCTGGACAACCTCCTGCTGTTAAATATGACTTTGCATCTTTCATTGCAAATAAAATCCATGATCAATTCATGAGGTTAGAGAATGAGAAAGTGTTTAAGTATTCTTCAGTCATTTATCATCTCATCCTTTATTATCAATCAGAAAACTTTCCTTTTCCTGTTCAAAAGCTTGATGCTAAGGGAAACCCCAGATCTATTATATTTTGGTCTGCCATAACTCACAGTTCCTATGCCTCCCCCTATTCCTATAATGAATTCATTGATCTTTTTATACATCCTGCAACCACCTTGTTGACAGGAGTTGCTCCTCCAAGGCTCAGCAATGAAATTAAGAAAAATTTGCAGCTTTCAAGAGAGTACAAAGTGGGATATTGGTACTTGTACCAAAACTATACAGAAGTCATAATATATGGATGTGAGCTATGTCCATTCAAGCTGCCTAAATATGTACCTATGAGACTTTTTGCCTTGGAATATTTCAGGCAAATGAATAATTCAGATATTATTCATTTTTGTAATGCAAAGAAGAAGGCCCAACTTCGAATTAAAAGTCAATTAGGTCCTTTTATATGTAATTCTAGGGATGCTGGACAGGAAGCTGAAAAAATATTAGAAGATCATTTCAGACTGCAAAAGAGTTTCTATTGGATACCTTATGACCCATTCAACTTCATTTGTGACAAGAGAATGAAAAATAAATCAGCACCATACTTCCATCACAGAATTCCAGAAATAGAACAATATGCTAATAAAGATGAGTGGGTGGAAGGAACATTAGTTGAACAGGATAGTGAAGAAGTCAATATAAACAAAGTTATGAAAGATCTTGAGAAAAATCTTGACCTAGAATCTTTTGGGCAAGTGCAGGTACCAGATATTGGCACTTCTTCAGCAGGGAATCTTCTACAAAGATTACAGGAAAACATTCCATCAATTGCAGTTGAATCCAAAGGTAAAGAAAGAACTAGAAGTACAAGTCATTGAAACATTCAAAATGACAGAGCAACCTCAAACTTCAAAAGAAAGCAGTCATGCACAGGTTTCTCCTATTCAAGTCAATCAGCCTAAAGTTTCAAATTTGAAGACTCCATCTAATGTGGAAAAAGGCAAGAAAAGACAAGTTAAAGATCCTACTCCTCCCAAGGAATCTTCACAACAGCCTCAGGCTAAAGGGCATAAACTAAATCCACTTCCAGAAGTAGAATCTATTGATGAAATCTTTGATGAAGAAAGGGAGGATAGTCAGCTAACTGGTTCAGTTAGTGAAACATATACAGGTCATAAAGGAAAGGAAATACAAAGACAGCTAAGCACTAAAGTGTCTTCATTCAAACAGCCAAAGACAGATGCAGGAGACATAAAAACGACATTTATCAGTATAAAAGCAAAGAATGATCCACTAAGGATTCAGGTGTATAATCAATATCTTAAAATGGCTCCAAAAAATCAAGAGAGATTAATGTCAGATTTTGACCTTCAACAAGGTAAAATGCTATTGAGCCATTTTAAACCCAAAGTGCAACAACCACAGACAGCAATTGATTACATTAGAACCAATTTTGAGGTCCTATCAAAAGATATCCACCCTTTGGACCAGATTGAATTACACAAGCAGACTGGAGAAATGGTCTATTCCACACTTACTAAGAAAGCAATGGCAGCTCATACATTGCAAGATTCTTTGAATAATACAAGTACCCAGTTGCAGATTGAGAAAGCTTCTTCCCAAGCAAAGGATAACAGGATAAAATATTTGGAGGAAATAATTATCAGTTTGGGTCATAATCCCAAGGATGTTAAGGGCATTGAAGCATTGATTAAAAAGAAGGATAATGACATTGCTGCATTGAGGAAGCAATTGAAATTACCAGCTTCAAGGCATCCTCAAACTGAAGAAGTATTGAAGAAAAATTCAGAAGAAGAAATGATGGAGTTGCTCTTGAAAATGAATGAGCAATTAAGTGAAACAGAAAAGGAACTGGAGCAAGCATTGAAAGAAAATCAGTCTACCATTAAGACATCCACAACAGAGGCTACTACAGGTACAGGTACAACAGCAGCAGACCATCAAACAGACCCATCACAGGTGAATACTTCTAGTTTAAGTTCCGAAGAATTAGTGAAACAAATGGAAAGTTTAAAACTTAGAGTAACTGAACTTCAGTTTACAAAGTTACAGCTCACTAATGTAGAACAAAAATATGATGCTTCAAAAAAGACTGTTGCTGACCATACAAGAGAAATCAAAAGGCTGGAGAAATTGGTTAAAGCTTTAGAAAAGGATCTCTCATTGGAGAAGCCTTTGAGAGAAATCAATGAAATTCTTTGGAATAATATTATTCATTAAATAAAGGATATTTGGTCCTCCATTCAAATAATCTTTGAACAAAATGACTTGGTCAAAATAGTTCTGGATGAAGTTGACAAAACAAGAGAAGAATTGAGAGAAAGACTTGAGCAAGCAAATCAACTCATACATTTCTTAAACACCCAGACCAAACAGCAACTTGCAGAACTTGGAATTGAGGACAGAACAGGTACAATTTTAGAAATAAAAAGAGTTTTTACTAAGAGAACTCTTATGCAAAATCTGGAACGAAAGTGCTTAGATATTCAAGAAGAGATCATTGCCTTCAAAGAAAGGTTTCAGGTTTTATTAAACAGCGGGTTGCCCAGTCCTATGATTTCAGAAGACAAAATAATGGACTTGGGAACTTATGTTAATAGATTGGACATACATGCTCACAATTTAACCTGTTCCTCTATTTGTTCATCAGAATCAACATTGCCTACAAGAAAAAATCTTTATGACAGATTGAAGAATTTATTTCATCTCGAGCATGAAATAAGATATTTATTCCCAAATCAACCCAATTTCTTTAGATACACTGAGGCTAATGAAACATTAAGAAAACTCAAACGAACCAAAATAGCAGAAGACAAATGGTTGGAAGACCTGTTAGAAATTTTGTAAAATTCATCTTCATATGGAAAATTTTGCCTTTTACTATAGTGTGAAAGATAAATAGATGAAAAAAGGTTAAAGAGTATCAGCTTAGCAGTTGAAAGTGTATCAGTAGAAATAAAGAGTATCAGTGAAGCTAGGCAGTCAGAAAGAATTACCAAAGAGGACAGCATCGAGTCAGATTGTAGGACTTGCCTCCAGCACATGCATAAAAGGAGGAAATAGCACATCAACAGTCACCTTTTATCCTATCTACGAGACCATCTGTCTCTATTTATGTTGTAACTTATTCATTAGTCACCCTAGATTATTTCTTAGGTTGTTGTAAGATATTTTTAATCATTTTTTTGTATAAATAAGCCCTCGAAAGGAGTATTGAGGGTGGATTCTACTACTTTGCTGTAACATTAATTTTTGGAATAAAAGTTCTTTTGGAGTAATTTATTTATGGCTTGCTGGATGATGATTTGAAGCTTAAGACTTTTTGTAGGATTCTTGCGTCGGACTACAGTTCAATAAGTCATTTCTACCCTGTGTTTTAAGTTTTATATATATTTACTACATCACTATATTCCATTACTGAATAATTGACAAAAAAGAATAATCAGAAATTGCTTAAGTGTACTCTGATTTCAATTGTGATTATTCAAAATGTTTTCTTCTAAACTGGTTATAGACAATGAATTCTTAATTGCTCTTGTTTCACTGGTTTAAAGATTTTGATTACTATAGTAAAGAATTTTTAACTGCTCTTTATTTGTAATCATTCACTTTCTTTCTTTGAACATGTTGAAAGATTCTTAATTGCCTTTCATCCCTTCAAAATCCATTCCATTCATTTTAATATCCAAAATTGTTCTCTGTTTGGCTATCTTGCCCTGCAAAGCCATCTTGTGTGTAGAAACTTAATCCAGTAAAGCCATCCTTTCGACTCCATAGCCCAATGGCCTGAAATACTCAATTGTACCCTTAGTTGGCGGATTCCACCATTCAAATTCATACAAAACTCTTGGACTTATAACTAGCCTAATATTTTCTAAGAACAAAGCTAAATTTTAAAGAGAGAGCCCTCTCTGGATACAGATTGGCTAGATTCTGTATCTGAAGGTTGGTTTGTGGTTACCTCGGATTTACTTTCCTTTTCCACAACTTCAAGGAAAATCTGAGTGATAACAACGTGCACATCAACAATTATCGTCATAGAGGATTATAATCGCAGCTAATTCCTAGATCATAGATACATTCATAGTGTTAAATAAATAACACAGACACACTTCAGTCATAAACACGATCAATCCAGATATCATAAAGATACTTCAAATATATTATGCATTCATTAGTATCTAAAAATCCAATTACAATCCAAAATACAGCCCGCGCACACAGCCAGCGGGGTCTGCACATAGCAGGATCGAGGATCTTCGCACACACAGCCAGCTGGAGTCCTTACCCAAACAAACCAAAACAGATATCAGCAATTTAAACGTAGCATCAATCTTACTTCTTCTTACCTACTAGACCCAGCTATCTATCTATTTATATCATCGTAGCCTTTGCTATCCTATTGTCTGAAAATTATGGTTTGCGGACCCTAGGTTTACCCTTTAACCCATTACAAAACATTGGGGGCTTTGACCCGCCCCAAAACCCCTACGCAAGACCAACTATTACAAAATTATATAAAAAAACACATCTTAGGGAACCACGTTCCAACAGAGGCCCATTTTAGACCTCAAAATTCCCCTAATGGCCAAACGTGATCAACACGGTGTAGATAGATTGGGTTAGCTTTGTCTTTGGTACAACTACTCTCGTAGCTGCAATAGTCTCAAAACCTATGACTGATGAGAAGAAAACATGATTCATGGTTCTGATACACAACGATATGAATCATATATGGTGTTTTGTGTCATCAACATTCGGTGGGGGAGGATTTTCCATCATGGCGGCTTGCGTGAGAGAGAGTCGAGGTTCCTCATGAGACGTACCACGAGTACTCACACGTTCCTGGGTTTGGAAATTCTGCTTAGTGTAGAGGTGCCTGAATGTTTCTATTAAGGGGAATGCCTCTGTTTCATGGTTATGTTTGGTGTAAATGGTGAACGGTACCATGGTGACGATCGAGTAGATGGTGTGAGAACCAACACTACTTTTTGTCCTTGAAGTGGATGCTTGGAAAAAATTAGGCATAGGTGAAATATTCTGATGTTTCCATCTCTGAGTTTTTGGTTTTGGGATGTCTAGCTCCTTTGGGGGTACTAGAATCAATGCTACTCTTACCGCTCTTAGCCTTGGGAGGTGCTCACAATCCATTTTATGGTGAAAGTGTGAACATATCCTGCAATAATAGTTTGTGATATTCTCTTGATCAGAGATATGCTTTTGTGGGATAGGGGAGACCATGCGAAATATGTTCGTGAGGTGCTTCAGTTCCTTACATTCATTGAATTACTGGTCGATTCTGTCGCACAACCCGCATGCTGCCCTAGACTGGACATGGGTCCTGTTATCACTCCGCCAGATTTCTAAGGCTGAAGAAGAAATCCCAACAGAGGTAACCAAATACCAATCTTTTGTCTTGGTATCTAGCCCTACCAGGCCGGAGAGGAATCTCTCCACAACGTCATAGCCAAGAGGGCTATATAAATTAGGGTTTTAGGCTAGGTATGAAATGCATAAGGGGTTTGATTTGATTTGATTGGTTTGCTAGATGAGGATATTAGGTAAAAGAGGCTAGGTAAGGGAAAATAGGATTATGGTTACAACCCATTCAATGGGGCAAGGTAGGTAAGAAGGCTAGCACATTAGGGTCCTTGGGATGGAACGATTCAGACAGGTGAGGAGCTAGGAAGAGCATAAAATATGAATTCTTCCTAAACTGAAAGAAAGATGAACAAACTATGAAAACTTCTCCAAAACAGAGCATGTGAGATGAATTATGTTTATCAACTTGAAAGTGATCATCCAATAGAAGTGCAATGGATTATGAAGAAAATACATTCAAACATGATAAGACATAATAATATACAATTCTATACAACCATACCACAGGTATCCCAAAGAAATAGCTGCAACACTTTTATTAAGCTCCTGTCAAATTGATTACGAAAGAGTCTATGATCAATAAGCCAACATCCAACTCATTCCAACCTGTGAAATGACTGAAAATTACATGATATAGGCCTAAAAAAAACTCCTCTCATCCTCAAGGTTTGAATCAATGAGAGGAGGAGAAGTTACACCAAAAACTGAGCTAAGATCTGAAGTGTAGGGAGGTCCAAGTGACTCATCCCTAACTTTTGTGAACTGATTCATTACACCTCATTGATTTCATTCACCTAATGTATTTACTCTAGGTAACAGTAAAAACATCATAATCACATTTACATAATTGATTTACAGAGGTAAAAACATTATTCCCCAAGATAAAATTCAATTTGCAGAAAAACTCAGAAAAAAATCAGAAAACTGTCAAATGCGTCATCCTTTTGTCAAACGCACCATCCCTTTGTCAAATGTGCCATATATGTTGCAACCTGATTTTGACTGCCTTCCCAGTGTCCAAATTGTGCTTAGGATGGCTTGTTGGAAAGCCTGTCTAGTATGGTTTCCAAATATGCATTTATTTTATAGAATGGAGTTTACTTTCCCTATCCAAAATTGATTCTCCCAAGACTTCTCAGCGCACATTGCATAGGCAAAAAAGTGGGTAGAACATTGATTTTTGGAGTGCTTTTTCACCTTTTCAATTGCTAGTTTTCCAAAACAAGGCTAGAAAAGTGGTTTTCCTAAATTTATTCATCATTATGCATCTTTTGGTGGTCTTCGTTTGGCCAAAAAGTACCTCAAAAAATAGCACAACACCTAGGGTGATGTGTGTTTCACAGTGTAGCTGTCACAAGACTGTTCAAGATTTCTCAAAAACTTAGAATTTTGCTAATTTACCCCAAAATTTGTCAAAATTGGTGATATGGATGATGATCATGTAATTTAGGCTTGGAGTTAGGCTTCAATAAGTATATCCAACCTCATTTTCTCTTCTTTCTTGATTAGGGCTTCAATCTTTCCAGTAGCTCTTCTAAGCTTTTCCCTTGCAATTTTGTCTCTTTTGGCATAATGATTTTCCATCATTCTCTGAATCTCATTGTCTTTTTTTGCCTTGTCTAGGAGCTTCTCAAGATGCTGGTTAGCCCTGTCAAGCCAATGCTCTCGGTCTTCATTGATCATGATGGCAAGATGTTCATTCAATGTCAATTGGCTTGTAAGTTCTACTTCTCTTTTCTTCTCTAGTTCTAGAGCTCTTTTAAGCCCTCTAGTCCTAGGCCTTTGTCTTGGTACATGTTCTTCTATTTCATTAGTCACACCATATGTTTCTAGTGCCTCTTAAAGAGATAATTTATCTTTTCTTTCCTCTCTTTGAGATTTGATGTAATTCAATTTATCAATGAAGTGCTTTGTCTTCAGCTACTGGTTCTCCTGCTCAAGAAAGTCAATGACAACTTTAAACCTGTAAAGATTAGTTTGAAGCTCTATAATCTTGGCCTCTTTTGCCTTGATGGTTATGCTAATGTCCTCATGATCATAATGCTCATCTAGGTCAATCCATTGCTCCCATTATTCATTGATCATGGTGGCAATCTGTTCATTCAATGTCAATTGGCTTACAAGTTTTTCTTCTCTTTTCTTCTCTAGTTCTAGAGCTCTTTTAAGCCCTCTAGCCCTAGGCCTTTGTCTTAGTACCTGTTATTATGTTTCATCAGTCACACCATATGTTTCTAGTGCCTCTTAAAGGAATATTTTAGCTTTTCCTACCTCTCTTTTAGCTTTGATGTACTTCACTTCATCAATGAAGTGCTTTGTCTTCAGCTGTTGGTTCTCCTGCTCAAGAAGGTGAATGAAAAATTTAGACCTTTCAAGATTAGTTTGAAGCTCTCTAATATTGGACTCTTTTTCCTTGATGATTATGTTAATGTACTCATCATAATCATGCTCATCTAGGTTAGCCTTCTTAGTCTTTTAAGGCTCACTGATTTCATCTTTGCTTGGTGATCTAGTCTCAATGTGGGATGGAGATGATGGTGGTGAAATAGATGAAGTAGACTGATTTGACAATGATGCATGAACTGTGGGCTGATATGGAGGAATGGATGTGGAAGGATGAGATTATGAAGGCAAATTTTGGGCATGTTGAATAGGTGGAGCAGTTAATTTGTAATTAGCTATGAAAGTACTCCATGAAATGATCAATTGATTGAGGTGATGCAGGACTATGATTTTGATGAGGGAGTGGTGAAAAATACTTTGCATTTGGTGGTCATAATCTCTCTTTTGGGAAATAAATTCCATATTGTCCCTACTTTGGAAGAGAAAATAAGGCATGTTGAGAATCTTGACCTTTGTGAAGTGCATAAGTAGCTAGATGTGATAGGTATAAAGTCTAGAGAACCTACCTTCACAAGAAAAGTATTTGACGATGAGTTTCATCATGGGGGCATATCTCTTGAGAAGGTATGAGAAAGGAAAATTCCCCTATATTTATTTCTTATGCCTAGCTTTGATGTATGGCTTAAAATAATGCTCCTCCAAGTATTCTTGTTTGAACCATTTTTCCCCAACATTTGGGATTCTGGTGGCAGCTGATATAATGTCAGTGGACAAGGTGAAAGTGACACCAGCAAGGGTTACCTAGTTGTCATGTAGATTGGAGATGAATAGCTTTCTCAACATAGGATGATGTTGGACCTTTTGTACAGTTTGATATAATTCAAAAAATCCTACATTCTTAAAACATGTCACTACCATAGTATATGCCATGAGTTCTCTAGTATTTGTTGGCTCAGGTATAAGGATTTTCCCTCCTTTGTGTGGCATCCTCTCCTCTCTTTATTCTCCCTCACTGTAGCTTCTCTTATGTTCTTCTTCCATAGTGTCTTAGTGTGAAAACCCTAGGGAGATGGAATGATAGTGAAAAATGACTTTTGGGAAGTCGGAATGGGATGGGGAGATTTAGGGAGATGGGGGAAAGGATTTATGAAGTGAGGGAAGTGACAAGGAGTATTACTGTTATGGGGTTTGGGATAGGGAATTTTATTACAGGTTAGGGATTTGGGAGCCTAGGTAAATGAGTAGCCTAGGTCTTAGGGTTTCAAAGGAAAAGCGATTAGGGAAAGGGGATTATGATATAGGGAGTGAGGATAGGGTAATTATGATGTGGGAAGGGAATGAAAGTCATAGGGAGTGAAATTGAAATGAAATTAGGATTTAAGGGATGATACTAGGGTTTCAAACTTTAAAATAGACACCAACTCTTTAAATAAGCTCAAACACCAACAAATTGTTGAGATTCAACAAGATGATGATCCTAGTGAAAAATAAGCACCTACACGAGGTGGGGCCTGTAGGCTATTTTTATGTGTATGTCTATTTTTAGAATTTTGAGCAAAATCTATTTATCGTGGGAGTCTATTTATAGATGGTTGAGAAAATTCTATTTATAGATGAGTTTATATTTTTAGATGCATGGGCGAAGTCTATTTAGAGATCGCATGTCTAAAAATAGAATGCATATCGATTATTATTAACCCTTAATAATAGTCAGACAATAAATAATAATCTATTCTCTTGAAGCACTTGATTTCAGTTATTCGATGTGGAAAACTAGTTGATTGAAGGAATTACAAGTTCCAAGGTTGGTTGGTGGGACATGCACAATGGACTTTGTTGTAACTGAGTGATACAAAGTTGTAACAGAGTTGGAAGAGTAGTTATGTGAGTTGTTATTTAGTTTAACTCAGTTAAGTGAGTTAAAATCAGTTGTGATAGTTGTAACTAATGATACACTAGTGAGATATCAGTGAATTAAATATTTAATTAATTCACAAGCAGTGGTATCACATGCAACTGAAGAAATACTGCTATTAAGTACATGCATGTCAGATCTAGTGGAGACCCAGTGGAGAGATAGGTGAAAGGGTCTAGTTGACTATCATTTGTGACTATAGTGATGCATTCAATGCATCTACAAACATATTGGAGATGCCAATGAGGATTGCACAATCAAGGAAAGGCAATATTGAATTCATTCAATGATCTTCTTCAGTAGGGATTACGCAGTGGAGGCAGGCTATCAGGAGGCAATAAATTGGTGCATGTGTGAACCAATTTTTGTATGACAGTGTGAGACGATTGTACATTGTACTGAGAGCTCTTGGAGCAGAGCTTTGTATGAGATTGTTTCATGATCCATGATATACATAATATATGATAGTTGGGGTTTTTAGCTTTATTATTTCTCGATAAAAACATCTTGTTTTGTGCGATTGATTTTTCTTCATGTGTTTGCAATTGGCGATTAAATTTACACAAAGAATTAAGTAGAAGGATTTAGTATTTAACAGTGGATATAATTGTTAAATAAGGAGAATTCAGTAATACATCACAGTATTTATTAAATTTCTACATGGTATCGGAGCAGACAATATTTCAATATTGAAGCAGTAGCTGAGTTTTGTTGGTGGAAACAATTCAAATTTGCTGCAAGAATTTCTTGGTGCAACAGTTGAGTAATCATTGAAATGGCTTTCAATGGGTTGCAGTTAGAGTATGCACTCGAGGGCAGCTTGAACTAAATTTCACGGAAGGATAGGATGGAGGTGGTGCTTGAAGATAATGGCTTGAAGGAATTCATCGACAATGATGTTCCTAGACCCACTTCGACAGATGCTACATTACATGATGCCTGAAAAAATAAAGTAGCGAAGACGAGAAGGATTTTGTTGGAAGTTGTGAGAGACCATATTGTCTCAAGACTTCATTTGAAATCCACTCCATTTGCAATGTGGAAGGCTTTGACAAATATTTTCCAATGCAACAGGGACCATAGGAAATTGGCGCTGAAGGATAAACTCAGAAAATCAAGATGGAGAAGGGCAAAAATATTCCAAAGTATCTCACAAAGTTTGTCCAATGTCAGGATGAACTGGGGAGTGTGGGAATCACAGTTGCTGATGATGATTTGGTGAGTTTGGCTCTCTTGGGACTTCCTAAAATTTGGCACAGTTATCAAGACTCTGTCAACGGTGTTGGGTATGTGTTATATTCTTTCCACGATTGGCCCCACGCACTGTATGTTGCGTCGGGAGTAGCTGGGGGGTCACGAGGGGCGAAGCAGTCCCCACTGTTGGGGTCCGGGGTAGCGCCCCGGCCAAATTTTTTTTTTTGTGCGGACCCACTCATAGGCGGATCCGCCCATGGTTTTGTGCATGGTTTTGCACATGGTTTTGGGGTTCGATGGTTTTCGGCCCCCGGTATTTTTGTAGATCCGGTCAAGGGAACTACGGTTATGTTCTAATCCAGGGTTAATGGATTGGGGTTTATGTATGCTCCGGCATGTATATATATGTGTTGTAACACTAAAAGGAATATAATGAAAAATCAAGCTGGTCGTCCCGATTTGGGATCCAGGGGAAAATCTCTGTGTTTATCTGTTTTATGTTTTATGCTCTTGCTATTGTTTATTTTTTGTTATAAGAATCGTGTGTAGATATTTCTGTTCAGGGTTAAAACCTACATTTGGTATCGGAGCTATTTCGGCTTCAAGGGGACGCCTTTGTTGTTGAGGGTTTTTTGCTCGGGCCTGTGGTAGACCCTGTGCAGTGGGAGATCTGCGGGATCGATTCTTGCGGTGAAAGAATATGGGGAGCGGCGGAAAGATAGAGATCGAGAAATTTAATAGTCAGAGTTTTGAGTTGTGGAAGCTCAAGATGGAGGATTCGCTGGTCGATAAAGATCAGTGGATCGCGGTAGATCCAAGTACTAAACCAACGACAATGTCAGATGAAGACTGGAAGAAACTGGATCGGAAGGCCAAGAGCACAATACGGTTGTGTGTGTCAGATTCAGTATTGTTGAATGTATCTGGGGAAGCTACGGCAAAGAATTTGTGGGAAAAACTTGGGACTTTGTACCAATCTAAGTCTCTGGTGAATAAGTTGTTCCTGCAGAAAAAGCTGTATAACCTGAGGATGAAGGATGGAGACTCAGTAACAGAGCATATGAACGCCTTCAATACTGTGGTAAGTCAGCTGTCATCTGTTGATATTAAAATCTCAGATGAAGATAAGTGCATCAGTTTGTTGTGTTCTCTACCAGACTCGTGGGATAGTCTGGTTATTGCAATAGGTAGCAATACAACTACCTTGAATTTTGATGACATTGTCTCAGCCTTGCTGTCGGAGGAAATGAGACGGAGAAATTTGGAGGGTCAGAATGGAGATGCCTTATCTGTACGAGGAAGGTCCCAGAACAGAAACAAGAATAAGGTTTCGAGTGGGAGATCTAAATCTAGAGGGAGATCTAAATCTCCCGGAAAGTTTGTAAAGGTGTGCTGGAAATGCGGAAAGGAAGGACACTACAAAAAGGAATGCAGATCTAAAGCTCCTGAGAAAGGAAAGGGATCTGATGAAGCTCCTTCTGCAGAGGCAAAAACCACCTCAGATGAAGGTGGGGATGTGTATTTGGCTTCTTCTTCAAATACACATGTAGATCATGAGTCATGGTTGATTGATTCAGGTGCATCCTTTCACTTCACTCCCCATAGGGAGTGGTTCTGCGAGTATGAGAAATATGATGGTGGTGATGTCTTCCTAGGGGATGATAGGAGGGCTAGAATCATTGGACGTGGAAAGGTCAAGCTGAAGCTGCAAGGTGGAAGGATTAGAACACTTCCTGGTGTTCTGCATATTCCTACATTGGCCAGAAATCTGATTTCTGTAAGCAAGATGGATGATGCAGGTGTAAAAACAGTGTTCGAGAAAGATGCCTGCAAGATGGTTCGGGGAGCACCGGTATTAATGCGGGGAGTTCGGACTGGAACTCTATACAAGCTACAAGGTAGCACTGTTATTGATGGGTGTAACAGTTCTGTGGTTCCTGAAAGTGGGACGGAAAGTCTAGCTGTCTCTGGAGAAAAGACCATGCTATGGCATCAAAGGCTTGGACATATTGGAGAGAAGGGCCTTCGGATACTGCATAGAGATGGTATGGTGGAAGGTATGTCTAATTGTTCTCTGGATTTCGATTTCTGTGAACATTGTGTATATGGGAAGCAGAATCGGGTGAGTTTTCCTTCTGGTGCTAAGAGGGCAAACAAGATATTAGAACTTGTGCACAGTGATGTGTTTGGGCCCGTGTCAGTTCCATCACTGGGAAAGTCTGTGTACTATGTTTCATTCATAGATGACTTCTCAAGGAATACATGGATATATTTCTTGAGGAAGAAATCTGAAGTCTTTGACAAATTTAAAGAATTTAAGGCTCGGGTGGAAAACCAGACAGAGAAGAAGATAAAGGCGCTGAGGACAGATAATGGTGGGGAGTTCTGCAAGAAGGAATTTGAAGAGTTCTGTAAGAAGTGTGGTATAGCACGACAGAAGACTACTCCATACACACCGCAACAAAATGGAGTTGCAGAAAGAATGAACAGAACACTGATGGAAAAGGCAAGAAGCATGCTCAATGGTACCGGGTTAGGACAAGAATTCTGGGCAGAGGCAGTGGAGACTGCATGTTACTTAGTTAACAGATCACCTTCATCAGCGTTGGAGGATAAGACCCCACATGAGGCATGGACTGGTAAGAAACCCTCTATTTCACATCTAAGGGTATTTGGATGTGATGCATATGTACATGTTCCAAAGGAGAAAAGGACCAAGTTGGATAATAAATCTGAAAGGTGCATCTTTACTGGGTATAAGGATGGTTTAAAGGGTTACAAGCTTTGGAACCCAGAAACAAGGAAGGTTGTGTACAGCCGAGATGTGGTGTTTAGAGAAGTGAAAGATGTTGTTAAACATGAAGTCCTACCAAAAGAACCTGAGAAGATAGAGTTTGAGCTAAAGGAGGATGAATCAGACTCTACAACAGAAGAAGACTCAGAAGATGATGAGCCACAAACTCCAGCTTTAAGAAGATCAGTTCGGGAAAGAAGGCAACCAGAAAGGTATAGTCCATCTGCTTTCTGTTCAGGTTTTTCCTTAACTATAACTGATGATGAACCTAGAACTGTCAGGGAGGCAGTAGATTCAGAGGATGGAAAACTCTGGAAGGAGGCCATGGCTGATGAAATGACATCCTTGCACAAAAATGATGCATGGGATCTGGTGGAGTTGCCGGCTGGAAGGAAGCCCATTGGGAGCAAATGGGTGTTTAAGAAGAAGATGAATGTAGAAGGCAAGGTGGAGAAATACAAAGCTCGGTTGGTAGCGAAAGGTTATTCCCAGGTGCCGGGAATTGATTTTGGTGATATTTTTTCTCCTATTGCCAAAGTTACTTCTATTAGATTACTTTTATCTGTTGCTGCTGCATTTGATTTTGAGATAGAACAAATGGATGTGAAGACAACATTTCTTCACGGGGATCTAGAAGAGGAGATCTACATGAAGCAACCTGAAGGCTTTATGGTGAAGGGTAAGAAAGAACTAGTATGCAAGTTGAAGAAGTCTCCGTATGGGTTAAAACAGTCACCAAGGATGTGGTATCATAAATTTGATACCTATATACGGGGACTTGGCTTCACCAGAAGCAAGGAGGATCACTGTGTTTATTTTAAATTAATTGGTGACCGTGTTATTTATTTGGTCTTTTATGTGGATGATATGTTGCTGATTGGAAATGACAAAGAAATTATCCAAGATTTGAAGACCCAATTGTTCTCCAAATTCGACATGAAGGATCTTGGTGCTGCAAACTATATTTTGGGAATGGAAATTAAGAGAGATCGGGCAAAGAGGAAGCTCTGGTTAAACCAGAGGAAGTATGTCGAGACTATATTGCAGAGGTTCAATATGCAGGATAGTAAACTGTTGAATGTTCCTATTCCTGTAGGTGTAAAGATGTCTGTTGAACAGTTTCCCAAGACACAATAAGAAGAGGAGTATATGTCCCGTGTTCCATATGCAAGTGCAGTGGGTAGCCTGATGTATGCAATGGTCTGTACTAGACCAGACATTGCACATGCAGTGGGAGTATTGAGCAGGTTTATGTCAAACCCAGGGAAGGAGCATTGGACAGCAGTGAAGCGGGTTTTCAGATATTTACGTGGCACTAATGATTATGGCTTGTGCTACCAGGGAAGACCAGGATTGGAAAGAATGTTGGACATTCGTGGTTTTGTTGATGCAGACTGGGCTGGAGATCCGGACCAAAGAAGATCTACAAGTGGGTATGTGTTTAGCCTATTTGGAGGTGCAGTCAGTTGGATGAGTAAAAGACAGTCTGTAGTGGCTCTTTCAACTACAGAGGCAGAATACATAGCAGCCACTCATGCAAGCAAGGAAGCAGTGTGGTTGCAAATATTGTGTTCAAGTATGGGGTTGGTACAGCAAGCTATAAGGATAGACTGTGATAGCCAAAGTGCAATTTTCTTGGCTAAGAACCCTGCTTATCATTTAAAGACAAAGCACATTGATGTTCAATATCACTTTGTTAGAGATATGGTTGAGGCTAAAAGGGTGTTGCTGGTAAAGGTGGACACTTTGAAGAATGTTGCGGATGCATTGACGAAGTCTGTGAGCACTCAGAAGTTCTCTTGGTGTAGAGAAACAATGGGTGTTGAAGAATTGGCCCAATGACTAAGCTCTCCCGTGGCCCCCTGTGGAAAGAAAACAACAAGTGGGAGAATGTTGGGTATGTGTTATATTCTTTCCACGATTAGCCGCTGTATGTTGCGTCGGGCGTAGCTGGGGGGTCACGAGGGGTGAAGCAGTCCCCACCGTTGGGGTCCGGGGCAGCGCCCCGGCCAAAATTTGTTTTTTGTGCGGACCCACTCATAGGCGGATCCGCCCATGGTTTTTTGCATCGTTTTGCACATGGTTTTGGGGTTCGCTGGCGTGTTTTCGGCTCCCCGGTATTTTTGTAGATCCGGTCAAGGGAACTACGGTTATGTTCTAACTCCGTGTTGGGCCGGATTGTGGCTTATGTATGCTCCTAAGATGTATATATATGTGTTGTAACACTAAAAGGAATATAATGAAAAATCAAGTCAAGTTGTCCCGATTTGGGATCCAGGGGAAAATCTCTGTGTTTATCTGTTTTATGTTTTATGCTCTTGCTATTGTTTATTTTCTGTTATAAGAATCGTGTGTAGATATTTCTGTTCAGGGTTAAAACCTACAAACGGAAGGGAAAAACTGCCAGATTGGGAACGACTATGGTCGGATCTAGTGCAGGAGGAGTTCAGGTAGAACACCAGGGATGGCTCTTCATCAAAGCATGATGATGAAGAGGATTGTTCTTTGGCTGCCAAAGCAAGGAAAGGAAAGGGGAAGAAATTCCACTCAAAATATGAGGGTAAAAGCAAGAAGCTGGATTTGTACAAGGTGAAGTGTTTTCACTATCATGAACATGGGCATCTCACCACTAACTTCCTACAGAAAAAGAAGAACAAGAAGGCTATTGCAGCTGCATCTAGTGAGGCCCTTGCCTTGCAATTTGAACTTGATTTCTCCTTGATCGCATGCTTGCTTTCAAGCGCAATGGGATCGGTTTGGTATCTTGATAGTGGTGCTTCCTTCCACATGATGGGAGATAAGGAGCTTTTCAGTGACTTGGAGGAGAAAGATCTCCAAATGCATATAGAGATGGGTGACGATGGATGATAAAATGCGACCGAAATTGGTACCATTACCTTTGAGAGGGAGTCAGGTAAACCATTTCAGTTGAAAGATGTTATGCATGTTCCAGGTCTAAAGAAGAACTTGGTCTCAGTCGTGATGTTGGAAGACAAAGGTTATGACGTTGTTTTCAGCGATGGAAAAGCTTTCCCGCGACATAAAAAAACGGGTCAAACCAAGAATATAGGGATTTGAGTCAAGAATATCTACAAGCTGGAGGTAGATGGCTATGTTGCAATGGTGGGAAAAGCAGAAGAAGTGGTGAGTTGGGATGAGGGCGAATTATGGCACATGCGATTGGGCCATCTTCACCATGGCACCCTGAAGATTTTGTAGTAGTTTTCTACTGGACTTCCCAAGGGTACACTTGCGCAGTTAGATTAGTGCAAGGGATGTACTATGGGTAAGTTTGTGAAGACCACCTTCCCCGAAAAGGAGAACCGTGCATCGGTGATCCTGGAGAGAGTTCACACAGACGTGTGTGGGCCAATCTCGGTTGCTTCAACAAAAAGACATAGGTATTATGTTATTTTTGTTGATGACTATTATCGTAGATGCTGGATCTTCTTCATGCAGAAGAAGGATAAAACATTCTCAAAGTTCTGTGATTTTAAAGCATTGGTGGACAAAGTGTCGAGGAAGTAAGTGAAGGCTCTGCGGAGCGATAATGGTGGTGAATATATCTCGAAAAAATTCAAATAATTTTGTAGGAAAGAAGGAATTCGAAGAGAACTCATAATGCCTCATAAGCCACAGAAGAATGGGGTCGCGGAGAGGAAGAACAAAACAATCGTGGGTGCTGCACGCGTGATGCTGCATGATCAGGGCCTACCAATGCACGTGTGGGCGGAAGCATGCAACATTGCGGTTTATGTGCAAAACCATCGTCCTCATAGAGTACTTGGCATGAGTACACCTGAAGAAGCTTTTACTGGTAAGAAACCAGATGTTTCTCACTTTAAGATTTTTGGCTCATCTGTTTATGTGCATGTGACCAAGAACACCAGGAAGAAGTTGGAGCCGACTGCTGAAGTTGGGATATTTTTGGGGTACAAATAAACACCCCAGAATTATCGTGTGTATTTTCCAAATAGTTGAATGATTATGGTGCGACAGGATATAAAATTCAATGAGGAGAAAGCCATGAAGTTATCGCTTGAGAGGGAACTAGACTTGCATGCAAAGAAGGAAATTTTGGTTCTGAAAGATGAGCCTCTAGATGTGGATCAGCCACAGGAGGAGGATCATGGAGTGGAGGAGTCCACTCACACAGAGCCAAACATCATAACAGGTAGAAGGCGTACCACGGAAGCTAAGAGGCTGAAGCTTGATGCGGCATATAATGTAGGAGTCCCTACTTCATAGCATAGACAAAGACAGTCACCTGACCGTTTCACTGGATACATGTCTCTCATGAGAAAATGTATTGTGATAGAGCCATCTTCCTTTCAAGAAGCAGTGCAGGAGCCCACATGGGTAGATGCAATGGTGGAGGAGTATGACTCCATTGTCAGAAACAATGCTTGGGAAATTGATCCAAGGCCAGTTGATAAATCAATGGTAGGTTCAATATGGATCTACAAGGTAAAGCAAGCTATTGATGGGAGTGTTGAGAAGTATAAGGTAAGATTTGTGGCCCGGGCTTCTCACATATCGAGGGGATAATTAAGGAAGAAGTGTAAATTGAGCAGCCTGAAAGATTTGAGATCTTCAACAGCGAGTCGCATGTGTGCAGACTCAAAAGAGAGATGTATGGGCTGAAGCAAGCACACTGTGCTTGGTACAGTTAGATCGATAGCTATTTCACTAGACTTGGCTTCACCAAGAGTGAGGTGGATGCAAACTTATACCAGATTGTGGTGGAGGGTAAGATTTTAATCAATTTTTTTTATGTCAATGATTTAATACTGACTCGTGATGAGTAGCTGATACACTCATGCAAGGAGGACATTACAAAGGAGTTTGAGATGAAGGATATGGGCCTCCTTCACTATTTCCTTGGATTGGAAATATGGCAGCGAGATGGTGAACTATTTGTATCTCAAGGAAAGTATGCAAGGGAGATACTCGGTAAGTTTCACATGGAAGGCTGCAAACCCAGGGATACTCCTCCTATAGGAAATTGGAGGAAAGATAATTCTACATCGGTAGAGGTAGTGGATGCTATTTTCTATCAACAATTGGTGGGTTCGCTCATGTATTTAGCCAATACAAGACCATACATATGCTATGCGGTGAACTAGCTTAGTCAAGTGATGGTTAAGCCTACTAAGCTCTTTTGGAAGTAGGGCAAGCATGTCCTGAGATATCTCAGGGGCACATCTGAGTATGGTTTATGGTATAGACAGATGGATGAGGTGAAGTTGCATGGATTCACGGATGTAGATTGGGTAGGCAGCCCAATGGACAAAAAGAGAACATTAGGAGGGGTTTTCAATATCAGATCTACAACAATTTCTTCGTACAACAGGAAACAAAGATCTGTGGCACCCAGTTCAGTGGAAGCAGAATACATGGAAGCAAGTCAAGCTACATGTGAGGCTATTTGGATGAGGAAGATCTTGGTTGGTTTGTTTGGTTCTCATTTAGATCCTATAGTGATTCATTGTGATAATCAGAGTTGCATTAAACTCTTGTTTAATCCTGTGATTCATGAAAGATCTAAGCATATTGATATCAGGTATCATCATATCAAAGATTGTGTGCAGTGGAAGATCATGTTGCTTCAGTACATTCCTACGGAAAATCAGGATGCAGATATTATAATGAAGGCGCTCACCAAGAGAAAATTCTAATACCGTAGAGGCAAGATCGGGGTGAAGGATAATCCCTTTCTTGTTGAGAGGGAGTGTTGAGATTCAACAAGATGATGATCCTAGTGAAAAATAAGCACCTACACTAGGTGGGGCCTGCACGCTATTTTTAGGTGTATGTCTATTTTTAGAATGTTGAGAAAAATATATTTATAGTGGGATTCTATTTATAGATGGTTCAAAAAATTCTATTTATAGATGAGTTTCTATTTTTAGATGCATGGGTGAAGTCTATTTATAGATCGCATGTCTAAAAGTAGAATGCATGTCGATTATTATTAGCCCTTAATAATAATCAGACAATAAATAATAATATATTCTCTTGAAGCACTTGATTTCAATTAAGTGATGTGGAAAACCAGTTGATTGAAGGAATTACGAGTTCCAAGGTTGGTTGGTGGGACATGCACAGTGGACTTTGTTGTAACTGAGTGATACAAAGTTGTAACAGAGTTGGAAGAGTAGTTATGTGAGTTTTTATTTAGTTTAACTTAGTTAAGTGAGTTAAACTTAGTTGTGCTAGTTGTAACTAATGATACACTAGTGAGAGATCAGTGAAATAAATATTTAATTAATTCACAAGAAGTGGTCTCACATGCAACTGAAGAAATACTACTGTTAACTACATGCATGTCAGATCCAGTGGAGACCTAGTGGAGAGATAGGTGAAAGGGTCTGGTTGACTATCAGTTGTGACTATGGTGATGCATTCAATGCATCTACACACACATTGGAGATGCCAATGAGGATTGTGCAGTCAAGGAAAGGCAATATTGAAATCATTTAGCGATCTTCTTCAGCAGGGATTGCGCAGTGGTGGCAGGCTGTCAGGAGGCAGTAAATTGGTGCATGTGTGAACCAATTTTTGTATGACAGTGTGAGACGATTGTACATTGTACTGAGAGCTCTTTGAGCAGAGATTTGTATGAGATTTTTTCATGATCCATGATATACATAATATATGATAGTTGGGTGTTATAAAATTAAATATTATGGAGCAATGCAACACATAAAATATGCGGAAAATACAAGCACACAAAACACATAAAACCAGAGAGACACAAATATACGTGGTTCACCCAGTTTGGGCTACATCCACCCTGAACAGCCAGTTCTTCCTTTCTATTATCCAGCAAAATGAAGAGACAAAACCCACAGCAGATCCGTTGTAATATCCTTTTTTTTCTCTCACAGTATCCCTATCTGTTTCCTACTCAGAGAATACACATGTAATACACAGCTGCAATACAATACCCTCATACAAAGAGAGGGGTTGCCTTCTAGGGGAAAAAAACCCTAAAATAAACATAACTTCTATTGTCAGATCATTCGCCTAATGAACGGCCCATATTGACTAAAAATTACTATACTTTTACAAGGCAATTTTACATCTGTTTTTAGCTTCGGGGGTGCTGCCCCTGAAACCCCTCGCCAGGTGGGGGCTCCATAAAGTCGCTACCAGCTCCCTGGACCCCCCATGGCAACGATTAATTTATGGGCAGCGTTGCCACCCCATTTAAGGTACAGGGGTCCAATGCTGTGATACAAAGTACACAAGATAATCAGGCTCCACACCCAACAATCTCCCACTTGGAGATTGATTGTAGAAACTCCACCGCTGCTTCATTTGTTGGACAATGACTCCTCTTTGGACCTGGCTGTTTCTCATCATCATCGTCATCCTTGAAGAACAATTGAAACTGAGCACATTCTCAGTTTCTCCCTGGTTACAACTTTTGTTAGCATATCTATAGGATTCTGGCTAGTATGTATCTTTTCCAGCTTCAACTCTCCATCTTCCAATACTGATCGTATGAAATGGTACTTGAGATGTATGTGTTTAGTCCCGAAATGAAATGTTGATTTCTTTGCAAGATGAATGGCACCTTGGCTATCACTGTATAGTGTGCCCATATCATGCTTCTTACCCAATTCATCCATAAACCTTTGTAACCAAATCATTTCTTTACTAGCCTTTGTAGCAGCAACATACTCTGCTTCTGTTGTTGAAAGTGCAATAACACTTTGGATTTTTGAAACACAACTGACAGCTGTTCCACCTACAGTAAATACATATCTTGTAGCGCTCCTCCTGTTATCTCTGTCACTTGCCATATCTGCATCAACATATCCTTGTACAACATTTTTTGAACCACCAAAGCATAATGCTTGATTTGTGATACCTCTCAAATATCTGAGAATCCATTTTACTGCCATCCAATTTTATTTTCCTGTATTATTCATGTACCTGCTTACAACTCCCATTGCATGTGCAATATCAGGCCTTGTACAGACCATTGCATACATTAAGCTTCCAACTACTGATGCATATGGAACTTTAGACACATAATCCATGTCTTCTTGGGTCTTTGGGCACATCTACTTACTAAGTTTTAAATGGCTAGCAAAAGGTGTACTAACTGGTTTTGCATTCTGCATATTAAATCTTTTCAACACCTTTTGTATGTACTCATTTTGAGACAGTGTTAATTTTCGATTTTTCCTATCTCTAGTTATTCTCATACCAAGGATCTGTTTTGCAGCTCCCAAATCCTTCATTGCAAATGAATTTGCCAATTTTTGTTTGAGCACATTTATTTCTTGCATGTTAGACCCTACAACAAGCATTTCATCTACATACAATAACAGTATAATATAGCTGCCATCATTTTTCTTTTTCAGATAAACACAATGATCAGAGTGACATCTAGTATAACCTTGTTCAGACATAAACTTGTCAAATTTTAGATACCATTTCCTTGGAGCCTGTTTTGAGCCATACAAGCTCTTCTTTAACTTGCACACCAATTTTTCTTTCCCTTTGACCTCATATCCTTCTGGTTGCTTCATGTATATCTCTTCCTCCAAATCTCCATGGAGAAATGTTGTCTTTACATCTAACTGTTCAAGATGTAAATCTTCCGCTGCTACAAGACTTAAGATAGTTCTGATTGAAGTCATCTTAACAACAGGAGAAAATATTTCATCAAAATCAATACCTTTCTTTTGTGCAAATCCCTTCACCACAAGTCTAGCTTTGTACCTCTGTTTTCCTCCATCTTCTTCCTTTAGCCTGTAAACCCATTTATTCTGCAATGTAGTTTTACCTGCAGGCAACCTGACTAAGTCCCAAGTCTAGTTATGCATTAAGGAGTCCATCTCTTCTTCCATGGCTAGCTCACACTTCTTCCTGCTTTCAACCTGCATTGCTTCTTCATAACATTCAGGTTCACCAGAATCAGTCAACAATAAATAATATAATGAAGGAGAGTATCGTTCAGGGGGTCTACTTATCCTGGTAGATCTTCTAACACCACTTTCAGGTGTTTGAGGTGCCTGTTGCTATTGTGGTGGTTGCTGCTGCTGTGGTTGTTGATTATTATTATTTTCAGGCACCTTTACTTTTTCAGTTATCTCATCAAGAACCGTGTATTCCTTGCTTTCTTTTTCCCGTTTCTTTTCCTGCAGCTGATTCTTATACAAGACCTTTTCATTGAATATTACGTCTCTGCTCCTAATGATTTTGTGATTTTCATAATCATATAAGCGATAACGAAAATCATTAGCACCATATCCAATAAAGGTACATTTCTTTGATTTTGCCTCAAGCTTTGTTCTGTTTTCTTTATTAATATGGACAAAGGCCTCACAACCGAAAGGCTTTAAAAAAGAGTAGTTTACCTTTTTACCTGTCCATGCTTCCTCTGGAATACCACCATCCAAGGAACTTGAAGGCCCTCTGTTTATTAGATAAACAACAGTATCTACAGCATCTGCCCAAAATTGTAAAGGCAATCCCGCATGCAATCTCATGCACCTTGCACGCTCCATGATTGTTCTGTTCATCCTTTCTGACACACCATTTTATTGTGGTGTTCTTGGAACTGTCTTCTCTCTACGAATTCCATGCTCTAAACAGTACCTATCAAACTCTTTGCTGCAATATTCACCTCCATTGTCTGATCTGAGACACTTCAACTTCTTTCCTGTCTCAATCTCAACCAAATCTTTCCATTTCTTGAAAGTATCAATTACATCAGATTTATTTTGAATACAATAAATCCAAGTTTTTCTAGTTGCATCATCAATGAACGTAACATAATAGCGAGAGCCACCAAGAGATGATACCTGAGCAGGTCCCCATACATCTGTATGTACAAGCTCTAATTTTTTGCTCTTCTTTTCTTTCCCAACTCTGAGAAATCTGACTCTCTTCTGTTTTCCATAAATGCAATTCTCACAGAAATCAAAATCAACATTCTTCAAACCCAGCAACAAATTTCTTGAGTGAAGAATCTTCATCCCCTTCTCACTCATGTGTCCGAGCCTATGATGCCATAATTCTGCATCTTCTCCTTTGGAGGTTAAAGCATTAACAGTGTTAGAAATACCATTGCATAAATAAAATGTACCAACCTTTTCGCCTTTTGCTATTACCAGGGCTCCTTTGGTGACCTTCCAAGATTTATCTGTGAAAGTTGTCACACAACCTTCACCACCTAATTGCCTTGTTGAAATCAGATTTTTCTTTAGATCTAGAACATGCCTTACCTCCTTTAATAGCCATTGGTTTCCATTCTGCTGTTTTACAAGAACCTTACCCATTCCAACAATTTTACAGGGTTTATCATCACCCGAACGGACTTGTCCAAAATCTCCTTGAACATAGTCATGCAAATATTTCTTATCAGGTATGGCATGGAATGAGGCCCCTGAATCTACTACCCAGGAATCAGTAACATTTTCGAAAGAAAGAATCAAAGCATCTTGTAACACATCACCTATCACATTTTCTTCATTATTTTTTTCTTGTTGCGCGTCTCCTTCCTTTCCCTTCCAAGATCTATAGTCTTTCTTTAGGTGTCCTTTCTTTCCACATTTCCAGCACACTATCTCTGATCTGGACTTGGATCTGAATTTTCTTGATTTACTACGATATCCTAAGCTCTTTCCTCTTTCTATTCTCCTTCCCCTAGAATCTGCACTCAAAGCATTACCCGATGTCTCACCGGAGCTTTTCGGTCGCATTTCCTCGCTAAGGATAGCACTGATAACATCATCAAACTTTAAAGTACTAGATCCAGAGATAGAGTTACTAATGGCCATTACTAAACCATTCCAACTCTCTAGCAATGAGCACAAGAATAACAGAGCTCTAACTTCATCATCAAAGTTTACCCCTACAGAACTTAACTAACTGGTAACTATATTAAAATCATTTAAATGGTCTGCAATAGATCCACCTTCCGACATCTTCATATTAAATAATCATTTCATAAGAAATACCTTGTTTGAGGCCGAGGGTTTTTCATATAGTTTCACCAACGTCTGCATCAAACCCTCTGTTGTTGTTTCCTTCGAAATATTGAAGGCGACTGACGCCGTAAGGCACAACCGTATTGTTCCGAGTGCCTTTCTATTGAGAATGTCCATTCCGCGTCTGTCATGGCCACCGTCTTCTTTGTTTTTCCGCTCAATGGTAGGTATAGATATTTCTGATATAGATAATATTACATCTGCATCTTCCACAGCGAGAAGTTTTGGCCGTTAAATTTCTCAACCCTAAACCTACCATCTTCTGCCATTGCTCCCACTCGAACCAGGAACCCTTCTTTCCTGTGAGTTTATCAGCCAAATATACCTTTGGCTCTGATACCAGTTGTTAGAAAATTAAATATTATGGAGCAATGCAACACATAAAATATGTGGAAAATACAAGCACACAAAACACATAAAACTAGAGAGACATAGATATACGTGGTTCACCCAGTTTGGGCTACGTCCACCCCGAACAACCATTCCTTCCTTTCTATTATCCAGCAAAATGAAGAGACAAAACATACAGCAGATCCACTGTAATATCCTCTGTTCTCTCTCACAGTCTCCCTATCTATTTCCCGCTCAAAAAATACACATGTAATACACAGCTGCAATACAATACCCTCATACAAAGAGAGGGGTTGCCTTCTAGGGAAAAAAAACCATAAACTAAACATAACTTCTACCATCAGATCATTCACCTAATGAACGGCCCAGATTGACTAGAAATTACTATACTTTTATAAGGCAATTTTACATCTGTTTTTAGCTTTGGGGGCGCTGCCCCCGAAACCCCCCGCCAGGGGGGGGCTCCATAAAGTCACTGCCGCCCCCCCTGGACCCCCCATGGCAGCGATTAATTTACAGTCGGTGTTGCTGCCCCATTTAAGGTATAGGGGTCCATTGCTGTGATACAAAGTAAACAAGATAATCAGGCTCCACACCCAACATTGGGGTTTTTAGCTTTATGATTTCTCGGTAAAAACATCTTGTTATGTGCAATTGATTTTTCTTCATGTGTTTGGAATTGGAAATAAAATTTCCACAAAGAATTAAGTAGAAGGATTATGTATTTAACAGTGGATATAATTGTTAGATCACGAGAATCCGGTAATACATCACAATATTTATTAAATTTCTAGAAAACTTGACTTTTATAATAAGATATATGATGCAAATGGTAGCTTACTTGATTGCTGGAGGCTATGTATTACTTTGGCTGAATATTTGAAGGTGATAGCACAAGTTTTGGAGTTCATGAGTGTTTGCAGGCAAGGGCACAACACATAACACAGGGGTGCATTGCAAAACATGGGGCGTAGCGCCAAACCCAGGGGCACAGTGCTAGAATATGTTTCTGAAAATTTTCACCTTCCTCCTTGAGGGCGCAATGACAAATGTAGGGGAGCAGCGCCAAACCAGGGGCAAAACGCCAGACTCTGTTTCTATAATTTTTCACCTTCCTCCTTGAATTTTCATGTTTTTCTGAGGTTGCCTGATGTTAGCAAGAGAAATGAAGTTTGATTTTATGCTCTTTGAGTTCAAAAACATTGTGGGATTTGATTTGATTTTTTTTAAACCCACTTTTGCAATGTTGAATTTCACTTTTAAAACTTTGCAAAATACCCTTTAACTCTTTTTGTTTGCTTTGCAGATTGATCATGCTGGAGTAGGAACTCTTATTATTTTGGAATTTGATGTTGTTTGGAATATGGAACTGAGTTGGAAGCTTTGGGAAATTGACTACTTATTACATATAATGAGCACAAAATTACATAAAATAAAATAAAATTGCATCTCTATTTTTTGAAATAAAATTGCATTTTAGAATGAAACTCACACTTGAAATCAAAATTACACCTTCGGAAACCATCCTTACATGCTTGTAAATCCTCTTTAGATGGTAACGGGATATTATTTGGGATCACTCTCATTATTTTGTTGACTTTATGCAATGAAATGATGTTTTATTTGACCTTGAGAAATGAAAACCTAGTGACCTAATGAAGACCTTGAATGGCCAGACTTCATGGTGACCTGACTGACATAATGACATGATGAAAAAGAAGTTTCATGACTGAAATATGCTCAGCAAGACATGAAGGTGGGCCATCAAGTATGAATTTTTTATGAGTTATGTTTTTGGACTAGGACTACCATCAGTGAGTAAAATTTTGAATGAAGTCCTAGGTGGGATGACAAACAATTCTGAGTAAGACCCTAATATGAATATGAAATGAGTATATTTTGATCACTAATGGCAAGATGAAAATACCGACACTAACATTGTCCTTATTTGGGATGGAAGCTCCTTGGTGGTGTCAATAACACTGTAGGACAAGTGCCTAACCATGTGGGCCAATACAGTCAAAAGCTCAAAATAAAAAACATGACTAAATGCTGACAACTCAAATGACACAAACTGACTATGAGCTGACTGGAAATTGACTAAAAAAATGACTCAAGACTTGAATTACTTGACTAAAAAATAAACTTGAAAATGGTAGAAAGTCAATGAAGCTCCATGGCCTTCACTTCGGGCTCCGAACTCCAGTGATTTTCTACTTCAAACTTGCAGAAAACTGAATATTGAAAGAAAGTTACTGCTGAAAAAAAATCAAATCAAACTGAAATGATACCAACCTACTCTAATCTGCTGCACAATTGTTGATTAGGTGAAATAATCCTTCCAGTGTAACCAATCCTGGAGATGGATACTTACTGAAGTTCTGATCTCACTTTCCTCGATGAGGAAGAATGATGTACATTGTTAGCCACCTATAAAATTTGTCATATCAAATGGTGGCTAAATCTTTTTAGGCCTTCAAGAAACAATTCATGTCCAAATTGTGAGTTCTTGAAGTCTTATGATGATAAATACCCTTTGAGTTGATCTTCAATGCTATTTCACTATTAATCCTAAAGTACCTGATGATTCACCAAGAGAAAAATTGCTTAAAAGGCACCATTTTCCCATCATTTCACTTCTCTTCTCACTCACAAAGAATTCCATTTTTTACCATTATTCCCTTCACAAATCCTTCTAAACCCCTCCATCTTAACCTTCAAAATCATTAAAACCCCCCTTTAAACCTTATATTTCCCTTTTATTTGGTTTAAAAATGCCTCCTTTCATTTATCGGAACCTTTACCTGGCTTCAAAAAACCCTGTTTTTGGCCTTAAAAACATTATTTTTGCATTATAGGTCTTAAGCCCCCGAGGGCTTATTTCCTCTAGCCCCTTTCCTCATATGTCCTAAAGCCCCACAATCAGGCGCTAAAGGGTTTAAAAAACCTTTCCAAACCCAACTTTCCTTTGTTTTTCCATTTCTGACAGATAATTTTTTAAACAATTTTAGACCATTGATCTTTGCAAATCAAATACCATCGGGATCCATTCTTCTGCCCGTCCATCCTGTCTTACCTTTTCCTCCGTTCAAACTTTCCACCCCATCTTTGAATCTTAGCCGCTCGTTCAAAAGATCTAACGATTGGTACTTAACCCGATCTCACCCATTTGATCCGCTCCATGACAAAAAAGAACATGTCATCACCGTAGATCCCACCTATCTCTGCCTGTGCATCTTTTGGTTCATTGCGTTCTATCCGTGCCGTAAGATTTGGAGCTCCCAATCGGACGACCAACGCGCAATATCGTGCAACTTTCGACCCCCCTCCCTCGTCGTGCTACTTCTGCGCGAAATGGGTGGTATTCAAAAGGACGCATGTCAGGTAATGTATGGAATCACGTTTTTTTGACCAAAATCATAAACCGCCCGAACGCCGCGTGAAAACCATTAATGGTTTTCCAAAACCACCCTTCCACCAAATCGCACCAGAAACATTTTAAACTGTGTTTTAGCCCGTTTTTCTTCACGGGACGTCTCTGCCTGCATAATCACCCTTCCTCTACATTGCTCCTTCGCTCCACCCAGCCTCCGAAGTAGTCTTTACCCCCTCGCAGGATTTATATAACATGGTTTAATTATCTATTTGCAGGTTCCACAATGGTGTTTCTCAGGTTTTCTCACAGTCACAGACAGGTGACCATATGAGTATAGGGTGACGATCCTGTGTCTTATATTCGCAAAGAAAGGAACCAACAAGGTTTTGGACTCTCAATTACATCGATGGATCGCGTTCATTGATCTAAATGAAACCCTCCAATAGAAGAAAACCATCTGTGAAAAAAGAGAAAAACCAAGTGTATTAGCAATGAAGAATCAACGTTAAAGGTATTAATGCCTAAACCTGAAGATAAAGACAGTGTTAAAGAACAAAGATCCGAAGATGAAGACCAAGGCTAATTAAGCCTAAACACAGACCAAAAACATATTAAAGTTGTTTTAAGGTAAAACAGAGGAAAATATCAGTAAAAGAGGCCTCCACTGCCACATCAGAGGCCACTTATCCTCTTCAGCTACCAAAGTGCCACCTGCAGTCTCAATAAATCAAATGAAGGCATAGTTATTGCCTAGTTAGAAGATATTTGCCTAAAGACAACATAACAATTATTACAAATAAAATAACATATTTTAAACTATCAGTAAAGTTATTGTAAAGATAAGAAGGTTCCTTAAAGTCAATCTTTTTACCCACTAAGCCTAAAAAGAAAAAACAGAGTAAATAAAACAGAGTTAGAATTAAATGAATTCCTACCTTAGGCCTTGCATGGTTTTCAAGGCTAGGAATTGCATTTAGTATAGAATTAATTACACTTCAACCCTAGGAACTCTTTCACCTCCTCATTTTCTTATAAAATCTCCTTGAGGAGCACATTGTAAAGGGTTGGTTGGTCACTAGTTGTAATATTGAAACTCTCTGAAATAATACATAGTCTATCTGAAGTTGAAGAAGAAATTGAAGTCTTGGAAGCTGGATTATGTTTTAACATGCTTGTTCTTGAGAAGGCTCTGTCATTGGATCCATGAGCTTGGCTGTTGGTGATGTATTCTGAACTTTCTGCTGTTTTTCCTGTTTTCATTATGTTTCATAAATTCTTATTACAATAGGATGAAAAGTTTAGGCTAAGAAATGACTCCTGGAAGCACCTTGACCTGTTTATCCTTCAGTGTTTTATGTCTTCTTCTGCTAAGGCATTTTAGATTCTTTAATCATTCTCTTGAACCCTTATGCTTGTTTATTTCTCAAATAGTTCAAATAGTTGGTTCCAACATGATTTATGGTTTTCCCTGCTTGTCTGTTGCCACTTGAAAGTTGTTTTTGAAGTCTCCCTTTGAAGTACCATTGTTCATAGTTAGCCAAGGAGGTCTGTTTTGATCATGCCCTTTGTCCCTGCTTGAACAATTGTTTTAAAGGTCTTTATAGTTGTGATCATAGATGTGTTAGGTGTTCCCTCTTCTATGACTGCAATTATCATTGAATCTTTTATGTTTTCTAAGTCCTTTGAAATAAAATCTTTGAGGAAATAGGACGTGCTCCCGAATCTTAGATTTCATTTTGAAAGTTGTCTTGAAGTCATCATTTGCTTAAAGTGTGGTTTGTAGAATTCATGGTTAGTCCTGTCTATCAAATACCTCTTTATTGTTCATGTTATGTTTTTAAGTTCCCTTGGTTGAGAATTCAATTTCTCTTTCCAAATCGTTAATGTCCATCTCATTCACAAAACTAAAGGATCCTGTGGCCAAGTTAGATTTTCCCTTTGATATCCCATATCCATTGATGAGTTTGTCATAAGCCTCTTCTTGACTCCATTGCCCAATGAAACTGACACTTCTTCTTTCTATCTATACTACTTAGACCTTTTATGTTCTTCTGTGCCATTTCAACCAAACAAAAAAACAAAAACCAAACAAACACTTGCACTTAATAACTAGTCTAAAATCAATACTTAAAAGCAAACAAGATATACCTTTGAAAACAAATAATGTGAGAGATCCCTCTCTGAGAACAGGAGGACTAGATCTTGGAACTCTAAAGATTGGTTTTGATGTTGCCTTGTCTTTTGGTAAGCCAATCTATCAAAACACAGGACCCCAACATAATGATCACGGTGGGACCTTCTAAACTTAAACACACTTAAACATCCCTTAGAAGACCCATATATCCTTAAAATTGATACTATCCGGTGATTTTAGCCACCTCATCGCCAACATAATGGCGATCACGGTGGGACCTATTGAGTATATAGTTTCTTGAATACCTCTTAAAACTCTTTAGGCTCTTAATTTGACAAAGAATACCCTGGGAATTGTTATCCCACCTCATCACCAACATAATGGTGATCACGGTGGGACCTATTGAATCTATGATAGGTTAGCAAACTATCATAAACTCTTTAGTCCTACAAATCTCTAAGAAAGTCAGTTAGTAAGCCATAGAGTAGACTCTGTTTGTTTGAGCACCTTAGCTAAGTGTTAAGATTAGACATAGGACACTCTCATAACCATAGAAATATACAAAATCCAAAAATACTTCAGATTGGCTTCATAATAAACATGGTGGTGGAACCATAAAACATTTTACCTTCACAAAAAGCTAAAATTTTTCCACCTGGTGACTCCACTAGCCCCAGTAGGCCTATTACCCATATAGATCTCCAGATTTCCTTAAGATTTTGTTAACCAACCTTGAGGAAGTTTAGAAGCCTAGTCCCACACTAGATAAGACATTGTGAGAGGCAATACTTTCAAAACAATCCTAAAAAACTTCAGCCTCTCTCATTTTTGAAAAAGCAGTCTGGCTTCACATAGGATCAACACTAGATCTCATCCAGACCCTAATCCTCCTTCAATAGTTGACAATCCAAAGAGAATTCTGTGGCAGAATTCTAAATCTGGAAAATTAGCCACTGATAGGAACATCCCAAGAACAAAATCTGTCCCTGAAAACCTTGCTGTCTTGGAGGATTTACACATTGACTTACATCATACAAAGAACATCTTTAGAACTAGGTCTCAAGGTGATTTAAACCAAGCTAATCTTGAAATTGCAGATTTGCAGCAGAGCTTTAGTAGAGAAGCCTCACCTTCTACTCCTCCTCATTCCCAGCTTCTTCACCACTTTAGCCTTTTCCATAACAAATCTGCTCAAAACCAGTTTGCTGGCCCAAGTGTTTCTTCCACTCCAATCCATACTACCACTATTCAAAACACTCCATTTCAGCCCACTTTCCCTCTTGTAAATCCACCCCTTGTAAATCCACCTTTCCTTCCAGCCATGGCAGCATGGTATGCCTCACTAGTGTTACCACAACCTCTGGTTCCCTTACCAAATGATTATCAATCTAAAATTCCCCATTTTACTGGAAAATAATCTACCACAGCTCAACAACATGTAGATAGGATGGAAGATGCATTTGATTACATGGAAATAGAAGATGAGACCATAAAGATGAGAATCTTTGCCCAAAGTTTAGGAGGAGAAGTAAAGAAGTGGTTTAAAAAATTAACTCCTGATAGCATCAATGATCTCCCTTATTTGCATCAAACATTCATAAACAAATGGGAAATAAAAAAGAACCCTCTCCAAATATTAGCAGAGTATAGCAGTCTTAAAAGAAATCAAGGGGAGAGTGTTCATGACTACTCCACTAGGTTTAACAGTGTTTACAATGCTCTTCCACCTCACATGAAACCTCCCCAAGGCATGGCCTTAGTAAAATATCCTAAAGGTTTTGATGCTGAAATGGCCTATCAACTAAGGGAGAGAGATTACTTAACTCTGGAAGACATGCAGAAGGGGGCTATAAGTGTAGAGGCAAATTTAATTGAGAAAAGAGCAAGGGTAAGATCAGAAAAGAGGGTAGCCTATAAAGATGACCCTGCACCTTTACCCTCAGCTTCTGACACCAAAATTGACAACCTAGTAAAAGTAATGGAGAGAATGCTTGAAAAGATCAACTTAAATGTTAGAGTTCCACCGAGAGAAAATCAAAACAACCCCCAAAATAGAAATAGAAATAATAATTTCAGAAGAGAAAATAATCAAGATAGGCAAAGAGACAATAACCAATATATTAGACCTCCCTTCCAACAAAAATATGTAGATCAAGATGAGGAAGAAAGGGAGATTGAAAGGTTGGGAGAAGATCATGTAAACTTGATTGGATCAGACAATGGAGATGATGTTTTCCTCACTAAGGAAGAACAAGGTTTCTTCTCCTCAGATCAAAATGAAAACACCTATGATGATTCTGATGATTATAGATTGGGGTTTGTAAATGCAATCATGGAGGTGCACAAACAATATGATCTTAGGAGCAAAGGGAACATAGATAATTCAAATGACAAGAACACTAGCACTGCTGTTAGGAAAAATGCAAAAAATCAGCCTAAGAAAACAGCAGAGAAAACCAACATTTTGGCTAAGAAACCAGATTTAAACAAAGAGAAGAGTAGCCAGCCAAATGTTGAGCAAAGAAGTCCTAGCACTTCAGCTCGTGGCCCTAACAAAATTGTCCCAAATAGCAGTCCAAACAAAGTTCAACAAATCAGAATTGCTGAAAGGAATTCAATTGAAAAAACAGATGTAAATATGACAAAATCAATAGTTCCTTTCAGCCTTGAGGGAGAGATTGCAAAGATAAAAATTACCATACCTCTAGCTTAACTAGTAACCCAAGAAGTGTACAAAATCCAAGTTTTGAAAGCTTTGAACTTAGGAAGTGACAATGATACTTTAAACTTGACATATGACAAACTTGAGTTGTTGTTTGGTCCAGCAGTTGAAGGAAAATACCAAGAAGGAGTTGTCCCTCCCTTCTATGTCAGTTTGAATATACATGATAGGATATTACACAATGCCATGTTAGACTCTGGAGCTTCACATAATCTTATGCCCAAAGTAGTAATGGAAAGATTAGGCTTAGAAATAACAAAACCATACAAGGATCTGTATTCCTTTGATTCAAGCAGCGTCAAATGCTTGGGTTTAATCAAAGATTTGTGTGTAAAATTATCTCAGATACCTGCTAAGAGTCTAGTTATGGACATAGTAGTAGCTGAAATTCCCCCAAAGTATGGCATGCTTTTATCAAGATCATGGGGAGCCAAACTTCAGGGGAGCTTCAAATGGACATGTCTTATGCCACCATCCCAGTTTTTAACCAAAACTGAATATTATACAGGGAATCCCACATGAAATACATGGTGAGCAACATAAATAAACCAAACAACTCTCCCATATATTCCATTCAATAAAGTTTAGATTCCTTTATCTTGTACAATGAAGACCAAATCACTCAACAAGAAAAGGAAAACAATGAGGAAATCAGTTTACCAGAACAATCAAAACTTCCCTCAAATCAAATACAAAACATTAGCAATCAACAACAAAAATAAAATGAAAATGAGGCAGAAATACTTTGGACAATAAACTTTGATGGGTCTTGTAATAAAACAAGTGCAGGGGTAGGTGTATGGATTCTGTTAGCCACCTATGAGATTTTTGTCAAGCAAACAGGTGGCTAAATTTTTTTATGAGCCTTCAAGAGATACATTTCCCATGAAAATCTCTCATCCTTGAAGCCTTTGTGTGTCCATTTCCTTTTTAAAGATCCTCACTGCCGTTTTCATCCAAAAAGTCTCACTGATCGTAAAAAATTGTGCTAAAAAAGGCCTTCATTTGCCCCTTGTATCCCCGCAGAATGTCCCATTTCAACCCTTTCCCCCCTTTTGTTAACGTCCCCCTTTTTTACTCTCTAAATTCTCCTAAATCCCCTTTAATCCTACACATACCCCTTGTTTGGTCAAAATTCCCCCTTTTCTTCCCCCTATTGTTACCTTTTCCTAGCCCCGAAAAGCATTTGAAACAGGCCAAAAACCCACTTTTTAACTTATATCAGGCCTAGTCCCTTTTCTGCTAGCCCCGTAAACTACTTCCCCACATAACCTAGCGCCAGAACCAAGCGCTAATGGTCCGGGCGCTAATCGCAATTGCAACTGTCGGGTGAGCGCATCCCTTTGTAATAAGAAATTTCCCGATACGATTGTGTTTTGTTCTATTGACTCCCCTCTGCTTGTTGAGCCATCGATCTCCATAGATCCAATGGCCCAGCGCTAATTGTTGCGCGCTCGTTGCCCTTTCCCTTTCGCCCCTCTGATTATATTTGAACCGTCGATCTCTCGCCAGATCCGACAGCTGGCGCTAATCGCAATCGCATATCTTAAATGTGTCACCCGACTGCAATCGCCGATTGCGATCCGCCAATCCGATCCCAGCCATTGATTCTCCTATTGATCAGATGGCCCTCGCTTTCTCACTCCAATAGCAATCGCAATTTCCAAACGATGCCACCTTCCGCCCTTTGTGATTGCGATTCCGCGATCCGATCTCGACCGTCCGTTTAATCCAAGATCCCACGGTCATAAAATAATCGTGCCATCGTTCATCAGAGTATCGACCCTCCCATTTCTCTCCTCCGATTGGATCGTGGCCGTCGATCCTCTCCTGAGATTCAACGGTCCTAAAGAATCGCCCTCCACCCATGTCGAGTCCCACCATGCACGACCATTTCCATCACATTTTCATTCATTTCTTTGCATTTTTGCCTATGTCCAAACTTTCATGATCTACATTAAAAGTTTAACGTTTTACATTAGAGTTTATGCATTTCACCCAACTTTCGTAAGCCATCCCGCTATTAAACCTCCACCGTCGATCTTCGCCACCGGGCCATGATCAAACGGTCCACGTGCTTTTCTTCACCGAAACCCTATCAGTCACAGCTTACACCATATTTCTGCATTTTTCCACCATTACTTCATCTGAAACCGCTGTTTCTACCACTACCACCATCCTTCCCTATGGATGGATTTCATAACAGAGTTGCGTGTTTTGCAGGGTACAGGCGGTGGACATCGCCATGGTTCACAGTCACTGTTACAAGTGACACAGAGCTCAGTGAAAAC
Source organism: Pinus albicaulis (assembly GCA_034641835.2). Lineage (NCBI taxonomy): Eukaryota > Viridiplantae > Streptophyta > Pinopsida > Pinales > Pinaceae > Pinus > Pinus albicaulis. The sequence continues at coordinate 1,503,363,289 of CM076580.1, read as the reverse complement.
GAGGATCAGATCCTAATGTCACAGAGAAAAGCTTAGAAGGGTATTGGAGTATCATTTTCATCAAAGGTGCAGAGTTTAACTGTAAAAAACCCTTCCAGCGCCACCAAAGCTCGGATTTTTACTGACAGAGACAGTTTGAGCGGCAAAGAGTATTAGTACAGAGTTAAGGAAGTTCTTTTGCACATCATTGAAAATATACAAGCCTTAATCCAGTATTTTAAGGGCAAGGTACCAGATTGAAGATCTCGTGATTGACACAGGATGACCTGAAGAGGTCTGACACACAGAAAACCATGTCATTAGGGTAGCTACATCAGCAGAACGTTCCTACCCATGGGAGGACAAAGCGCCCATATTGTTTCTTTTATTTACCGTGTTCCTGAAGAAAATTCAGCCTTGACAATAGTCCTAAGATACCAGAGCATTTTTTATGCAGTATGGTGGACTTCACAGTCATTTATTTACCTTTTTGTTTATTCACCAAAAGTACTACAGAGTACTGCAGCCAAAGTACATCAGATCATACCGGAGTAAATGGAAGCCTGAAGAAGACCACTCTTTCACCCAAAGAATGCCAGAGATAAATGCACAAAATTTAAACAGAATGGGCTTTGGCCCTCTTTCTTTTCTGAGTTTTAATGCTTCCTTTAGTTTTTCACCTACCTCCTCTGCTCTCTTTCAGCTATAAAAATTCATGAAGACACTCATTGTAAGGTTGTTGATCGGATATCTGAGATTTGCAAGTTGTTTCCTTTGAGACACAGTCTCTGTGTAAAGTTGTAAGATAGGCTGAGGAGGATGTATCTAGAATGAATATTTAAGCTAGTTGGCAATGTTGTACATGACTTGTGTTGCTCTTAATATGACAAGCACATTTCTTTGGATCTTGATTTAAAGCAGTTGGTGATGTTTCCTATCTCTGTGTTTTATTTCATTTCATTACATTTCTTCTGGCACGCATCAGAAATATAGCATAGGATTTACCCTTGTTAGGTACCCTATGTCTCTGCTCTCCCCGCCTTTAATGTTTTTCTGCTATATGTGTATCTGAGGATTGATTTCAATTGATTTAACCAGTGTAGTGGTCAGATATATCACTATCTGATGTATGAATTAATGAGGTCAGTTTCTTAGATGTTCTTGTTAGGATTTAATTGAATGAATTGGGAACACTGGGAGGTCTAGAATTTGGTCTCTATCTCACTAGGATCCTTTTCAGTCAATTGAATTTTTCGAAGTTCCCTTGAGCTGGGAGCCGAAGCATTAAGAGTTCAAAGTCTCTCTCTGATCTCAGGTTTTTAACTTTGTGTTCTAGATCTTTAATGTTTTCCTTGTCCGAAGAGTTAGCCTTTGGATTCTAGATCACAGGTGTCCAATGGCACGCCCTGTCCCTGGATCTGATTTCTAAAGGTCACCTTGGAGGTTTCCTTGCTTTCACTTTCCCTCTTACCCTTTCAAGCCATACTATCATCTTTAAGATCCACTGCTTTAGATGACTAGCCCAACTAAAAGCCTGCATATTGAATAGCAAGTAAACCCTTTCCTAACTCCATTTTCCCAATGGACTTGAATGTTCTCTGAATTATATCTCCTTTGCCCTAGACCCTCTTGCTTAGCCTTGTCTCATACTGAAACTCTTCTTTCCTGATTCCCAACAACCAGAAAAACAATCAAACAAACAAACCCTGTGCCCATAACCAGCCTAATATCTTAACTTTGAGTTTCAAAGACACAAAACCTTTGCTCATATAGAGATATCCCTCTCTGGACCCAGGAGGGCTAGATCCTAAGGTCTGAAAGTCGTTCTGATGTTGTCTCATCTTTTGGTCTTGCCAATCTGGCCAAAACATGGGAACCCCAATAGATTCAAAATACAAATCAGAGTTATTCATATAAACTAGATTTTCCATGCACAAATAACATCGATGAATATGAAGCACTTCTCCTTGGCTTACAGTTGGTTAAACAATTAGAAGCCCAAAAGATATCAATCCTAGGAGATTCTGAACTTATCATAAGACAAATAAAAGGAGAATATTCAGCTAAAAACCCAAGACTTAGAGAATATCGAAATGCTGGTCTTGATTTATTAAAGACCTTTGAAAAATATGAACTCATATTCATTCCAAGAGCAAAAAATCATCTAGCAAATGAACTTGCCTTCAATGCCAGCAATTGCCAAATACCTCAGATAAATGAACAGCTTAGTGTAAAGGTAAAACACAAGCCTGCAGTACCTGACAATGAGGATCACTGGCAAGTGTTTTAAACTGACAAACACATAGATGATTTCCTAAAATCAGAAAATGATTTTTCCATACCAGCATTAGAAACCATCCATGAAGAAAACCGTTTGGATAATGAACTAATCCCAGAAACAGAAATGACATATTCTGCTGATATAAATCACTGTCAAAATATTTTTGAAGCAGAATTAATTGACAACAGAGACCAGAAAGACTTGGAAGTTTTACAATGCAAGAATGATACAATTCCAATAGGTCTCACACCTTTAGAACACCTTTTTGACTTTAATGATGTAGCTAAAGAACCAAGAATGGAGCCTATGGAAATAGATGTAGAAGAACATAACATAGGTAGCCTAGCAGAACCCAAGATGGTGAAACTATCCAACACTCTCCCAGCTCATATAAAATTGCAATACATAGAGCTGTTCAAAGAATTTAGAGATGTGTTTGCTTGGGGATACAAAGATCTGAAATCTTATGATACTAGCATCATTCAGCACAAAATCCCTCTTAAATAAAATCAGAAACCTTTCAAACAAAAACTAAGAAGGATAAACCCTGTTTTATTACCTTTAGTTAAGAAAGAAATCGAGAAAATGTATGATGTTGGGATTATAGTACCTATTATATATTTAGAGTGGGTGTCAAACTTAGTTTCTGTTAGGAAGAAGACAGGGGAAATCAGGCTCTGCATTGACTTTAGAAATATAAATAGAGCCTCCCTGAAAGACAACTACCCCTTGCCCAAGATGGACCATATACTTCAAAGGATGGTTGGGTCAAAAAGAATATCACTGTTGGATGGGTTCTCAGGGTACAATCAAATGTTAGTGCTCCCAAGTGATCAACACAAAACTGCTTTTACTACATCTTAGGGCACCTTTATGTATGTCAAAATGCCATTCGGTTTGATGATGCAGAGGCCACCTTTCAAAGGGCCATGGAAATAGCCTTCTTAGAAGATATTTTCTATTTTATAACCATTTACCTTGATGACATAACTATTTTCTCAAAGACTGATGAAGAACACTTGATTCATTTGAGAAAAGTTTTTGAGAAATGTAGGAAATACGGCTTATCTTTGAATCCCAAGAAGACACTCTTTAGTCTCCAAGAAGGCAAGCTTCTTGGTCACATAATTTCAGAAGAGGGAATCAAAGTGGACCCTAAAAGGATAGATGGCATATTGAAAATCAGCCATCCAAGAAGCCTCAAAGAGTTACAATCTTTCATTGGGAAGATAAATTTCTTGAGGAGTTTTATCCCCAACCTTGCTGAGCTATTAAGAAACATTACAAATATGCTTAAGAAAGAGGTAGGTGTGAAATGGAATACACAAGCTAAACAATCATTTGAACTGGTTAAACAAGCTCTCCCTCAAACACCAGTCTTGATTAGTCCAAATTTCACCAAAGACTTTTATATCTTTTCTTTTGCATCTGAACATACAATAGCTGCAATATTACTTCAAAAGATTGACTTGGGGCAAGAACAACCAATATAATTTTTTAGTAGGACCTTAAGAGATGCTCCTCTCAAATATAACATCATGGAGAAGCAAGCCTTAGCATTAGTGAAAGCATTAAAGGACTTTAGAGTCTACATTTTACACTCTCACATAATTTCTTTTGTTCCACATACTGTTGTCAAGGATATTCTAATTCAAGGCCCTGATGGTAAAAGGGGAAAATGGATTGTTATTATTCTTGAATATGACTTAGAAATCAGGCCCACCAAACTAATTAAAGGGCAGGGATTAGAAAAACTCATGGTTGAGTCAAACTTCCAAGCACTAGATATGAATATGGTGGATATGTTGGAAGAAATAGAAGAATTCACTGCTCCTTTCATTGAAGAAACATTTCTCAATTCTCCTTGGTATGTTGACATCATTTATGTTCTTTTATATCTAAATGCCCTGCCTTCTTTGTCTAAAACTAAAGCTAGATTTTTGAAACAGAAGGCTTTGAATTATTGCATATTAGATGGGGTATTATATTGGAAAAATGTTGTTGGAATTTTGCTTAAATTTTTACTTGAGGATGATGCAGGAAAAATCATGCATGAGCTGCATGAAGGAGAATGTGGAGGACACCTCTACTGGAAGACCATAGTAAACAAAATCCTCAAATTTGGTCACTATTGGCCCACCCTTTTCCTAGACACTCAAAAGTTAGTCATGTCTTGCCATAAGTGTCAAATTTTTGATGGCAAAAGGAAACTCCTTCCCTTACCTTTACATCCTATCAGTGTTGAGGCACCCTTTCAACAATGGAGTTTGGACTTCATTGGGGAAATTCACCCATCTTCATCAGCCCAACATAAGTGGATCCTCACTGCCACTGATTATTTTACCAAATGGATAGAAGCCATACCATCTAGGAATGCTACTGACTCTGTTATTATCAAGTTCCTTGAAACAAAAATCCTATCTAGATTTGGTTGTCCTAGAAAAATCATCACAGATAATGTTGCTTCTTTCAAGTCTAAAAGAATGGTTGATTTCTGTTACAAATACCACATCACCTTGGTCCATTCTACTGCGTATTATCCACAAGGGAATGGATTATCTGAATCCTCCAACAAGAGCTGCATCAATATCATCAAAAAGCTGTTGGAGCAGAATCAGAAGTCATGGCGTAGTAAACGGGTTCATGCCTTATGGGCTGATAGATTAACTACAAAAAAAATCGATAACTATGTCCCCCTATCAGCTGGTCTATGGCATGGATGCAGTATTTCCAACATCATTAGGAGTTCCAGCCATGAAACTCCTCCAAGAAGTACAAACTGAAGAGAATGATATGCAGAGAAGAATCAACCAAACAATTCATTTACAGCAGTCCAGAGAAGAAGTCTATGAAAGAACACAAATAGTGCAAGAAAATATCAAGAAAATATTTGATAAAAGGACTAAGGAAAATAATTTCCAAGTTGGAAATATAGTTCTTAAATGGAATTCAAGAAGGGAAGAAAAGGGAAAACATAGCAAGTTTGAGAACCTGTGGAAAGGACCCTATGTTATTCATGCTGAGAGGGGTCACAATGCATTTTTCTTGAAATAATTGAATGGAGAAGATCTATATGGAGGTCCTGTCAATGGCAAGATGCTCAAGCATTACTTCTATCAAGAGTCATGAGTTTCAAAGTTTTTTACTTTCCATTGTAAATATCATTTTCTAAACATTGCATTCAAAGTTAGAAAAATAAAAATACAAAAACAATAGAAAAGAAAAGAGGGCAGATAAAAACAAGAAAGGTACAACCCCATACCAAAAAAGAGAAATAAATTTTGAAAGTGTGCAAGCTCAAATGCCACACCTAAAAACACACTTCTAGTTAGTCATACAGCCTAATCATGACTAATTAGCTTTTCAATTTACTGTTGATAGGTTAGTAAATTAGATCAACCAAACAGCTCAATCCTGGCTTATCAGTAAGGTAGATTAGGATAGAAAAACCAAGGTTCACACAAATTCGAAGTCTGAACCTATGAGTTTCAAAAGAAGAATGGCTCTAAATAGATTAAATATTGATCCAAATATAGAAAACAAACTGGTTCCAATATGCTCAAAACTTGAACCAGATGATAGAGAAAACACAGCTCAAACAAATTCAAAATTGAGCTGAAGAGATAATGAAGGATGTTTTAGTTTTCAGATCTTAAGCCTTCACAATTTTGTTTTACTTTTCTGCAATTTTAGTCTATGTGCAGCTTGTTTTTCATGCCATAGATCTGCAACAAGTCAAATTACTTAATCTTGGCTTACCTGCTTTTAAATTTCCTGTTTTAGAATTTAGAGACTAAAGGTCTGTCAGACAGTCTAATCCTGACAGATAGTAGTTAGGTAGAGAATTTATGAACTCAACTGTTTAAACTAAGTTCATGGAGGAATAATATTAAACTTGAATTAGTTTCCTATTTTTCAAAAGAATAAAATGTTGATAAAGAGAGTTTTCTAGTCCAAATGCACTCTGAAAGAAGATAAAATGTTAGGATCATTAGGAATGGGTAGGTAGAGATGTTGTTTTGATAGAATTCCATTGTTTCAGATTGCTGCAAATATTACCAAATCAAACAAAAGACCAACATAAGAAAAGAAAGTTGCAGCCCAATGGATAAGGCACTGGTTTACTAAAAAGCTAGAGATCAATAGATGAAGTTCTTGACACCTTCAGGAAGGTGCCATCTCCATGTGGAGCCACTGTTAGCCACCTACAAAATTTTTCATACCAAATGGTGGCTAAATATTTTTAGGCCTTCAAGAAAAAAATCATGTCCAAATTGTGAGTTCTTGAAGTCTTATGGTGATAATTACCCTTTTTGTTAATCTTCACTGTTGTTTCACTATTAATCCTAAAGTACCTGATGATTCACCAAGAGAAAAACTGCTTAAAAGGCCCCATTTTCCCATCATTTCACTTCTCTTCTCACTCACAAAGAATTCCATTTTTTACCCTTATTCCCTTCACAAATCCTTCTAAACCCCTCCATCTTAACCTTCAAAATCATTAAAACCCCCCTTTAAACCTTATATTTCCCTTTTATTTGGTTTAAAAATACCTCCTTTCATCTATCAGAACCTTTACTTGGCTTCAAAAAACCCTGTTTTTGGCCTTAAAAACACTATTTTTGCATTATAGGTCTTAAGCCCCTTTCCTCATATGTCCTAAAGCCCCGCAGTCGGGCGCTAAAGGGTTTAAAAAACCTTTCCAAACCAACTTTCCTTTGTTTTTCCATTTCCGACATATAATTTTTTAAACAATTTTAGACCGTTGATCTTTGCAGATCAATGACCATCGGGATCCATTCTTCCGCCCGTCCATCCTGTCTTACCTTTTCCTCTGTTCAAACTTTCCGCCCCATCTTTGAATCTTAGCCATTCGTTCAAAATATCTAACGATTGGGACTTAACCCGATCTCACCTATTTGATGCGCTCCGCGACAAAAAAGAACATGTCATCGCCGTAGACCCCACCTATCTCCGCCCGTGCATCTTTCGGTTCATCGCGTTCTATCTGCATTGTTAGATCTAGAGCCCCCAATCGGACGGCCAACACAAAATATTGCGCAACTTTCGACCCCCCTCCCTCACCGTTCTACTTCCGCGTGAAATGGGTGGTACTCAAAAGGACGCGTGTCGGTAATGTATGGAATCACGTTTTTTTGACCAAAATCATAAACCGCCCGAACACCGCGCAAAAACCATTAATGGTTTTCCAAAACCACCCTTCCACCAAATTGCGCCAGAAACATTTTAAACTGTGTTTTAGCCCATTTTTCTTCATGAGACGTCTCTGCCTACATAATCACCCTTCCTCTGCGTTTCTCCTCCGCTCCTCCCAGCCTCCGAAGCAGTATTTACCCCCTCACAGGATTTATATAACATGGTTTAATTGTCTGTTTGCAAGTTACACAATGGTGTTTCTCAGGTTTTCTCACAGTCACAGACAGGTGACCATATGAGTACAGGGTGACGATCCTGTGTCTTATATTCGTAGAGAAAGGAACCAACAGGGTTTTGGACTCTCAATTACATCGATGGATTGTGATCATTGATCTAAATGAAACCCTCCAATAGCAGAAAACCATCTGTGAAAACAGAGAAAAATAAAGTGTATCAGAAATGAAGAATCAACGATAAAGGGATTAATGCCTAAACCTGAAGATAAAGACAATGTTAAAGAACAAAGATCCGAAGATGAAGATCAAGGCTAATTAAGCCTAAACATAGACCAAAAACATATTAAAAGTGTTTTAAGGTAAAACATAGGAAAATATCAGTAAAAGAGGCCTCCACTGCCACATCAGAGGCCACTTATCCTCTTCAGCTACCAAAGTACCACCTGCAGTCTCAATAAATCAAATGAAGGCATAGTTATTGCCCAGTCAGAAGATATTTGCCTAAAGACAGCCTAACAGTTATTATAAACAGAAGAACATATTTTAAACTGTCAGTAAAGTTATTGTAAAGATAAGAAAGTGCCTTAAAGTCAATCTTTTTACCCATTAAGACTAAAAAGCAGAAACATATTAAATAAAACAGAGTTAGAATTAAATGAATTCCTGCCTTAGGCCTTGCATGGTTTTCAAGGCTAGGAATTGCATTTAGTATAGAATTAATTACACTTCAACCCTAGGAACTCTTCCACCTTCTCATTTTATTATAAAATCTCCTTGAGGAGCACATTGTAAAGGGTTGGTTGGTCACTAGTTGTAATACTGAAACTCTCTGAAATAATATATAGTCTGTCTGAAGTTGAAGAAGAAATTGAAGTCTTGGAAGCTGGATTATGTTTTAACATGCTTGTTCTTGAGAAGGCTCTATCATTGGATCCCTGAGCTTGGCTGTTGGTGATGTATTCTGAACTGTTTGCTTTTTTTCCTGTTTTCATTATGTTTCATAAATTCTTACTACAATAGGATGAAAAGTTTAGGCTATGAAATGACTCCTGGAAGCACCTTAGACCTGTTTATCCTTCACTGTTTTATGTTTTCTTCTGCTAAGGCATTTTATATTCTTTAATAATTCTCTTGAACCCTTATTCTTGTTTATTTCTCAAATAGTTCAAATAGTTGGTTCCAGCATGATTTATGGTTTTCCCTGCTTGTCTGCTGCCACTTGAAAGCTGTTTTTGAAGTCTCCCTTTGAAGTACCATTGTTCATAGTTAGCCAAGGAGGTTTGTTTTGATCATTCCCTTTGTCCCTACTTGAACAATTGTTTTAAAGGTCTTTATAGTTGTGATCATAGATGTGTTAGGTGTTCCCTCTTCTATGACTGCAATTATCATTGAATCTTTTATGTTTTTTAAGTCCTTTGAAATAAAATCTTTGAGGAAATAGGATGTGCTCCCAAATCTTAGATTTCATTTTGAAAGCTGTCTTTAAGTCATCATTTGCTTAAAGTGTGGTTTGTAGAATTCATGGTTAGCGCTATCTATCAAATACCTCTTTATTGTTCAAGTTATGTTTTTAAGTTCCCTTTTTTGAGAATTCAATTTCTCTTTCCAAATCGTTAATGTCCATCTCATTCACAAAGCTAAAGGGTCCTATGGCCAAGTTAGATTTTCCCTTTGATATCCCATATCCATTGATGAGTTTGTCATAAACCTATTCTTGACTCCATTGCCCAATGAAACTGACACTTTTTCTTTCTATCTATACTACTTAGACCTTTTATGTTCTGCTGTGTCAATTCAACCAAACAAACAAACACAAACCAAACAAACACTTGCACTTAATAACTAGTCTAAAATCAATACTTAAAAACAAACAAGATATACCTTTGCAAACAAATAATTTGAGAGATCCCTCTCTGAGAACAGGAGGACTAGATCTTGGAACTCTAAAGATTGGTTCTGATGTTGCCTTGTCTTTTGGTAAGCCAATCTATCAAAACACAAGACCCCAACATACATGCAGGAAACTCACAATAAAAACTAAAACCAAGGCCTGTGCTGACAAACAAGACAACATTCATCTTCTCCAATGCTTGCAAAAGACTGCTGAAGGGATCTTGAAAATCCTGAAGCATTAACTTGTCTTGAGATCCTACAAAAAAAATACAAGTACTCCCTTCATTCTAATCTAAAAGAACACGTGGTTTTTGATTGATAGGAAGGCATAGGGAAGTATATCATTTTGCTATCTGAGTGTTGCCTATAAATTCCTTAGGCATGACAAATTATGACTCAATCGCTGACATACTGTCTCTCTGAGGCTCATACTCCTCAAATTCATATTCTAAGTCATCCTTAAACATAAAACATTCTTCAAGATTATGAAACATGACAGCGCTATCATCTTCATGAAAGAAAACAATATCTGTTAGTTGATCTCCTTGCAGGAAATCATCATCATAAATTGGTTTACTCACAATAATTTTCTGTATAGTTTCATCAAACTCCTCATCGAAATTATCTTCATATTTATCGAACTTAGGCAAATCAGGTTCAGGAGAAACTTCATCAAATACAAACATTGGAAAAGGAGATTGTCTTTCTTCATCCCGATCTATAAATCTAGTTTCAGGACTGCCCTCATTTAAACTTAGATTTTCATTTTCAAAAGTGGAAGAATTTTTACAAACACCTTCTTGACTATGTGAACATTGCAAAACTACATTAGCTTGGGCTGTAACATGACTTTTTGGGAGCTGGTCTATCTCATCTTCAGTCAAAGGAGGAATTAATCTTTGTTTTCTTTGGATGAAACAATAATTGTCTTCTTTCCCTCCTAAAGATTCACAAGGATGCTGAATATATTCTTTAACCTTTGGCTAGTCAACTTGTTGTGCTGTTGCAAGAATTGTCTCCTGTGGGAAGTATTTATGAACATCAAGACAATATACATCATCTTTTTCTTCCATGAGTGAAAACAATTGCTCTTTTTAGTGATGAAAATGATTGTCATGCAAAGACTTCAAGATCTCTTCATCCATGAACTCATTATCATCATAAGAATTATCTAGATTTTGAATGAAAACCTCAAAATGATCACAACAATTATTAACCAAAGAAAAATAAGGGTAGGACTCCTTGTATTCTTCATAAAATGTTGAATGGAAAACTCTAAGAGAAAAAATACTGGTAGGTGAAAAACCTTCATACCAAGATCGTGCTTTTCCTTCAAGAGAAGCCACAAACATATTTAAGAGACAATATTCAAGAAATTCAACCTTCAACTTGCGTTTATGCATGTGAAATTTAACCAGATGTAAAGAATCATCATTCCCATCATCATCTTTAAACATAGGAAAATTCATTTGCCAATCTACGTTAGGCATTTTATTTTGGAAACCTGGAATGTGATCTCTTTTCATTGGAGCATACCTTCTTGAAATAGATTCTATCTTGAAAATTTCTTCAAGCTATTGATTTTCATGCAGTGGAATGACCATGAAGTGTTGATTTTATGGATCATTAAGTCAATGGAGTCACCAGATGAATGGTACAACCTTCTTGTGTATGATCATTGTTAACCATTAACAATTAGATATGATCTTTGTCGTTCTTTCCTAGGGAATATCTGATCTTTCATTCCCTGGAAACGATGCCAGTATGTTATAACTTCGCCAGATTTCTGAGGCCGAAGAAGAAATCCCAACAGAGGTAACCACAAACCAATATTTTGGCTTGGTATCTAGCCCTACAAAACTAGAGAGGGCTATCTCCACAAGGTCACAGCTAAGAGGGTTGGATAAATTACGGTTTTAGGCTAGGTATGAAATGCATAAGGGGTTTGATTTGATTTGATTGGTTTGCTGGATGAGGATATTAGGTAAAAGAGGGTAGGTCAGGGAAAATAGCATTAGGGTTACTGTCCATTAAATGGGGCAAGGTAGGTAAGAAGGCTAGCACATTAGGGTTATTGGGATGGAATGATTCAGATAGGTGAGGAGCTAGGAAGAGCATAAAATATGAATTCTTCCTAAATTGAAAGAAAGATGAACAAACTATGAAAACTTCCCCAAAACAGAGCACGTGAGATGAATTCTATTTATCAACTTGAAAGTGATCATACAATAGAAGTGGAATGGATTATGAAGACAATAAATTCAAACATTGTAAGACATAAGAAGAAATAATGATGGAAAACCATACCACGGGTATCCCAAAGAAATAACTGCAACACTTTTATTAAGCTCCAACCAAAATTATTACAAAAGAGTCTCTGATCAATATGCCAACATCCAACTGATTCCAACCTGTGAAATTACTAAAACATTACATGATATAGGCCTAAAAAAAAATCCTCCTAGCCTTAGGGGTTGAATCCATGAGAAGAGGAGCAGGTCCACCAAAAAGTGAGCTGAAAGCTGAAGTGTAGGGAGGTCCAAGTGACTCATCTCTAACTTTTGCGAACTGATTCATTACACCTCATTGAGTTCATTTACCTAATGTATTTACCCTAGGTAACAATAGAAAAGCCATAATTACATTTACATCATTGATTTACAGAGGTAAAAACATGATTCCCAAAGATAAAAGTCTATTTGCATAAAAACTCAGAAAAAAATCATAAAACTGTTAAACACGTCATCCCTTTTTCAAATGCGCCATACCTTTGTCAAATATGCCATCCATGTTGTAGCCTGATTTTGAGTGCCTTCTCGGTGTCCAAATTGGGCTCAGGATGGCTTGTTGGAAAGCCTTTCGAGTCTACCTTCCAAATATACATTTAGTATATATAATGGAGTTTATTTGATCAAAAATTGATTCTTCCAAGACTGCTCAGTGCGCATCGCATAGGCAAAAAAGTGGGCAAAACATTGATTGTTTGAGTGTTTTTTCACGTTTTCGACTGCTAGTTTTCCAGAACAAGTCTAAAAAAGTGGTTTTCCTACATGTATTCATCATTATCCATCTACTGGTGGTCTTCATTTGGCCAAAAATTTTCTCAAAAAAGAGCGCAACGCTTAGGGTGCTACGAGTTTGACAATCTAGCTGTCACAAGACTGTTCAAGATTTCTGAAAAACTTAGAATTTTGCTAAATTACCCCAAAATTTGTCAAAATTGGTGATATGGCTGCTAATCATGTAATTTAGGCTTTGAGTGAGGCTTTAACAACTATATCCAACCTCCTTTTCTCTTCTTGCTTTGTTAGGGCTTCAATATTTGTAGTAGCTCTTCTAAGCTTTGCCCTTGCAATTTTGTCTCTTTTGGCATAATGCTTTTCCATCCTTCTCTAAATATCATTGTATTTCTTTTCCTTGTATAGGATCTTCTCAATATGTTGGTTAGCCTTGTCAAGCCAATGCTATCGTTCTTCATTGATCATGGTGGGAAGTTGTTCCTTCAATGTCAATTGGCTTGCAAGTTCTGCTTCTCTTTTCTTCTCTAGTTCTAGAGCTCTTTTCAACACTCTAGTCCTAGGCCTTTGTCCTGGTACCCGTTCTTATGTTTCATCAGTCACACCATATGTTTCTAGTGCCTCTTAAAGCAAGAATTTATCTTTCGTTCCTATCTTTGAGCTTTGATGTACTTCACTTCATCAATTAAGTGCTTTGTCTTTAGCTATTGGTTCTCCTGCTCAAGAAAGTGATTGAAAAATTTAGACCTGTCAAGATTAGTTTGAAGCTCTCTAATCTTGGCCTGTTTTTCCTTGATGATTATATTAATTTCCTCATCATCATCATGCTCATCTAGGTAAACAAGTTCAAAATCTTGTTCTATCTCATGGAGGTCCTCCTTCTCATGTGTGATCTCTGCCTGAATCTTTACCTCTGTCAACTTTTTCTTCCCTTTTTCTACCTGATTTATCCATGTAGAAGGCAAGGCCCCTCCCACAATGTGTGGGGAAAAAACTTGCCTATGACTTCTCTGGTATGTTTTTGTCAATATATCTAT